>NW_021011529.1:1228167-1700024 GCF_003987935.1 Bombyx mandarina | reverse complement strand
GTATTTTATTTATCGATTGAGGCACTACGAAGTCTGCCGGGTCAGCTAGTATATTGATAAAAATGTCGTTTCTTGAAGCAACTCACGCGGTATGCTAATGCACATTTATGTCAAGACAACAAATTGTCGTACACAACTTTAATTCAATTAGTTAAACGATGCGCCTAACTATAAATAAACTACTTCTTTTTAAAGACTAAATAAGGTAATATACGAGTAGCTTCACCTTTTTTCTCCTGGCATTGCTGAAGTCCATGGGCGACGGTAACCACTCACCATCAGGTGGGCCGTATGCTCGTCTGTCTACAAGGGCAATAAAAAAAAAAAAAAAAAAAAAAAAAAAAAAAAAACTTACCAACCAGCCTTCCTGAAGAGCGGTGCCTCCGTCCTAAGAACTGTCATACGTTTTCATTTGCTAACGTCAACAGAGAGAGACAGAGAGTATTCTTTATTGTACACCAAAAAATAAATAAACAATGCGATACATTAAATACAAAAAAAAAACAATTGGCAGTCTTATCGCTAAGAGCGACCTCTTCCATACAACCATCAGGTGGACAAGAATCATTTGTAAACGAATTACGCGCGGTGTACCAATCCAGTGAAATATATACCTACATACATACCTACCTACACATAAACATACATACATACATATATCCGTAAGTGTACATACAAATACACAGTGTAATGTATAATCTATATATTAATACGTGAAGCAAAAACTTTGTATCCCTTTTTACGAAAATTGCGCGGACGGAGGAGTATGAAATTTTCCACACTTATAGAGAATATAGAGAAGAAGTGCACAATGCTATTTTTTTTAAAAATAATGCGTAAAAGATACATTAAATCAATAAAGAAAACATTACACACACTACATACTATGTATTTGACGCACACACGCATGCATACTATTTATTGTCAAACTTTGTTCTTGACGTTTGACGTTGTCAAATTGAGAATAGATTAAATATTGTTTGTCTTTGTTAATACTATTTATAGTGTAGTCTTGGCGAAATTTGTGATTATAGCAATATAAAATGCAATCATAATAGTGTACAAACTTACAATTCCAATTAATTATAGTCGAATTTCGACTACTGCGGGACCTCTAGTAATAATAATTATAAAAAATTTGCTTCTTTACACATACATAACAAGAGAAGATTTCTAAATTGTTCTAAGACAACAAGCGTGATTGGTGTACTCAATATTTCTCTTAGCTCGATCACCCTATTCGCCCCTACGATGTCTGACGATGGTGTTAATAATTGTGGCTTCTCCGACATAATATATTTTATTTGTTCACATCCAATTTCGAGGCATTCGTCCGTTGGGCTTAGTTCGATTGCGTCAAAGTTAACTCATATTTGTATGGAGCTAGAAAAGCTTCCTTTCGTTTGCCGCTAGAGGCGCTGTTCCAACTCCATACAAATTTGAGTTTACTTAACTTTACGCTAACTAAACTCGCACTAAGCACACTGAAAGGATTACGAGAGAAATATAATTAAACAATAAATAACTGTGAACAAACCAAGCCCTAAATAAGGATTCCCTGCATTATGGATACCAGAGCCTGACGTACATACTTATCTATATACTTAGATTGCTCTTCATCTGGGTATCTATTATCTATATACTTAGATACATTTAAAAGTATATAATAGATACCCAGATGAAGAGCAAACAAATCTATTCATCACACGAACTTTTGCTCGATGTGGGAACCGAACCCGCGACCCTCAGCGCAACGATCACGGGCTTTACCTACTACACCACTAAAGCAGTCAAAATTATCGGATCTTCTCAGCGGGTCGCGATTCCGATCCGGTAGTAGATTCATTCGCGAAGCAACTGCTCTTGAGTAGTTAGGTCTCCCGGAGGCGCTCGGGCAGTTGTTAGCAAACCCACCCCTCCTGGCTGAGCCTTTGCTCATCCACCTGTCCTGGTGAAAAGGCCTCAGGGCCACCAGTAATCCTTCAATCATAAAAAAAAGTCAAAATTATATTGCCTACTAGCTGACTGATGGTGTATTTAAATTAATTAATTTCTGACAAGTTCCAGTCAGGTTCATATCCTACCAAGATATTTCGCATTCGGTTTCCTGATGCACTGTTGAACCGACTCCAAAAACGGAGGACGTTATCAATTCTCATCACGTAACTTTTTTCTAGGTTTTCTAGGTCCTTACTGGTGGTAGGACCTCTTGTGAGTCCGCACGGGTAGGTATCACCACCCTGCCTATTTCTGCCGTAAAGCCGGATTGAAAGGTGGGGCAGCCGTTGTAACTATACTGAGACCTTAGAACTTAAATTTCAAGGTGGGTGACGCATTTACGCTGTAGATGTCTATGGGCTCCAGTAACCACTTAACACCAGGGGGGCTGTGAGCTCGTCCACCCATTAAGCAATAAAAAACAAAAAAATAAATAAACTAGGTGCGCCGATTTTGATGTACAATTTTCTCAAGATCTGACCTTTTGCAAAGTTTTTTGTTTTAGACTTAATAATGCAAATATTGGCTTGGACTGTATTTATGGAATATTAATTTTATTTTGCCTCTTTATTAATCTTATTTCTTGATAGAACACGAAGATAATTCTAATCTAAAACTTCTCCTTTTTCCTATCCTCCAACTCTTAGTACAGTTACATCCTAAAGATACGTTATAAAGAAGGCGCGTAGTCTATTGACAGGTAATTTGAACGTATGCCCCATTATTACATGCGATCCTAGTCAGATTTCAGACGTATGCCTTAGACCCGTCGTACACAATCTACAGAACAGTACAGAAGGCTCAATTTGGGTGACTTAAAAAAAAGCCAGTTTAATTTCGAATTATTACAGCAAAATTAAGTTTTAAATAACATTTTGAGCCTACACCGAATAGGATCGTTCGTATTGTCAGTAGTCCGTTTCTCGGGGTGCGTTTGGAGTATCTGGGTCTGCGGAGGAACTTCGGTTCTCTCTATGTTTTGTGCAACGGACTATATACCATGGGAATTGCTGTGTGGAATTAGGAGGGTAAGCCGCTTTGTTACGTAACGCGTTACGGGGTCAGTCTAACTGGCTTCCCTTTCTCTCACGCATACGATGGCAGTACTAAGAACCTATATAACTCCTAACTATTATATTAAATTATACTATTATAATCCTATTTATATTAAATTTAGATTAAATGCTATTGTGCGCGGATTTGTGAGTCCGCGCGGGTAGGTACCACCAACCTGCCTATTTCTGCCGTGAAGCAGTAACGCGTTTCGGTTTGAAGGGTGGGACAGCCGCTGTAACTATACTTGAGACCTTAGAACTTCTATCTCAAGGTGGGTGGCGCATTTACGTCGTAGATGTCTATAGGCTCCAGTAACCACTACCAATCAAATATATAATATAATCAATAAAATATTTTATTAATAAATAATCTTTCCTTATATTATCATATAGAATACAAAAATTTAAGTAATAACCTAGGCTTTTCTCAAGTGAAACAATTTCAATATGAAATAGTTCAACTTAGATTAGTTTAAGTTCTCAATCTATACTAATATTATAAACTTGAGGAGTTTGTTTGTTTGGTTGAACGCGCCAATCTCAGGAACTACTAGTCTGATTTGAAAAATTCTTACAGTGTTACATAGCCCATTTATTGACGAAGGCTGACTAGATTTATAGGCTGACTAGATATAACATCGCGCTAGATCAATACGAGCGGAGCAGTAATACAGAATGCTACAAAATCGGGGTAATTTTTTTTCCTCTGAGAGTTTCCGCTGTATGTGCTGCGGAAACGGGTAAAGTTTCACTAAAATAATCTATGACAGAATTGTTTCCCTTTAAAGTTCTAAAAAAAGTCCGCGACAGCATTTGTCAATATTTTTAGGTTGGGTATGACCTTTTTATGTTAACCAAATTTATTCAAAAATAAAGCATTATTTGTGAAGGTGGTTTTATAAAGGTGATATTAATCCTTATCAAAATAAATACGTTATTCATTACAATTATTTAATTTAAAAGGAAATCGCCCTTTACATCATTTGATTTCAATGAGTACCTTAGAAGATATCGCAGTTTTCAAATAACAGCAAAATAATGATCAAGCGCGTAATAACGATGCACAAGGTGTCGGTCGGCCGGTGCACGACGGCACAGAAATAAGAAGAATAACAAGAAATACCCAAATCACTTCAAGATATTCTTTGAAAATTATTTCTCGATTTCTGCGGCATTCCATCATCAGGTCTTGATTCTGATGAATACAGGACCATTTGGGAAGTCTCCCCTGTTGAACAAAAAAAAACGAAAAAAGAATTATCGGAATCGGCTCAAGCATTCTCGAGAAATGGTGGTCGAATTGATAACCTCCTCTTATAAAGTCAGTTAAATAGCGCGATTTTGGTACCTTCAATAGCTCCTTAACATTTTATTATTAAAAAATATATTCACCTTCTACATAAATGAGGTCGCGGGTAAAATTTAGAGTTATCCAAAATAACTATTCGCGAATTATTCTAACTACATAATATTTTATATTGTTTTTATTTTATTAAAACACGCTTGTACAATAAAAGCAGCTTAGAATATTATGGCACTCCAACCAAGTAAAATTTTTGAAATTTAATCACAAAAAATGTAAGCCCATACAAGAAAAAATAATAAACTAAGTAATTCAAATCCGAGAACTCTGTACATGATTTTATGTTGTGACCGTCCGAGCGCGCGGCCCGTGCCACGCCTGAGGCGCTCATGCTCGGAATTCAACATAAAAATGTCGCGAACAACACACTTTCTAAGTTACTGTTCTCATAATAAAGCCGAATTTCGTCTGACTCCAACTAATCCTCACTGAACGATACGTAGCACAGAACTTTCACTAGTATCAGGTGGAAAATAAAGGTTAAAATAGCATAACGTATGATTTTAGTTTTTTTTTTGTTCGCTGACCAAAGATGAATTTATGCTTCATTGTTGTGTGATGTGGTATCATTACGATGTTTTTGAAGATTGGATCTGGGTTATTTTAGTTGGACAGTTTACATTTTTTAAGTTTTAAAACCTTCTGAACTGCAGTTTTATGGTCATAGTTGTCCAAAATACAACCAATTGAATAAAATTATTTGTTAACCAAAAACTCGATTAGTCAATTTTGCTAGCTAGTAAATTTTATAGTAGTAATATTTGAGGGATTTCAATATTTTTTTTGCTTATATGGGTGGACGAGCTCACAGCCCACCTGGTGTTAAGTGGTTACTGGAACCCATAGACATCTACAACGTAAATGCGCCGTCCACCATGAGATACAAGTTCTAAGGTCTCAGTATAGTTACAACGGCTGTCCCACCCTTCAAACCGAAACGCATTACTGCTTCACGGCAGAAATAGGCGGGGTGGTGGTACCTACCCGTGCGGACTCACAAGAGGTCCTACCACCAGTAAACTTCGACTAAATGTCTCCAGGTGAATTGGTTTTTTTCTTCTTTTTCTTTATTTAATATTTAGTAGCCTATCGGACCATTCCTACTACGCACGGACCGAGTGGTGAGGTCACGGTGCTCAACCTAGGAGGACGAAAAGTGAATTTTATTATTCACGTAATGCTATCTATGACCTTTGTGTGCTTAGTAGGAGTTTTTTAACGTTCTCGATAGCGTAAAAGTTAACTTGAATTTGTATGGGGAGTTGGAACGTTTACTTGCGTTTGCCGCTAGGGGCGCTGTTCCAACTGCATACAAATTTGAGTTAACTTTTACGAGGAATACTTTTAAGATTTCTTCGCTACCTCATAGAACTGCCCTTTATGACAAGAGTTTTTTAGTATGTCAACAAGAATATTTAATAAACTACCTATAAAAATTTTGAAGACAGTAGATTTACAAGATTTTAAGCAAAAATTGCAAGTATTTTTATTAGATAAGGCTTACTATAGTATGTCAGAATATTTAGACGATAACTTTAGATAATTTAGATGATAAAGTACAATAGAGTAAAATAATTATAATTTAAGTTTTTTTTGTTTTTATGTAGATTATACTTACACTTATTATTTGTACGCTTTACCAGCAGGACATAGTGATACATTTATTAATATTAACTTATTAATCTTTGTTAACCTATGACCACAAATAATAAGAAAATAAATAAATAAATAAACGCTCTCGAGAACTTTAAAAAATTCGAACTAAGCACACTGGTGTTATCGCATTAACGTCAATTAACGCATATATGTGCAAATGATAAATATTTATTGTATCACTAAGTTTGTGTTTCGTTTTGTTCTAGGTAAGCTGTGACAAATAGACTGATTTTATACATTAGACAACACATGCTCAGAAATTTTCCAAAAAGATGACATTTCGATGTGTTCCTACATTTCAAACGAATGAAAGCAACGCCACCTGGGTAAGTTTCCTGACAACATTTAAATTGACTATTTGACGATAGGTGGAAGAGTGAATCAAAGGTGTCTAAAAATTCTTGTAATTCACAATTAATAAAACGCATCGTTTTTACGAACAAAAAGTAGTAGCATGACATTAACTATAATTTATTTTATTTTGAAGTTCATTCATTAAAAATCTTTTAAAGCGCCATCTATACAATTTTCCGTGAACTATTTGGACATTTATATTTTATGCTTTGGTTCCGCTACTTCTCAATAGAGTGCATTAATAAAAAGACAAAAACATTGTACATTGGGAAAAACATTAATCTGAAAAAATTATACATAATGTATGTTTTGTGATTTAGTGGTTAAAGAAAAGACTTAAGAAATCGATACAACTATACCGGGTCTGTCATATGTAACGGATGCTGCTAATACGATCCATATAATAATATGTATGCCTTTCATAGTGAAGTCGCTAGGTAGAGGCCATTAGTGTCGCGATTTCGATCCGGTAGTAGATTATTTCGCGAAGTAACTGCTCTTGACTTGTTAGGTCTCCTTCGGAGGCGCTCGGGCAGCTGTTAGCAAATTCCACCCCTCCTGCCTGAACCTGTGCTCGCCCACCTGTCCTGGTGAAACTGGAAAGGCCTCCGGGCCACCAGTAATCTGTCAATCATAAAACGTCTTAGAATTAACGCTAAGTCTAAGCTAAGTGTAAGCTAAGTAAGGTAGATGGAGTGTGATGTTTAGGCCTAGACATCGCTAATGACACGGGCGATAGATGTGTTAAGTCCCAAATTATTTTAAAGACTATATAAATAAAAAAAAGGAATCTGTGTTTCTTATGAAAATTTTCAAGCTATTTATTCCCAATTATTATTATTTCCAAGACTTTAATGAAACTTGGTGTAGTTGTTGTTAGCGCTTGAGGGAAGCTTTTTGTCATAATACCAAAAACGTACCATAGGTGGTGCGCGACTAGTTTCCAATAATAGTTAAATAGGAATTGGCATAGGTTTAGCTGGTTTCACTACTAATGTTATATTACGAGATGTAAACGAGTTGACTAGTGTGCTCAGTGCAAGTTTTTAACGTTCTCGATAACGTAAAAGTTAACTCTTTGTATTACATGCAGTTGGAACAGCGCCCCTGGCGGCAAACGTAGGTAAACATTTGGCAAGGCGACGCAAGGCTTCTCCCACGCTACCAATGCGACAGAATTAGGTAGAATAGTGCTAAACCCGTCTGAGGTCACAGTACAGCTTATTTTACATTATACGACGTTTTTTTTTATTGTCCTTGTAGGCACACGAGCATACGGCCCACCTGATGGTGAGTGGTTACCGTCGCCCATGGCCTTCAGCAATGCCAGGGGCAGAGCCAAACCGCTACCTACCGATATGTCTTTATCGTGGAAATCGTTTGTGACCACGTTGTGCTGGATGCCGGTTTTTTATTTATTTGAAAAGCGGTAACTGCCAGGGCGCGTTGATTTAGTAGTTCTATCGCTTAATGCGAGTTCTCAACCTTTAAGCTTGAGACGATTGAAACTGTCTGCTAATTCGACATTTGCGAACTCCGAATTGCACACATTCTACTTCACATAAAGACCTTCTCGGTGGATCGCGATTCCGATCCTGTAGTAGATTCAGTGAGGCACCGCTCTAGCTTTGGCAGTTATTAGCAAAATCTCTAATGCCGAGTCCCGTGACCACTAGTCCGGTGAAACCAGAATAGCCCCCCGAAGCTCACCTATAACCCGTAAAAATCTGCTAATAATAATACCGCTAGCGCACAATAGATGGCGCGCGTTTATCTTAAACAAAATGTCTGTTTTTTATTCAATGACAATGCCAACGGCGCGCGGCCTGAATTCGCTGACATGTAACAAAAACATTACGTACTTGTATGTGCCGTCGAAACAATCAGATAATAACATTATAAACATTAAATGAACCATTACACTAATATTAATGATCGTTTGGAACAATCGGACCGCCCGCCTTGAGAATTTGACCTTTTACTTTTCGTAAGGTCTTTTATTTCCCCTACCTATGCTAACAGCCTTGAGAAGCTATTTCAGCTTCACCCTAGCGTGTAGGTGAGCTATCGGTGCTCAAACTGAAGGTGTTGCTAACACTGGTACTAGCAAGAGCAGTGCTTCGCAGAATCTACCACCGGATCGGAAACGCGACCGACTGATAAAATCCGGCGAGAAACTCAGTGGGCTTAGTAAGCTCGCGAAAGCCCGTGGAACTACCATAGTTACCGATGTCAAAAGGGAAGAGCGGTTTTCGTTCAGAGAGAAGATTTTACGATTTTTTTAATATTTATTTTATTGCTTAGATGTGTGGACGAGCTCACAGCCCACCTGGTGTTAAGTGGTTACTGGAGCCCATAGACATCTACAACGTAAATGCGCCACCCACCTTGAGATATAAGTTCTAAGGTATCAAGTATAGTTACAACGGCTGCCCCACCCTTCAAACCGAAACGCATTACTGCTTCACGGCAGAAATAGGCACCCACCTGCGCGGACTCACAAGAGTTCCTACCACCATACATACATACGATTTTGAAAAAAACGTCTACAGCACAGTCCGAAGTGGTCTAGAAGTCAGTTAAACGTTAATAAAAACAGTAACAAACAAACAGAACAATGTTCGTTTGTAATTTGTATCAAAAAGATATAATGTCTATATGCATTAATATCATACAGTTAATTACTTGTTCATGTAATTAATACTATTTTAATACGATTTAAATTCGCATGTCGATTTTTATTATTATCATTTTATTCCCGACGTTTCGAATATTTAACAGATGAAACCTTAAAAGTAATAAGTAATTTTAAATATATTTACGACTCGCGACAACCGAAGAAGTTACTATAAGTACCTATACTTATTCATAGTTACCGAATTCACTTCATAATAAAAACTAGCTTTTTAGTTGCCCGCTGTATTTTTTTTTCGGAATTTCTCAAGATCAAAACGGTTGTCTGGCAGAGATCGTTATTACCGATAAGATCGCTGATTGTACAATTATGAATATAATAACCCTAATAAAATATAAAAACCCCACTTGATGGTAAGTGGTTACCGTCGCCCATGGACTTCAGCAATGCCAGGAGCAGAGCCAAGCCGCTGCCTACTGATGATGAAAGTATCTACACTCCATGAGAAAATAAAACATTTTGACAGTATTTTTTTGCTTGCTTGCTTGACTTTGTTCTTGTTGCCTTCATGCCACTGGGTGGGATCGGCGGGGCATGTGCTATTTTTCCATTCACATATATGGTACATCATCTTCGCACCGGTGGTAGGACTTCTTGTGGGTCCGCACGGGTAGGTACCACCACTCTGCCTATTTCTGCTGTGAAAATATAGTGCGTTTTGTTTTGAAGGGTGGGGCATCCGTTGTAACTATACTGAGACCTTAGAACTCATATCTCAAAGTGGGTGGCGGCATCTACGTTGCAGATGTTTATGGACTTCGGTAACCACTTAGTACCAGGTGTTCTGTGAGCTCGTCCGTCCATATTATATGCAATAAAAAAAAACCATATCTCGCATATCCTCTTTCGCTCAGTTCAGCCAAGTATGTTTAGGTCGCCCCTCAATTAACCATATAACATTATCAATAAAACCGATAAAGGCACAACAATCTCCCTCATCATATACTCCGAAAAGAGCCGTGGCATGCTAGAAATTTTTGTGATAGTTTCTATTTTATTAAGTTAAAGAGCTGACGGTTAGCGTGGTATGGACATGTGATGCGTAGAGAGAAGATGCATGTGACTAGGAGATGTATGGAAATGGTAGTGCAAGGTAGATGGGGAAGAGGTCGACCGAAGAAGACATGGGTGGAGTGTGTGAATGACGATATGAGAGCGAGAGAGGAGTGAGTGTTGAGATGACGACTGATAGAAGAGAATGGAAGAGAAAAATTCGCTGTGCCGACCCCACCTAGTGGGATAAGACGGAGAGAAAAGAAGAGTTTCTATTTTATTTTTATTGCTTAAGAAGTCATTGGAGGAAATCAACCACGTTATTACCGTCGCCCACATCGAGACACGAGTTCTAAGGTCTCAGTTTTTACAGTACAACTGCTGCCCCACCCTTCAAACTGCATTAAATTACTGCTTCACGGCTGAAATAGACAGAGTAGTACATACCCGTGCGGGCTCTTAAGATTACCTACCGCCGGTAATGATAGATAAATAGTACACGACTTACAAAGCATTTGGTTATTTGGCCTTATTTGGGAAACTCCTAAAACCGTAGGTACTCCAGTTAAAACCGGCGTTCGTTCTAAAATTTCTCATGTAAAACACAGCTCATAAAACTGACGAATTAAACACGAAATTAGACCTTAAATCTATTTAATAAAGAAAAAGGAAATGAAATCGTTAGTTTGCTAAAATCATTAAGCGATCAAACCTTCTTTTAAATAACCGAAGATCATACGACACTCACACACGCGAAAACCCACGAATACTTACAGTCACGCACACAATCAAAGCTCACAATCAAACCTGATATGAGAAGAACAATGTTATAGATTCGCGCCGCGAAGCCGTTTGGGAGCTTTCTGTGTAGTATACTTAAGGCAAACAGATGCGACTAAGTACAAAGAAAATCATTATTAAGCAACAAGTCACACTTGAACGAATGACACGAAACAAGGATTATCTTTACTGTTAAAATACATTTTAATGCTAAACATGCAGTCCTGATCCAGGTCTAGTTTTACTGGTGGTAGAACGTTTTGTGAGTTCGCACGGATAGGTGGTGGCACCCTGCCTTTTTTTGCCCGAAAAGCAGTAATGCATTTCGGTTTGAAGGGCAGAGCAGTCGTCGTCGAGAAACTCAGTGGGCTTGTGTCTATGGGTTAATTCACTCGTCGAGCCCTTCGTCGCAAGCGACGGGTTCGACGAGAACGGTGACCGGATTTTGAGGTACCTAAAAGCACCGTTAACAGATCGGGAGGATCCGTAATGACATGTTAAGGTATAATGAATATTAATATCGCACTCAAAACAAAATTTACCAGTACGGATATTAATTTCACAAAAGAAACCAGCATGGCAGCAGTAAAACCTGTTTTGTAAATGGCATCTGTAAACTTAACGTATACTGCGAACTCCCCATCTTTTATCATGTCTGGAGGCTGCGAGGCGCGCGAGCACCCACTCCATGTGATAGCCTCGAGCGACGCGCGCTCGCTCACGTGGTCGCCGCAGTACTAACTAACCGCACGCGCCAAATTTAAATTACGGAATTAACTTTTTTTTTAATCATTTTTTTTTTTCGATTTCAATTCTAACGTGCCAGCCAGTGTTCGCGTTATGTTAAATTCGTAGTTTCTATCCATGAAGTTTCGATCGAAATTGAAACGTAACAGTGATGTGCAATTTTAGTGCTAATTCCGAGTTCTTTATTTAAAAAAGTACGTATTGGCATTTCGGTAAAGATCTATGAATTTAGGTGTATTCGCGTCGTATATATGATTGCCCGATTAACACGTACGAAATAAAACAAAAAAAACGAATGAAGTTATTACATTTTGGTACATGATCGGTCCGAGATAATCACATATCGAATGTGAAGAGCATCAATTTCCTTACAGCCATCAATAATAACGGACCGAGTAAACAATAACATTATTTGTTGTCAGACAGTGACGGAGGCATACAAGAGAGCGAGACGTAACTACACTCATCGATCTAAGAAAATAGAATTCTCATACGAAATGTAATGGCGGTACGATAATCGTGTAAAAGTTCACGATAGTTGCCCAACGCTCTGCGGTAACAATACAACACGTCCGGCTCACGTGGAGCCCGGACAAATCGATTTACGAACGGGCCACAAGCGAAATTAGAGATCCAATTACGTCGGACGCTTAAATCGGTCGTCTCGGCCAATAGATAATGATCTGTCGATGATTTACGCCGCGTTAAACCGACAATGCCACGAGATAACCTCGAGTCCGCCAGCACAATGCGACCAATTAGATAAGACGGGCTCCTCTCGGCAACATGACTAAAATGAACAGGACCGATATGAACGAACACGGTTTAAGCGTCGACGATATTTTCAGCGAAAACTACAACGTCAAACGAAAGAGGATCCAGTTGGAGAGCTTCGACGGGAAACAATTGACGAAAATCGATTCCGGCATCGAGAAGTCCGACGAACCGCCGCGAGAAGACCTGAAGGCGAAAACGAAAAGCTACGACGATACCGAATACGACATCGATAAGATCGTGCAAGCGAATATGATTATCGATAAAGAATCGAGTAAGACGATACGATTGGAGTTGAGGCAGCCCGGAGACGGCGGCACCTCAGATATTGACGTTCAGGCCGTTGAGAACTTAGACCCTAATAATTACACAGTTAAAACCGACAGCAGACTCAATACGGGAAATGAAAAGAACGTAGACTACAACATGAACGGATGCGAAGACGAGAATAGAGTAAGTATTTATTATAATAAAGATTTGATAGTGACATTTGAAACTTAAACATTTGACGTATTAAGGCCGTTAACCCGAAACCATAGCCCGAAACTGCATTAGATGTCACATTTGACATTATTATGACGTTCAAAGAAATGACATCTGGGTTTGTTTTCACGTAGAAAGAGGCAACGGTATCTTACGGAAACTATATAAAATACAAAATTCTTGAATTCGAATTACAAGACGTCGTGGCCTAAAGGATAAGATGCCTGGTGTATTCGTATCGTATCTACTGTGTCAGTGTTCGAATCTCGTAGGACAGTACCCTTTTCCCTATGAAGCGTATTTAAAACTTATTCAGGAATGTTTCAAGATGGATGGTGGAATTCACAGTTTAATATCATATGGGCTTCGGTAGCGGTTTTACTGGTGGTAGACCTCTTGTGAGTCCGCGCGGGGTGGTACCACCACCCTGCCTATTTCTACCCTGAAGCAGTAATGCGTTTCGGTTTGAAGGGTGGAGCAGCCGTTGTAACTATACTTGAGACCTTAGAACTTATATCTCAAGGTGGGTACCGGCATTTACGTTGTGGATGTCTATGGGCTCCAGTAACCACTTAACACCAGGTGGGCTGTGAGCTCGTCCACCCATCTGAGCAATAAAAAAAAGCAACTTAACACCAGATGGGTTAGCTCTTTCACCCATCGTTAATAAAGAATTCTCTAATTTTTTTTCATTAATAACACAAATACAGTGTACCTATACTGTGACATTTTCATTTTACGCATTTCAAATTTAATTAAAAATAATTTGATTCAAAGCTAGATAACCTTTGGTTATCTTTATCGTGGATCGCTGAGTCCGTATAAAATAGCGTGAAAAACCAATGCAATTTAACTAACAGTGAACGTTAAGCTCACAAATACTCACGCTCGTATTGTTAACCTCCTAAAAGATATTACCATTATTTATATATTGAATTTTATTAAAAACTAGCTGACCCGGCACACTTCGTAGTGCCTCAATCGATAAATAAAAGACCTAAACTTTTATATAAAATAAACTTAAAACAAAGAAAAGGGGGACACATCAAAGAAAAAACAAAATTGTTATTTTTATTTAATTCCGAGCATTTTCATATTTATCTATCCGTTAAACCTTCTCTGGACTTCCACAAATAATTCAAGACCAAAATTAGCAAAATCGGTCCAGCCGTTCCAGACTAACGAACAGAAATTCGTTTTTATATATAAAGATAGATGTTCTACTAGTAAAAGAAAACTTTCCCGCCATAAACTTTATATAGGTTAAGTATTTTTTTTGATTTTCACGAATCATAAATATAATTAAAATAGCTTTTACTGTTTAAACTGGCGTATTTTAATGTCATTACATATAAAATTCACGATATATTGCCACAAAAACTAAAATATTCGAAATGTCGGACATAATATAATGACAATGCGAAATTAAACCGAAAATCTACTTTCGATATAAATAAGTTAATAGACAAATTCGATCAGAAGGTGACTATCGCTAAATATATTAAACTACCCGTGCGCCACCTATCGTTTAATTTATGGTACTGAATTCTTCCTCGAAAGTACCAGCAACTATGTTACAGTAGTTCGTAGTGGTAGTAGCTCGTAGTAGTAGTAGTTTCATCACTCCCTAACCTAAACATCAAGCCGCTGAGTTTCCCGCCGGATCTACTCATCGGGTCGCGATTCCGATCCGGTAGTAGATTCAATCGCGAAGCAGCTACTCTTGAGTTAGGTCTCCTTTGGAGGCCCTCGGGTAGCTATTAGCAAATCCCACCCCTTCTGGCTGAGCCCTTGCTCGCCCAACTGTCCTGGTAAAACTGGAAAGGCCTCCGGGCCACCAATAGCCTCTCAAACATAAAAAAAAATTGTTTCATCACAATCCGATGAACACACAAATTACTAACAATACTTGACATGTTTCGAGGTGGGCCCTATGTAAGCCGTGATGTTAGGGCAAATTGTGAATTTATACTGAGACTAGCGACCCGCCCTCGCTTCGCTTCGGAAACTGTAATTTATTATTGATTTCTCCACTATTTAATGGATGTTGTTATACATAACAAACAGCATAAGAGATCTTCCACTAACTCAATTTAAAAAAAATATATATTTATGGCTAATAGATAAGGCTTATTATAGTGTGCAAGAATTTTTAAATGATAAGTGTTGTAGTTAATAAAATATTAGAATAAGAAGTGATAGAATGTAAAAATAGATAGATTTAGTAAATTTTGTGTTAAATTAATATAAAAATAAGTTAAATTTTCGCATGCCTAAACAGGCGAAATATATGAAACTATGTCCTATATCCATAATATCTTGTAAACTATATTTCTGGCGAATAAAGATTTTCTTCTTCTTCTTCTCCTTCATATAAACCATCCTCTTCAATCTATTGAAAAAAACCGCATCAAAATCCGTTGCGTAGTTTTAAAGGTTTATGCATACATAGGGACAGAGAAAGCGACTTTGTTTTATACTATGTAGTGATTTCGACCTCAAAGCAGACATTGAGGTTGCAGCTATCAGAGGACACACACACACACACGGACGATATAAATGTTCTGTTATTTTAACTGTAATTTCCTGTTTCGATTTCTCTATTTAAGGTTTTCGGATCGCTTCGATAGCTGATGAACGAGGATGTTTGTAATTATTGACCATAATATTGACGTACATGTAATTAAAGCTATTTAGGCGAAAGACTTTCGCCTTATAGCATAGAAATATCAACTTGATGATTTTAAATTGTATACAATATAAACGTTAATTCAGCTTAACGTCTCAAGAAGTAGATATAGTTCGTATGAAGTTTCAATTGCATTGTAAAAAAGTTATCCTTCATATCGGAAACCATCTACTTCGGAGAAGATAGCAGATCGGTGGAGTTTTGGAACCTGGCCAATGTGGCGGAAATTTCGCTCCCAAGGATGTCGGACGTCAACGTACACCAGCCTGTCACATAACAACAGCTGGTACGGTTATTGTCTTTTTTTTATTGCCCTATAGGCAGACGAGCATACGGCCCACCTGATGGTGAATGGTTACCGTCGCTCAATTACGTCAGCAATGGCAGAGGCAGAGCTAAGCCGCTGCCTACCGTTTAATACTCTCCACAAGCCTCGCTTGAAGAAGGACATGTCATAGCGCCCGGCAAACACCGTGGAGGGGATCTCATTCCATAGCCGGATGGTACGTGGCAAAAAAGATCTGTGGAAACACACTGTGGATGAGCGCAGTGGCTCCAGGTAGTATTTCTCTCTTATCGCGTATAGGAAAAGAATTCGGAAGTTATTTTTAACAAGCGGCAAAAATTACTCATCTCGATGTAACACATAATTAATTTCTTCGTAAGCTTTGTGTAACAAGATCTCTAAGGCTATATTTACGTCATAATTTATGAGTTAAATTAAACATCCAATAAATATTGTGAATGTTGAATTTCTAGATAATTCAATTTAACGACACAGAAGTATAACTTCTTACGTGCTTGCATAAAGGTATATGGATTTATTCATTGTGATTCAAAAAGATTTGTTTTTAATAAAAGCATCAATCTCGATCTATCTCAGTCGAACTAGATTATTTTTTATTTACTACGGGAAACGACTTTTTACTTTACTGGTGGTAGGACCTCTTGTGAGTCCGCGCGGGTAGGTACGGGTGAAGCAGTAATGCGTTTCGGTTTGAAGGGTGGGGCAGCCGTTGTACTGTTAAAATTGAGACCTTGGAACTCAAATGTTGAAGTAGGTGGCGGCATTTACGTTGTAGATGTCTATGGGCTCCGGTGATCATTTCACATAATGTGGGCCGTGAGCTCGTCCACCCACTTAAGCAATAAAAAAAACAGGGTTTTTTTTATAGGCAATATTCCTATCGCACGGGTTAATACCACTAACCCGCCTGATTCTGTCGCGTATCTCTCTTCTTCTTTTTCTCCACCTTATTCCACTAGGTGGGGTCGGCACAGCTAATTTTTCTCTTCCATTCTCTTCTATCAGCCGTCATCTCAACACTCACTCTTCTCTCTCTCATATCGTCATTCACACACTCCATCCATGTCTTCTTCGGTCGACCTCTTCCCCCTCTACCTTGCACTACCATTTCCATACATCTCCTAGTCACATGCATCTTCTGTCTACGCATCACAGGTTCATACCACGCTAGCCGTCCGCTCCTTCATTTGTTTCTTACCGGGGCCACTTTCACACTTCCTCTGATATACTCATTCTTTATCTTGTCCATTCTTGTCACTCCACACATCCATCTCAACATTCGCATCTCTGCCGCATGCACTCCTCTTTCATGCTTTACTTTACTTACTTTACTCTGTCGCGTATCTCTCGTGTGTTCCAATTCGAATGGTACTTCCATAGACACAATCCACTAAGTTTCTCGCGCGATTCTGACCCGGTGGAAGATTCTGCGAAGCATTGCTCTTGCTAGGGTTAGTGTTAGTAAATTCTCTCAGATTGAGCCCGTGAGCTCCCCCACCGGTCCGTGAACAGCAGGAAAGACCCTTAGGCTATCAAAATGATTCAGGACAACTCACTTCCGAAGATGCGTGACGTCATTCAAATGTTTTAATCATGTTTCGTTCGAAGTTTTGTGTTAGCTATCCGTTTACCTATCGCAGACTCGGCCGGTTTCTTCGTTTGCCCAAACAATTAAGTTCGCCTCTACGGTAAAATTTAAAGTAATCATTTGAACAGGCAACGTCCGAATTTGGCGAGAACTTAATTATGTCATTAACGGGATATCGCTAAATAAGGTAACAGTTTGATCACTTTGACCCATCGTTTTTTTCACATCTGTGACCCATACGAATGTTTATGTTGACGGAGATTTAGATTATTGTGAAAACAATACTGTTTTTCTTTATAATTATGTAGTACATAACTTATTCACATATCGCATAAATGTTACAGTCCAATATTTTAATTAGCGAATTAAAAATACGTACCGAAATCGAATGGTACTACTTCCTTAAACACAACCCACTGGGTTTCTCGCGCGATTCTGACCCGGTGGTAGATTTTGCGAAGCACTGCTCTTGCTAGGGCTAGTGTTAGCAAATTCTCTCAGGTTAAGTCCGTGGGCTCACCTATCCACCCGCGCGTAGCTGAAATAGCGTCTTAGGCGACCAGCGAATAGGTAGAGGAGAAAATTTCACATATGTACGTCCGAAACGGACTTCATACTTAGGACCGCTACAATTTTACCTTCACGTCCTTACAGATCCACCCGATCCACTAAGGCAGATATTCCCCGCCCGGGCGTAGCTGAAATAGCACCATAGACTATCAGCGTATAGGTAGGGAAAAAAGTTCTGATGTCCGAAACGGACTTCATACTTAGGACCGCTACAATGTTACCTTCACGTCCTTACAGATCCACCCGATCCACTAAGGCAGATATTCCCCGCCCGGGCGTAGCTGGAATAGCACCATAGACTATCAGCGTATAGGTAGGGAAAAAAATTCTGATGTCCGAAACGGACTTCATACTTAGGACCGCTACAATTTTACCTTCACGTCCTTACAGATCCAACCGATCCACTAAGGTAGATATTCCCCGCCCGGACGTAGCTGAAATAGCACCATAGACTATCAGCGTATAGGTAGGGAAAAAAGTTCTGATGTCTTTTGGCTCCGGTAACCTCTTAAAACCGGGTAAGCCGTTAGCTTATTCAGTGGCCTAAGCAAAGAAAAGTTGAATCTAATAAAACAATTGCAATTGACTTGCAATTCAATCAGAATCGCTAGCTATCATCGCTGTTAAACGAATTTCTGTCCATAGTTGGGGAATACTTTTTTCCAAAATAATGTTATTTTTAGCATAATAATAGTACTTAATAATTTTAATAATGTTTTTTGTGTTAACGAGTCAGGCGTTTTGGTGCAAACTATAGGCCTGACTTTGTATTGAATGGAATAAATAAAATAAAATAAATAAATAGCACATCAAGTACAGATATGAACGGTGAATGCAGACATTATGAAAAAAATACAAAACAACCTTTTCCCCGGTCACACATACATTTAGTTTGATGTATAATAGAGTTATATAAGAGAGCTAGCAGAGTCATCTAATTGATCATATTTGTTTATATATGTTTTTACATGTATTTATTTATGTATATCTATATATTTATGTATATATGTATTTATTTAACTACGAGTATTTGTATCTATAAATATTATGTATGTTATATATACACATATGTTTAAGTAATATCACCTTCACACTACACCTACCAAGGTTCATCTCTGCACTCCCCTAAGGTAGACTGTTAGAGAATGCCTATGGCATTAAGTCCGCCTTTATACTTTCTAGTATATGAAGTTATAAATAAATAAATAAATAATATGACTCATGATGAAATTAACAAAATCCAAATTTTAAGGCATCACCGCGACGCGTTTTATGTTGTGAGTAAGGCCGTGGTTATTACCCGATTTTGTTTTAAAGTTTCGCGATGACATGATAATTTCTGTAAAGCCGTTTACGAACCGCACTAAAGTTTTATGACCGGTAAATTTTTATTGTTATCGTTTCAATAAGCGCGGGATAAATACGTTCTTGTAATACAGACGGAAGTGTGAATACTTTACTTGCTTCGAACGTACTTAAGTATGTATCATGGTTCATATATCAGTGTGCTTAGTTCGAGTAGAGGTGCATTTTAATTTCATGCCAGAGATAGAGAGAGAAAGATAGAGAACGCTCTGTATTGAACAAAATTAAATAACTCTAATATTCGCCACAAATAATTCTAGACTCCCTCGTGAATTGCTTCGTGTCTCCATAAAATCTATACTTGTCTATACTAATATATAAATCTACAGTGGTTTGTACGGATGTTCCGTTATATCTACTGAACTATGCATCCGATTGACTTGAAACTGGGTGTAGAAAATACATGTACTTAATGGATAGGCTAATATTTATATGAGTGTTGCGACTCCCTAATCCAGTTGCAGGGGCGTTAATGATGAGAATCTTTGTGGGGGTGAGAAATAATAATGTTAATTTTAAATGCCCAGCGAAGCGGACGGGTCCAGCTAGTACTTTATACGATTCATCTCAGAACTATACCAAGCGATGTAGATTAGCTTCTCAACATCTGTGTATGATATTACTTGAAAAAAAAAGCGGTAGCAAGGTGTCTTCTCACGGGTAATACCACCAGCCTGCCTTTGTCTACAGCGAATCAGTGAGGCATTCAGGCTTGAAGAACGAGGTAGCCACAGCCTATAGAACTTAGAACTCGTGTCATAAGGTGATTCAGGGCATTGGCGTTGTTGATGTCCATTAGCTCTTGTAACCACCAGACGGGTCGTGAACTCTCACCTTTCTTAGAAATAAATAAATAAAGTGTGTCAATTCGCGGCGGTATGTTGGGCCAACAGTCTACCAATATTCACCTTGAAGCAATCCAGATTTTCGGTTTGAAAGGCAACATAGGCGTTCCATCTGTACAATTGAAGCTCTGTTGTCCATTTTATTTTTTATTTTTTTATGATTGAAGGATTACTGGTGGCCCGGAGGCCTTTCCAGTTTCACCAGGACAGGTGGGCGAGCAAAGGCTCAGCCAGGAGGGGTGGGATTTGCTAACAGCTACCCGAGCGCCTCCGAAGGAGACCTAACAACTCAAGAGTAGCTGCTTCGCGAATGAATCTACTACCGGATCGGAATCGGGTTGTCCATATATTGCGGCAGCAACACAATAAGGAAATTAACCTGTTTAAACCTAAACTGACAATACATATTTGCACGAATCTCGACAAACACAAACAAACCAATGATTACTAAAACGAACTATCAATATTATTAGTGTTTTAAATGAAGTACCTAGCCGAAGTCGGTAGCCGCGTTGCATATGTTTGCATGAGGCCAGAGTTTGACGACCTTTCGACACAAGTAAATGTGTCATGCGTTCGACCACCGAATGTTGGTTTATGTTTTTTCATCTCGCCGAAACCTGAATACAATGACGGGCGAATCGCCTTGATCGATCACCGCTGCTCCGATACTTTTACAACGTGAGCTTGAGCATCATTGAGTACTAGAGGTCCCGCGGTAGTCGAAATTCGACTATAATTAATTGGAATTGTAAGTTTGTACACTATTATGATTGTATTTTCAACGCCAAAACTACAAACAACATTTTATCGTTTCTCAATTTGACAACAGACGTCAAGAACAAAAGTTTGACAATAAATAAACAGTATGCATGCGTGTGTGTGTGTCAAATAAATGGTAGTGCGGGTAATAATAATAATAATAATAATAACTCTTTATTTATATAACACCTTAATATGTACACAGTAAAGTAATAAAACAAAAGTCGGTATATAAATCGGCGGCCTTATCGCTGAAAGCGATCTCTTCCAGGCAACCTTGCAGGGAGAGGAATAAGTTAACTGGACGGTGCTATATCTTAATAAACTTACAATGTAAGGTAATGTTTTCTTTATTGATTTAATGTATCTTTTATGCATTATTTTAAAAAAAATATTAGCATTGTGCACTTCTTCTCTATATTCTCTATAAGTGTGGAAAATTTCATAGTCCTCCGTCCGCGCAATTTTCGTAAAAAGGGATACAAAGTTTTTGCTTCACGTATTAATATATAGATATGTGATCTAATCCGGGGAGGAGGCTCAATTCCGGAGTGAGTAGTCAGTTTCTCGCTCAATAGATGCCCATTTCTGGCTCGCGGTAATCATGCGTTGAAAGACATGTTGACTTTTAAGTATGTTGTCTCTCTTTGTATCGCTTAAGGTAAGGCAAACATAGCTTCACCAAACTATCTCATCGCAATACGAACTAACAATTCATTTCACATTTTAATCGTGTTGATGCTGGTCAGGATATTAGAGCGAAGTTATGAAAATATTGTATACTAGCTTGCGGGATAAAAAAAAAATGAAATAAATTTTAGATTCCGTGAAAAGCGCTTGATTTAACGATCGGTTCTCGAATACGAATCATTATTTACAGGGAAGCCTCATAATTTCGGCGCTTTAAGAATATAGTGGTGAGTTCTCGTAAGATAATCGAGCCTCACCCACCTCGAGACGGTCAACAAGCTGTCAAGTGACAGACACCCACGGACACACGCCTCGGCTCTGTAATGTTTCGCAATGTACACACGGTCTAACCAACGGTTCTCGAATACAATACGTGAATTAAATATTTCATTTAATCTTTTTCATTTGAAACTTATTTGGGATAAAAGGCTTCGAAGTTTTTTTTTATTGCTTAGATGGGTGGACGAGCTCACAGCCCACCTAGTGTTAAGTGGTTACTGAAGCCCATAGATATCTACAACGTAAATGCGCCACCCACCTTGGGAGATATGAGTTCTAAGATCACAAATATAGTTACAACGGCTGCCCCACCCTTCAAACTGAAACGTATTGCTGCTTCACGGCAGAAATAGGTAGGGCGGTGGTACCTACCCGCGCGGACTCACAAGAGGTCCTACCACCAGTAAGAAGTCGAGTTAATAGCAACGATGTTGTCTTTCTCGATGTTTTGGCCGTTAAATTAGTTTCGTTTCTATCAGACACACTGAGTGGCTCTTGTTTAAAAACTCAATGGCAATGTTGCTTTTGACGAAAAAAAAAACAAAATGTGTGCAATTCACACGTGGTAGAAGTGAAACCTTCCAAAATTAAAATACAATTATCCTAAACGTCTTAAGTATATGTAAAATTTTGTCATTAGTAAATAATTGTAAGGTAGCGCCCTCTGTGAATTGATATTTTAATTTCACGTATAATCCTAAATTAAAATTCACTACAAGAGCTTTCATACACACGTTAGTATTAAAAAATCTCACAGATGGCGCTGTATTAAATAGTATGTATATTTCTGTCTCATTCTTTGCTGGCTTCATCCTACACATTTTTGTATTTGTGTCTCTTACCTGTCGTTTTTTCCGTTGCATCCGGTTTGAAATCACAACGATTCTAAAGAAGTTTTCACTTCAAAAATACTTAACTTTTAAAATCAGGCACATTTTAAAATTAGATTTCAGGATACTTTATGCAAAACCAGCGAATATGACTCACGCTAAAATTAAAATTGATAAAAGAATAAAGTCGTAAGTATCTAGATTGGAAAACGAATTAAATTTTGAAACCGATGGTAGAGGCTCAGACGTTTTAGTACAAAGAACCAATGGTCTAACAACAATGACATATTATGACTAGCACATGTGAAAACTTTCATTGTATTTCGACACATTAATTTTTTAACGAATAAAAGGAATTTCAATCATCAATCACCACACAGAATTTACTAGAAACTTTCTAATGGTTTTTTGTAAGAGTTTAAATGAGTGGCGAGCTCACCTAGTGGTAAGTGGCTACCAGAGTACATAGATATCAAAAACGTAAATGCCGACATTTATCCTTAGACATAATAATATTAATAATAATAACATGTGGAGGGTGGTATCTACAGAAATAATCCCGGTAGTTGTGTCGGTGAATGGTTTGGTCCCTAAAAGCCTCTCAAAACATCTCGAGAGGCTTGGTCTCAACAAAAAGTCGGTGGTGGCCCAAATGCAAAAAGCAGTCTTGCTCGACAATGCCCGTATAGTTCGCCGGTTTCTCTCCCAATAGTCCCTANGTAGTTGTGTCGGTGAATGGTTTGGTCCCTAAAAGCCTCTCAAAACATCTCGAGAGGCTTGGTCTCAACAAAAAGTCGGTGGTGGCCCAAATGCAAAAAGCAGTCTTGCTCGACAATGCCCGTATAGTTCGCCGGTTTCTCTCCCAATAGTCCCTAACGCTCCGGCCGATTGTTGCCCACCTCGCCGGAGTGTGTCCTGCCGTCTTTCCAGGCGTGGCAGTGCTTAATACACATAATAATAACTAACAACCACGCCATGTTAACTGGTCCCGTGATAAGTTCGTAAAGAACTTGTGTTACAGGTACCAGATAACGGAAATAAATGTAAGATTTTTATTATACACATACATATATTTAATATATTTCAAATTTTAAAGTCATTTTCAAAGGAAAAGTCATTTATATTTATCATACAAATATCTTCCCTTGGCGGGATTCGAATCCGCGACCCCCTTGTGTAGTGACCATGTCACTTACCACTACACCAGACAGCCGTTAATGACATGAGTTCTAAGTCTGAGGTTTGAAATATAGCAGCTGCCTGACCCTACAATCTGAAACGCATTACTGCTTCACGGCAGAAATACGCAGGATGGTGGTGATATTGAGATATAAGTTCTAAGATCTCAGTATAGTTACAACGGCTGCCATACCCATCAAACCGAAACCCATTACTGCTTCACGGCAGAAATATGCAGGATGGTGGTACCTACCCGCGCGGACTCACAAAAAGTCCTACCACCAGTAACACATATTAACATTAAAAAGTTATAATATTAATCATTTTTTCCTGTTAGTCAGTTCGCGATTGTACTCCGCAAATTCCACGCCATCATCTGCAAACCGTGATTCGTCTGCTAAACTTTGTCTTCGTTATAAACCTATAGAAGGCCTTCGAGTCACAAGCAATGCTTCCGAAAAAAAAAAAAGTTTATCTCATACACAACTCAAAGCTGACGCGTCACCAATAGTTACTGAAACACTTACAGTATGAACTGTGGTAAATTTTTTAACTACCTTAAGCTTTAACGAAGTATCTCGAGGGGAGGGGAGGAACAACTTTCCATGCACGTTTTTTCTCGTTTTTGGAACGAAGTTCCTTATGGGACGATGCGGACGGGTACCCTAACCGTGAAAAAACGACCGTAACGTAAGATTTTTATTAGTAATGCACACAGTGTACGACTTAACTTTGTAATAACGTACAAAAAATTACATATTTTTTTATCATTCATTGACCACGATCTCAGAGCGTTCGTTTGCGCAATACACTAACTCTTATGCAAACAACCGTGAATGAAGTGTACCACAATAAGTTCGCATGTTACCGATTGACCGTGGGTTGTTGCGAAACCTCCAGTTTTATTTTCTTTATACCTCGAATAGAATTTAAAATTAATATTTTTATAATAAGGAACTTCGTTCCTATCCGGTGTCCCACGACACCACACATCTTTTTTTTCCTCCATGCGTCGATAATCCTCCATGCTGCGGGTCGTGGCCTTATGAGGCTTTCTTGGGAAAATACGGTGAGGTCCCGCGTCACGGCAGTGCTTTTGGTACTGAAGCCTTATTTGGGTCCGATTAATTAACCGCCGCCCTACATTCGGCGTTGACTGTTTTACGGTGGAAAAGTCGAACTCCAACTCGACTATCCTCTTTTCTCAGCCGGACTTGGGATAAGATATACTGAGAGAATATTATTTTCGTATGCTCAATTTAATCAAGTTAATTCTTTTACACGTAAATTAAAATCATTATGAGAAATACAAAGGGTGACGTAATGTTTTAAAAAAAAAAAAAGGCAAATCATGATCACGTCATCCGAAGGTCAGTTACCCCTGAACTGTGTCTACTGCGTAGGTCCTTCAATCATTTCGCTTTCTATATTATATCGAGGGATGAAAGGCTATTTGGTTTAAGCGATATTTCGCTTAATACGCGAAATTTATCATCACTACATAGTATAAAACAAAGTCGCTTTCTCTGTCCCTATATCTGTCTGTCCATATGTATGCTTAAATCTTTAAAACTACGAAAGGGATTTTGATGCGGTTTTTTTTAATAGATAGAGTGATTGAAGAGGAAGGTTTATATGTATAATAACATCCGTTAAATAGTGGAGAAATACTGTTATTTTTGAGGTTTCTAATGTGATGTCGTAAATAATCAATAATAAAATTTCATGTTTCCGAAGCGAAGCGAGGGCGGGTCGCTAATTGTAATTAAAAGTGCATTTTATTTGGTATTAACATTTAGCATTAGCATAACAGTTCGATGTTTTTAATTGAACGTCATTTAAGTTTACTCCATTCAAATAGCTAAAGACGTTATTTTGTTATAATATCCGGAGTAGAGTTCATCCATACTACCTGGAGCCACTGCGGTCATCCACAGTGCGTTTCCAGAGATCTTTTTTGCCACGTACCATCCGGCTATGGAATGAGCTCCCCTCCACGGTGTTTCCCGAGCGCTATGACATGTCCTTCTTCAAACGAGGCTTGTGGAGAGTATTAAGCGGTAGGCAGCNGGAGCCACTGCGGTCATCCACAGTGCGTTTCCAGAGATCTTTTTTGCCACGTACCATCCGGCTATGGAATGAGCTCCCCTCCACGGTGTTTCCCGAGCGCTATGACATGTCCTTCTTCAAACGAGGCTTGTGGAGAGTATTAAGCGGTAGGCAGCGGCTTGGCTCTGCCCTTGGCATTGCTGAAGTCCATGGGCGACGGTAACCACTCACCACCAGGTGGACCGTATGCTCGTCTGCCTACAAAGACAATAAAAAAAAATTGTGCCAAATTTTAAACTTTACATGGTTTTCCTGCAAAATTGCAAAAATGTGGTTTAAACCAAATATCATTTTGCCCCTCGATATAATCATAATCTATAGGTAATCAATATTAATGAATTATCATCAACAAGAATACTCAATAACGCATTTAACAAGAGGCAACACATACCATAATATGAACATCAGTCGAATTCATAAATTATTAAACACGCAATCATTTTCTATGAAGCCACTAACTAACTAAAACGTGTACATAAAATAGTTACGTAATAAAAAATAATTTAATGAAATTCGAGTAATTTATTGCAAAATTAAACAAGTTCATAGCCAAAGTGATCGGACAACATACAAAAAATTTCGACAGCGCTGTTACTCATACAACATATACCGTACACGTTTGTACTTATAGAAAGTTGCTCCCAAATCAACTGACATGTCAACGTTAACCGAAAATATTTCGGTGCGATTTTCAACTTTAAAACTGAAGCAATAAGACCAATCGGTTATCTAGAAATGGCCCGAAATTATTTTGATTCTAATTTAGTCCTTACGTCACGCTTTTAGAGCTGATTACAGATTAACTGAATCGATAAAATGTTTTAAAGGCACTTGCGGTTTCTCGTATGACATTACCACAATGTTACCATGATGTGTGGTGAAATTAGGAATGTTTGAAGTGACGTCACTGGTATTTTATTCTTTTTTAAAATTAGAATTTAGCAATTATTACTTTTATGTGTTTAATTAATTGATTAATTAATTTACCGAACGGAAGTCTGTCTATATCTTCTAATAACATTATACATTTACAGTATTGTTTTTTTGTTTTTTTTGTTTACAAATTATATTGTTGTAAATACTTTTGAGAGTTTCTTGAGAATCTTCTCAGTGGTGAAACTGCATTCCGTAAGTCGTGGCCACTACAAAGCGCTTGTAACGGCAGTAAATAAAAGCTTTTCGATTATTATTATTCGGCATACTCTACCTCCGAAAAATCTTCGCTGTCTTCTACCTTTTATTTATTTATTTTTTATTTGTAGATGGGTGGACGAGCTCACAGCCCACCTGGTGTTAAGTGGTTACCGGAGCCCACAAACATCTACAACGTAAAAGCGCCACCCACCTTGAAATATAAGTTCTAAGGTCTCAGTATAGTTACAACAGCTGCCCCGCCCTTCAAGCCGAAACGCATTACTGCTTCACGGCACAAATAGGCGGGGTGGTGGTACCTACCCGTGCGGACTCACAAGAGGTCTTACCACCAGAAAAATTATATATAAAAAGTATAGTATTTATAGTAATTACGTATAAGTATATACCTAGTATATTAGTCTTCTAAATTCCACCTTTAACTAGTCCATTATTTAAATATTATTATGACGTAACCTCTCCGTTTTCCAAGCATTATCTAATATGTTATGTTTGCATATTAATAAGGTTGTTAAAATGTTAAAATTAATTAATTATTTGAACGCTCACATTTCTGTAGTTCTGATGGTAACGAGACTTCAAACTAACAGCTGTATGTAGGGTGACATTCATTGTCGTGTCTATGGACAGTAACAAAAGAGTGCGGAGCTCTTTGCAGAACTGTTACTGTTACCGGTGGTAGTAGTAGGACCTCTTGTGAGTCCGCACGGGTAGGTACCACTACTTTGCCTATTTCTGCCGTTAAGTAGTAATGCGTTTCGGTTTGAAGGGTGGGGCAGCCGTTGTAATTATACTGAGACCTTAGAACTTATATCTCAAGATGGATGGCGCATTTACATTATAGATGTCTATGGGCTCCAGTAACCACTTAACACCAGGTGGGCTGTGAGCTCGTCCACCCATCTAAGCAATAAAAAAAAAAGTAAGCTTACGTAATCGCTTATTTAAAATCGTACGTAACAATGAAAGTCAAGTGCAGATATTATAAATCGAACGATGGGCGTAGTGGGGAAACATCAGTCCTCCGAAGCTTCCCCGAATGTAGCGGGCTTGTTACTCTGACAAACTGAAATAACTTATCGTTAAGCCCTTCGTACACTACGCCGTGAGCTACGTGAAAATATTCGGAGATATAAAATTAGAAAGTCTTTTTTTTTATATTTACTTCAGAAAAAATCCAAATATTTCGTTACTATTACTTATAATCTAAGTTAATAACTTAAAAATATAATATCTGACGCTATTTATTACATATTTTTTTTAATCTTTCCTAAGTGCCTCCTGTAAAGGCTATTGACAAACAGACCCTTAATCTTACTCGATATTATATTCAAAAGACTGTTCCATCAGGCAATTAAAAAAAGAAGGCAATCTCTTGGTATTTCAATGCGTTGACTTAATATAAATAATAGATTAAAAAACAAACAAAAAAACGCTTTTATAGAAAATCCAACTAAAAAATAGAATTTAATTTTTAATTAAAAATTGTGCAAGGAAAAATGATTTTATTGTAAAAAAGGCGTGAGGTGCATGCTATCAGTAGCTATAAATATTTTATGAACAGATATGAGTAGAAGGGTTATTTTGATAATATTCTGAAAAGCACCCCACGCTTTTTTTACAATAAAATAATTTTTTCTTACACTATTTTTAATTCAAAATTATTAAAATTTAATTTCTATTTTTTAGTAGGATTTCAATTTTTAAATATATTTTTTTATTTTGAATGGTCATCGCTACTTACTAAGTATGCCAAATTTCGAGCTAATCCGACGTTTTGCAGGGGGTCAAAATCATGTTCAAAGATTCCGTTACATACATACGTCTGAAGCTAATAAAAACGTATTAATAAATACAAATTTGTTGCATTTACACCACAAAGCTTTCTTTGAAATGTTTTTGTAATTTTTTTTATTGCCCTTGTAGACAGACGATCATACGGTACACATGATGGTGTGTGGCTACCGTCGCCCATGGACTTCAGCAACGCCAGGAATAGAGCCAAGCGGCTGCCTACCGTTATACCATTTCAGCGTGATTGCGTATTGAATCTGTCTCTTAACATGTTTACTGCGTCATGCGACTTAAAAGCTTCGTCAAACAGAACGCGTACTTAGAGCGCGTCAGAGCGCTAAACTAACGCCGCGCTACGACGCCGAGATATAAGCGCTATAGCGCTGGCGCTCTGTTTGACGGTATGTTACCATAGTAGTACAACACATCTCGGCGTCATAGCGTAGTGCTCTGACGCGCGCTAATTACGCGTTCTGTTTGACGAAGCCTTAAAAATCCCCGTGAGCGACTATCACCTGCTATGCTATGGGTATATTCATAAACGGACTTTTGTGAGGCCTATAATGTCTCAGGCACACTATAATAAAACCTCAAGACCTCAAGACCTCAAGACCTCATACGCGCTGCTTGAAAGTCCCACAAAAATTATACTGCAGTCGGCGTGTTAAAATCTCTTTAAATTTCTATGAAGCGTTAAATTAATTGTGATGTATCGATAGCTAACGAAATGTAGTGGATGAAAACATTTATTTTTATGTACCTACGTTGATTACGCGTATTTTTGGCGGTAAAATCATTTTTAAGCGAAAATTTCACCTTCGTGGACCTTCGTTCGTACTTTATTTTCTCTGGACATTATTATTTTAAAACCGTTACAGGCTCTGACAGTTAGTGAGAAATTTTTGAATTTTTGGAATTAAAATATTCCAGAATATTATTTTTGTTATTGTACAAAGTTACGTACCTAAAGGATTTGAACAATTAATAAAAACGACCATGTAATATAAAAAAATTAATTTGAATCTATTTCTTCCACTGTGTTGGCATTAATAAAATAGAAAAGCATATAAAAATAAGACATATAAATAGACAAAAATATTAAAAAAAAAACCGGTAGGTACCTAACAAGGTTTGTTAAATTAAAGTGTACAACATTACGTATTCATTAGCAAAAGCGAAAAAAAAACAAATTCGAATTAAGAACGTCATTAAACATACAGAATTCACATTTCCGGTCCAGAGACTGGCAACACTCGGCACCCCGCCATCTTGCCCGAGGCTACAGGGCCAATATGCGAACATTGTATTAGAAAAAAAAACCATTGACTTATTTTATTTTCGTTCATTTAATACAATAACATTTTGCTCTATAGTACTAATTGAATAATGGCGTTTTGGTATATTTTACTGGTAAATAACTTATCGAATAATATTATTAAAAGTACATAAATAGTAGGTATATACCCACCAAGTTTGTTCTTGATATAGATAAACGATTTGAAAGTTTAATATTTGTGACTTTGTTTACGCGTTTTCTAAGTATAGATTATCTGATGTTGAGAGCTTGCACAGTTGTTGTTAGAATTTTAGAGATGTTTCTCACGGGATTAAAAATAAAATCAAGCAAATTCGTGCAGAAAAGTACAAATTTACTTACTAGTTCATCCCCTAAGGGTAACCTTGCATACCCGACATCTAGGGGCTTGAAAACTACGGATATTAAGTGAACGAATTTCAAAATCACGATGGGGGTTTAGAATCAGGGTTGCCAAGCTGATTCCTAAAATACAGTTAATGATTTTTTTTATCCGACTGCCAAAAAATGGCAATACTTTTCAAGCTTACTTACTTAGCACGCTCTACAGCTTGAAGCTTTTAATATTCTGTATGATTGTCACATACAAGGTGTCATTAGATTCGTCTCAATTTTCAAAGTGGCAAAGGATACTATAATAATACAATAAAAAATATCAAATAACTAATAAGTGTGAAATAATATTTATATTATTAAAAAATAAATAAATCAGAATATATTAAAAATAACTGTACGTTTAAATCAGACACAAATATTATATTTGTTTATTAGCCATTCTTGGGCCCACTGAGTTTCTCGTCGGATCTTCTCAGTGGGTCGCGTTTCCGATCCGGCGGTAGATTCTGCGAAGCACTGCTCTTGCTACTGTCAGTGTTAGCATCACTCCAGTTTGAGCCCCATGAGCTCACCTACTAGTTAAGGTTACGCTGAAATAGCCTCTCAAGGCTATCAGCTTAGGTAGGGAAAAAAAGCCATGCTATGCTTGGTATACCTTTACAAACATTTAAGTTACTTGAATTTTTTTTGTGATTGAAGGATTATTGATGGCTTGGAGGTCTATCAGGTTTCACTAGGACAAGTGGGCGAGCAAAGGCTCAGTCAGGAGAGGTGGGATTAGCTAACAGCTACCCGAGCGCCTCCGAATGAGACCTACCAACTCGAGAGCAGATGCTTTGCGAATAAGTTGCTTGAGTGACGATGTGAAAGACTTTCGCCATGTTGACCAGATTTTTATTTTATTTCTTTTCTATATCAAAACCGATCCTGGTGAACTGCAACTAATTAATTCATAATTTCGGTAAACGTGATGATATCCTTCAGAGCGGACCGTGCGATGGTAGATTCAGCGAAGCACTACTCTCGCCAGGGCAGATATGCGCAAATCCTTTCAGATTTAGTCCCCTGAGCTCGCACATGGGGATGTCATAATATCCCCTAAAGACAGATAGTTGGCAAGAAAAAGCGACATTAAATTGAAGACAGGATGGTGCTAAATACCCATACGTCTTGCAATACCCAATAGCCAGTTAAAGTAATATTATGGTTTCTTTGATTATTACCTAAGTTCAATAGACACATATGAAGGGCTTAATAGACCGACCACGACGGTTGTCCAACCCTCACTGCTTCGCGGTAGAAATAGACAGATGGTTCCAACCCTTGCTGCCATCAATATGCCTCACCAGTACAACCACTCAATTGGTTAGGAACTAGTTTACTTAGGGTTAGCTTTTGAAGTCGTCGTGGCCTAAAGGATAAGACGTCCGGTGCATACGTGTTGAGCGATGCACCGGTGTTCGAATCTCAGGCGGGTACCAATTTTTCTAATGAAATACGTACTCGACAAATGTTCACGATTGACTTCCACGGTGAAGGAATACCAACCTCTGGTGAGTACGCGCGAGTAGGTACCACCACCCTGCCTATTTCTGCCGGGAAGCAGTAATGCGTTTCAGTTTGAAGGGTGGGGCAGCCGTTGTAACTATAATTGAGACCTTAGCACTTATATCTCAAGGTGGATGGCGCATTTACGTTGTAGATAGATGTCTTTGGACTCCAGCAACCACTTAACACCAGGTGGGCTATGAGCTCGTCCACCCATCTAAGTAATAAAAAAAGAAAAAAGCTAGATAAATATATGAGGTTTTATTAGTGTTAGTTTGTCTTAAAAAGCCTGTGCGAGCACGTACCAAAATCTTGACAATTTCTATCGCGAAAAGTCATGCCTTCCGTTTTTATGGCTGGAACATCCGTAAATATAATTGAAACTTCAAACTTATATCTCAACGGGAGTAGTGACGTTCATGATGTGAAGGCCATGGGGTGCAGTATTCACTTTAGACCAGGTGTATCAGCTGGCTTACCTAAAAATAGAGTATTAGGAGAACATTAGTATTAGTCGATGGTTGAATGCAAATTTTTAATTATTTTCTATTTACTACGTCTATTTTTTTTTTATTGTTGTTATTTTTGTTATTGGTGTTTAGTTGTTTAGGTTAGTTTTTATATAATTTAAGTTCACTGTCTGTCTTCCAAATAAAATAAAACACGATCGCAGTTTTCTCGCAGTCGCAGATCGCAGGACTAGGGAGTAATGATTTGGAAATAAAACTGCAACTAGGGATGGATGATTTGGAAGTATTTCTAATGTATGGTCACACACATACGTGTCATCTCCGATAACCAAACAGATAGACATGCCGTTCACCAAGGCGCATACTTGACTTATACCATCATATACGCTGTCACGTTTTTTTTTCATAATTCTGAATTCGAATTAAAAAAAAAACATATTAAAGGGTTGACCAATAAATTACCTTCAAAACTGCTTAAAAAGTTATTGCTCCACCTAACATTTATTTTTAGCTAGGGACCGTCAAAACTTAAAACACTAGGTGGGCCGATAGATGTGTCCAGAAGGGTATTACTATATATGTGTATGTAAATGTATATAAAAGAGAATGTGTGGATGTATGTTCACTCGAAAGCCGTTAGCTTAGTATAAATGAAACTTTGCACACATGTAAAGGGAGATAAGACCACTCCGTCAAACATAGTTACGTTACTACCGGATAGGTGACGCTGGTGGTAGTGATTTTTATCTATTGAACCATAAGTTGAATTGATATGAAATCTATTTTTATAAAAGAGAATGTATGTGTTTATGTATGTTCACCTGAATGCATCTTACACAGCTAGCTTTCTGAATCGTCTGATGGTTTTTTTTATTTAATACTAACTGACCCAGCAGACTTCGTAGTACCTCAATCGATAAATAAAAGACCTAAATTTTATTTAATTCCGAGAATTTTCATATTTATCTACCTTTTAAACCTTCACTGGAATTCAAGACCAAAATTAGCCAAATCGGTCCAGCCGTTTCCGAGTTTAGTTTTAGCGAGACTAACGAACAGCAATTCATTTTTATATATATAGATTAAATTACATTTTGCTTAGGGGAAGCCGCAGGCGCAGCTAGTTATAAATTAAAACATAACGTTGGATCAAGAGAAAGTAACAAAGAATTAATAAAAAAAAATTACAATTTAGTTTCTATATGAAAAATGTAGCCAACGATTTGTTCTAGAATAACGATACAAACTGTCACTAATGAATTGAAAGAATGAAATAGAATGGCACATTACGTTTAATTGAACTAAATCTATTGTTATTTACTTGAATTGTTCAATGAACATCATACAATGTAGCATGAAGTTCTGAGTTCACAGTTGAGAGGTCGCCAATCGCCGTTCGCGACATATACCTACTCATTAACTTCGGTCTGGGGTGGGAGAAGCACTACCATTTGATATCGATAATAACTCGATCGAAAAAAAATCCTTTAAAAATCATCCGAATCGACACCTATAGCTACTTACTTCACAATTAAAAAAAACACTCGAAGTAACTATTCATTGAGAACAATTATCGAAGCTTCTTACTGTCTTTCCTGAACGGTACTCAAGCGCTCGTCTCGCTCGCACCTAAGCGCTTTTAACGCGCGAGATCGAGACAAAAAATTCAAGAGTGACACTGACTGACATCCGATTATACTTGTATACTCGCATCTCGTTAACAGTTAGAAAAACAAGGTTCATGACTCGACCTGCACTTGACACGTTTGTTAATAAGCGAGCGTCTTCTAGTACTCTCGTGTGTAACGCCTACGTGGACCACTTCATGATAATTGACATGGGAGAGAGATTTCGTTTCGGAAATCGAGATTTATTCGATTGTTTTTCGTTGCTTAGGTGTGTAGACTAGCTCACAGCCCACCTGGTGTTAAGTGGTTACTGAAGCCCATAGACTACAACGCAAATGCGCCACCCACCTTGAGATACAAGTTCTAAGGTATCAATATAGTTACAACGGCTGCCCCACCCTTCAAACCGAAACGCATTACTGCTTCACGGCAGAAATAGGCGGGGTGGTGGTACCTACCCGTGCGGACTCATAAGAGGTCCTACCACCAGTGATTACGCAAATTATAATTTTTGCGGGTTTGATTTTTATTACACGATGTTATTCCTTCACCGTGGAAGTGAACATTTGTTGAGTACGTATTACATTAGAAAAATTGGTACCCGCCTGCGGGATTCGAACACCGGTGCATCGCTACACACGAATGCACCGGAGGTCTTATCCTTTAGGCCACGACGACTTCAAGTGAGTATCCGGTCGACTATTAGTAGTAGTAGTGATTGAAAAGGGCGTCACTCCAATGTAAGGCCGGTCTAACCCCGAGGGCGGGCGCCCTGCGGCAGTCGGTCGCGGACGCGCGTCGTCATAACACGAACGCGAATTAGTTGCTAATCGATTTAACAACGATAACGCGATTTATGTTTTTTTTTAAATCTAATGTGTTTATTATATTACGTAGATCGAAGTTCATTAGAGTACAACAGTTTATTTATATCAAACAAGCTGACCCGGCAGACTTCGTAGTGCCTCAATCGATAAATAAAAGACCTAAACTTTTGTATAAAATAAACTTAAAACAAACAAAAGGAATCTGTCCGACGGGGGACACATCAAAGAGAAAACGAATTTGTTATTTTTATTTAATTCCGAGCATTTTCATATTTATCTACCTTTTAAAGCTTCTCTGGACTTCCACAAATAATCCAAGACCAAAATTAACCAAATCGGTTCAGCCGTTCTCGAGTTTTAGCGAGACTAACGAACAGCAATTCATTTTTATATATATATAGACTAGCAGCCCGCTTCGGCTCCGATCGGGTCTTTAACAAAAATTTCAACGATATTTGACGTTGTTTTAAATATTTTTTTAAATAAAATAACTCTTATTGCGGCATAACTATAATAGTTAGGCATATGCTGTCGCGACACTTTTTGTAAATAATAATGTGTTCTACAAAGTCGTAGTACATTATTTTATTATATTATCAATAGTTTTCGCAGGGCACGCGATGTAAAGAATATTTTAGGTAATTTTCTTACACCTTGGGTTACATTATTAGAGTTTTAGTAAGGATTCCTAATTTTTTTCAAAAAAGATTATAGCCTATGTCACTCGGGAATAGTGTAGCTTCCAAACAGTAAAATAATTTTTCAAATCGGTTCTGTAGTTTCGGAGCCTATTCAATACAAACAAATCTTTCCTTTTTATAATAATAAGTATAGATATTAAGAATTTACTTATAATATACAGATCAAAAGCAATAGTTATCACGTTGCCCGACCTAGTCTGTGTTCGTCCTTATCAAACTTAATACTAAAACTAACTTAGCAGTAACAAAATTAAATGTTTGATATTCAAAAACCCCGTTAACAAATCTAATCATCAATTACTCGTATGAATTGACAGCAGCTGATGAATTAAAAGCGTAATACACAAAAAAAACAGTTAAAAGGTGTGAAAAAAAAAACCTTGCGCATTTTAAAGAACTCGATCGCAATTTTACAACTTCAATTAAATTTTATTCTCCTTTTCGATATACACAACAATATATAAATTGTTGTAACTGTTATTTTTTTTTTATTATTATTATTATTAATTTATGTATTCGAGTCAAATAAAACGCCATTTTGTAGAATTTATTTCGAATGAAACGGAAATTAATCGTTTGACAAAAAAGTTTTGTAACGATATTTGCTTAAAACACACACGTGCATATACGTAGGTATACCATATATTATAATTGCATATACACTATATTTATACTATATATTTATACACACTATATTTATATTTACACTATAATTATAACGGAAATCGTTTCATTTTAAATTCGGAACGTCTGTGATAGTATCTATAGCGTTAAAAGATCTCGGTATTTGTAAGCCCGGGATGATTAATTAACCAGAATGTTGCATGATTGCATTAAAACATAGCCTGTTTTTACGGAATAAAAATAATCATTAATTGAAAGTGAAAAACGTCATTAGTAAAAAAGTACGCTATAAAAATTTGCACGATGAATTTTTCAAATTTCGGTAACCACTTAATACCAGATGAGCGGTGAGCTGGTTCACCAGATTGAACAGTAAAAAAAAGAATTTATTAAACATAATGTGATTTGATTTTACTATCTTAACTTCAGTCAGAAGATATTCTTGATTTTAACTTTCCAAATGTAAAATGTCAAATTAAACTTAATTTAGATTTTCTCGAATCCGAAAATGTTCATTAAGCTTTACCATTTTATGTAAAAAAATTGCCAAATCGGTCGGGCCGTTTATAAATGATGCGATCACCAACGAACATTTAATATTTAATTAACACCATAAATCTAAAAATTTGTGTGAGCACACCAATTTCTCATAGAAATGGTTATTTGCGAAACACAGATCCAACTGAATGCTTCCCGCTTCAAGTTTTTTTTTTTTTTAATATATTTTTCTAGCTTGGAAACAAAGTCCTTTAAGCCAAATCAGTATTTCTGTTTTTTCATCACTTCATTTCACAATAATCATATTGAAATCACTGTGCTTTTAATGAATTTGTCGTTTGAAGTCGAATGAAGTTCGTCCAAGCGGCGGGAGACATTATTAGATAAAATATAGCACATATCACTCGCGAAAACTAAACGATGCATATTTAATTGGGAACACTGGAACATTAAATGGTTAATGTCACAAATAACATTCGAGTTGGCTTCGAGATCTTCACCTAAATAAATATAGATTATAAAATAAACATAGATTATATAAAAATATTGTTTTCCTCTTTGTCTTTGAATCGCGAAACGCAAACGGTATTTCAATCTAAAATACGTCATTAAGCACAATTAAACATTTTACACAGATTTTAGTGTTATATAAACACACTTCAGTTATCGTACCAATTTTACCTCTAGTCTTATAACTGGTTACTAATACAGCAACGCTCTTAAAGCCCGGTTGTTCTTACTCGATCATCGGGTCGGAGTATACGAGCAATTTAAAAAGTAATCAACCAACGATTGTGGCCGGAATCGCCCGCCATTTAAGGGACCGACTATTATCGATACACCGTATCCAATTTACATATCGATCTTCAGCGAATTCGCTTTCACTTATCCAACTAATAAACGCTATAAAAATGTTGCTAAATAAGCTATTAATTAAATAAATAGTTTTATTATTACAAGCGCACAAACCTCTTTCGAACTTTTTCTTTTTAATTGATATATGAGTGAGTCTTTGAAATTGGGTTGTTTGAATCTCGATTGAACTGATGTCGTGTGATTTGTTCAGTGTTTTAGTGTGATAAAAGTGGAAAAAAACACCGCCCTGGCTTACGTGGATTTGTCGAGCGTTATCGAGGTGCAGGTAAGAAAGTTTTGAAAAAAATTGCAAAAAGAACTCTCCGGCGGGGAATCGAACCCCGGTCTCCCGCGTGACAGGCGGGGATACTGACCACTATACTACCGAAGACTTGTTTGTTAGGTCAAATTTAAACATTATATTCTAACATATGTTTTATACGACTATACAAAAAAAAAATTGAAAAGGAAACAGAAATAACATTTCTGCACGAGATTTTAAAATGATTTACTATTTACTCTTTAATATATCATTCTATAAATTGTGTAAATCACATATTTTTTTACACAAAACCATTCTTTGTACTATTGTTATAATGCAATCCAAAAACTCACTGTTTTTTTCTTAAGCCACAAAACCACAGTTGAGTAAACTTTAAACATGAACATTTTAGCATATGCATACATCAAACGTGTGCTAACTTTTTTTATGTATCGATTTAGCGAATCTAACATAATATATTATATTTTTTTAATTTGACTCTATTTAATTAAATCAGTTTAACCGTCTATATCATGAATATAACAAAAGAGTTTCAATATAATTTGGTACAAGCCACCATAAGTCATTGCACCATGTAGGCAGCGGCTTGGCTCTGCCCTTGGCATTGCTGAGGTCCATGGGCGACGGTAACCACTCACCAACAGGTGGGCCGTATGCTCGTCTGCCTACAAGGGCAATAAAAAAAAAGTCAAGTAACACAATGGAGTTAATAAGATAACTCTATGATTAACACCAAAATACGTATTGCAGGAGTAAGTGTAATAGCAAATACGCTTATTTATGAAATTGATATTAAGAATGCCTCTGGCATTGCAAACGGAGCACGTATGAAGGATCGTGACAGTTGCGGCAAATAACATTAAAGTTATTAATTCAAAACAATTAATCAAGACATTTCAAAACAGTGTTGTTACACATCGTATGCTAATGAGACACACGTATCGATATTACGAATCATCGATAAAGACTTCGTTGTGTGGTTGATACGAATTCCGCGATTGATTGATTGCTAGTGTTGTGTAACAGTATTTTTTTTATCGATATAAACTTTTTTTCGTATTTGTGTTTGTATACATAATGTTGAGCGACAGTTTATTTATTCTTTAACTTTTCTGTATTTTTTTTTATTACTTGAAAAAAGAATGGGGGTATTTTTTAACTTCCTACTCTAGAGAGACTATTTCGTTTCGTTCCCATTGACTAAAATCTCAAACAAACACTCAATATCATTTTTCTTAAAGCAATATCCCTGTTAATTTATTATAATATAGTGGCAAAAACAGCATCGTAAGAAGCCGATTGCCATACTGAAAAAATAGAAGTAGAAAAAAACCACACACACACACACCAACATTAGAATTGCCATACTGGAAAAAAAAAGAAATAGAAAAAAATAAATTAAACACATACCAATATTATAATATGAATAACGGTGCATTGCCAATACAACAAAAACAATTTTCCTCATATTTGCAACTACACAAACAAACTTAAGCAATGCAATGATAGGTTAGAACGCGGAACAGTCTATTTGTGATCAATATAATATAAGAGAGAGCCAGTCCATTGTGTGCTGAGGTCAGATGAGGTCGACAGTTGGGAGCCAAGATCGTTTTCATCCGTACAATCTTATATAAAGTAATGAAATTCTTGGATATTTACATTCAAATACAATTGAGCTAGGGTTCAACTGTGAAATAAACTGCAAATCAATAAAGGATTTTTACAATAATTGACTAACAATTTTTATTCTGACTTCGGTGTTCCCATCAAAACCGTATCAGGGTTTCGCCTACATTTTTTATTCAACGAAGCACGGCTCTTGCTAGTGCTAGTGTGAACAATTCTCTTAGGTCGAGCAGGTGAGCTCACCTACCGGTCCGTCTCAAGTCTCTTTTCTGGTGGTAGGACCTCTTGTGAGTCCGTTCGGGTAGGTACCACCACCCTGCCTATTTCTGCCGTGAAGCAGTAATGCGTTTCGGTTTGAAGGGCGAGGCAGCCGCTGTAACTATACTGAAAGCTTAGTACTTACGTCTTAAGGTGGGTGGCGCATTTACGTTGTAATAAAAAAAAGTTAGAATAATCCCTTAGGCTACCAACAATCAGGTAGGGAAAACGTAAATTTTTACAATGCATCAGTAATGTCCTGCCCGCTTTTATAGTGGATATTCGATTAAGCTTTGACTCGATCGCCACCAAAGTCCACATGATCACCCGTTAAGCTAATCTGAAAAATTTATCGAAATCACTCCAGACGTTTCTAAATTTATAGGCAATATATGCATACATACTCAAACACAAACATCTACTTTAAGGGTTCTAGATTTAGAGTTTTTTTTTTGTATCAGAAACAAACGGATTAGAGTCATTGTGAAATGAGAATTTGTGACACATTGGGTTTTTCCTGTCGCATATTGGTCTGAGTTCGTGGCTCGTCTTGAGACTTGATAAGGTCGCAGTATCGAACGTGGCTACCGCTAGTGATTCGCGGCAGAACGAGTCTAAATGGTCGTGAAGATTCATGTGTGATCACGCGATCATCAATCGTTATTAACGTGATTTCTTTTACAGCACCCCACGCTTTTTTACAATAAAATCACTTTTTCTTACACTATTTTTAATTCAAATTTATTAAAATTTATTTTCTATTTTTTAGTTGGATTTACTATAAAAGCGTATTTTGTTAGTTTTTCTAAGCTATTTTTTTTTTCATTTTTAATTAAATTTCAATTTTTTTTTAGATATTGAATTGTCATCGCTCTTTAATAAGTACCTATACCAAATCATGTTCAAAGATTCCGTTACATACATACATACCTACGTCTGAAGCTAATAAAAGCGTATTAAAAACAAACAATGTGAATATTGACCAGATTGGGAAATTAAGTCGTAGTTTCATGATGGTAGTCAGTCGTGCGCCACCACCACTCAGACGATCATCACAGATTACGAATTCCATATATATGCCATTATACTTTAGGTTAAGGAATTTGGTTTTGGTTTTTTTTTCCTACCTAAGCTGATAGCCTTGAGAGGATATTTCAGCGGAACCTTAACTAGTAGGTGAGCTCACGGGGCTCAAATCTGACAAAGTTGCTAACACGAACCCTAGCAAGAGCCGTGCTTCGCAGAATCTACCACCGGATCGGAAACGCAACCCACTGAGAAGATTCTGCGAGAAACTCAGTGGGCTGTGTCTATGGGTTAATTTACACGGCGAGCCCTTCGTCGCAAGCGACGGGTTCGACGAGAACGATGACCGGTGCTTGAGGTACCTAAAAGCACCGTTAGTGGATCGGGAGAATCCGAAATGACGTGTTTGGTTTTGGAATGTTGAGATAAATTTAATTATTTTCCCTGTAATGATGCAAGAAAAACTACTCTTTATTTAACTCCAATAAAAATAAATTCAATAGCGCGTCATAAAAATGTAATCGAACTCTTAAACACATTTACGAAACATTCCGCTGAGTCACAAACATGATCATACGATTTAACTAAAGTATTTCAATTGACAAAAATATAAAAACTGTGCCATGTCATGATACTAGCACGTCAACGTGTTTCCACGACATCCGGTGTTACAAATTACGGACGAAAAAAATAAAGTAGAGTAATCGATTTCTGTAACTCGTTAAGAGTTTGGTAATTGATACATAGATAATCATTAAAAATTTCATTCTTAAAATTTATTTAACTCGAGAAATTTATTGCTCATATCATAGTACCAAGTTATTTACATAATTTGCGGGTAATAAATCGTGTGGTGCGGCCAGCCGATTAGGAAACTCAGCAAGGCCAAAATAGTTCAATTCCAAAGTGGACATTATGGACAATAAAGTTTTTTATTTTTATTGCTTAAATGTGTAGACGAGCTCACAGACCACCTTGTGTTAAGTGGTTACTGGAGCCCATAGACATCTACAACGTAAATCCGCCACCCACCTTATGGTTACAACGGCTACCCCACCCTTCAAACCGAAACGCTTTACTGCTTCACGGCAGAAATAGGCAGGCTGGTGGTACCTACCCGCGCGTACTCACAAGAGGTCCTACCACCACTAAAAATAGATATACCTATAGATAGATAGACCTATTGTTAATTGACATATTCATATTAAACGAACTCTGGGTGTAGGTCTGTAGGATTCTGTAATTATAACCTAGAAGGTATAATCTCTGCCGGGAGACAAGGAGGTCTCCTTGAGATAATTCAATTGGATTACAAGATTATTTGGAAACGGAAAATGGGCACAGCGAACTCATACCGCGAAACACAAAACGCGCTCTGCTATCAATTACAACGATTTAAATGGACATTAGAGAAGTTGACCCAATCGAACCATACATACATAATGGTTTTAATTTTTTAATTATCCAAAAGATTGTGTTACAATTTTTAATCGAAGTAAAAGTTGTTTGATTACATTAACTTTGTGTGCGAGTAAAATCTTGTTTTATATTTTTAATGTGCCTACCGCTTCCATTCATTTTGTCAATTTACGCTCTTCGAACTTGGAAAGTGAGATTATCGCTGTTTTATCTATGAAAACCGTAATAGTACGGTTTTCCGTATATCGCGCGTTAGTACCGGTCTGTACCGGACGTTCACCGGAATTCACACACATTTTGCGCTAGACCAAAAACATGACGGATCGTTCTCTTAACCCTTCGACTGCCGTGTAGGTCACGCGGGCCCTACACGGCGTACTGAAGTAATAATGTCGATATCTGTTACTAACGCGACGGATTATCTAGTAGGCCATGAGAAAGACGAATCCGAAGATACAGATGTAGCTGTGTGTAAGAAACCTAAAAGAATAAAATTTATATTAGAAACAAAAGAAGGCAAAGGTAGGCAATCCAGACGCTTAGTAACAGAAATTGACTTAAATCACTTACTTCAGTGCGCTACTCAGGGCACTAGCCACCTAAGAGGTTGTCAAAGAGTTTTATTAAAAACCTTAACGATAGTTCGATCGGATATTCCCGGGCCGCGACCCACGTACGATATGCGGCCGGGCTTATTCTCGTTTTCCAGAATTTTCTGTCACTAATTAACATAATTCAATAGATAATCGCTTTTAATTACAACTGCAACTCTTGGGAAGTGAAGTAACATTTTCCTATTTGTTTGGTCCATTTTCGATGGTTTGATTGGTCCATAGATTAACTTCTGAACTCTTCCTAACTACCGCGCACCAATCAATACTACGATTCCCTGTTAAAGGTGCCGGTGACTTTGCTGTTGTTGTATCTCCACAATCAATCGACATCAAGTGAGCCGAGAACATGTCTCTAGATTTGTTTCCAGAAACATCTTAGAACGTTTTCAACTTCGAATACGCCAAATCGTTTTTTTTTCACCGCGTCGCGCCCTAACTTTTAATCTATCATATCTATACATATAAATAAAATTAGAGTGTCTGTTTGTAGTATTAAAATACCCGCGTTTTACTAAATGCATATGAACGTACACCAAACATAAACCAAACGGTACATACACCAAAATAAGATTTTTTACAATTTTTGTCTGTCTTTCTGTTTGTTCCGGCTGATCTCTGGAACGGCTGGACCGATTTTGATGAGACTTTCACTAATAAGTAGCTGATGATATAAGGAGTAACTTAGGCTACTTTTTTTTCTTCGCTTCGCCCCGCGGCGTCACCCGCAGTTATGGTCGTACCGCGCGCAACATGGCGGGCTTCGCCTATCAATTATGAATTTTAATGTTTCCGAAGCGAAGCGAGGGCGGACCGCTAGTATAAAATATATAAAATATAAAAATCACATCGTCAAAAATAGATCCTTCAGTTTTGATTTTAATAGACTTTTATATATAGGTAGACATTCCATCACGGACGCATCAAGAATTCGAGAAATTAATTCAAATTGCTATTGATTACACTTCTCATTAGTCCAGCATAAGTCGTGCCTTCAAACTTAATTCGCATATCGCGTGTGATATGCGATTGTGTATTAATAATCTTTCGCAGTTAATATAATCAAGTTTATATAATATAGTAATATAAAGAATAAATTAAAAAGTTAATAAAAAAAGAAGATACATAATTCCAAATTCAAATTAGGAAAATGTGTGATTTTTATTTATTTTTCGTACTGTCAAGATGAGTGAATCTAATGAAGAAATTCGATACATTTTAAAATTTTACTACAAAAAGGCAAAATGCAGCGCAAGCCGCGAAAAAAAATTGCGATGTTTATGGACCTAGTGCAATGTCTGTGAGAGTAGCACAAATTTGGTTGAAGTGTTTTCAATCAGGAAATTTTCATGTCAAAGATGCACGTCGCTCTGGTCGCCCTATTACGTATAAAATGCCATTTTTGAAAAAATAGAGCAAGATCGGTATATCAGTAGTTACGACGTAGCTGAAGAACTGGGAATTGACCACAAAACAGTTTTGACGCATTTAATCTGGCTCATTTAACGCGGTACTTCTACAACGCGATTTACGAAGCCCTGTGCCGCGGCACTTTTGTGTGCCGCTAAAAATTATTAACAAAGTTTTTTGCACTGTGGCTAATTAGAAAACTTAAATCTTTTGTTTGTGCGCCAAATTGTGCGGCTACATTAATTTGTGATAATGTTTTCCGTTAACTTTTACACTTGCGACTTTCTTAACGTTCTCGATAGCGTAAAAGTTAAGCCATTTTTGTATGCAGTTGGAACAGCGCCCCTAGCGGCAAACGTACGCAAACGATCCCATTCTATACAAACTAGACGATGACGGTATTTTTTTTTTGATAACTCCATCTTATTGTTTCTTTAAAGCGGTTGCCCTCAATTAAAAAAAATAGTATTATTATTCGCCAATAGATGTCGGGAAGAGTTGATTATTGAAAACACGAATAAAACAACATTTTCTGAAAATAAATCGTAGCTAGATCGATTTATCGCCCCCGAAATCCCCTGTATACTAAATTTTATGAAAATCGTTGGTGCCGTTTCCGAGATTAAGATTATAATATATATACCAGAATTGCTCGTTTAAAGGTATAAGATATGAGTTAACTTTTACGCTATTGAGAGCGTTAAAAAACTCGCACTAAGCACATTGTATTTTTGTTCTTGTCTCAATCCCAGAGCACTCTGTATTACCCAAAAAAAAAACATACGTGACGATCAATCTAAGATTTCGCTGTTAACAAATTATCCGTGTAATTATCAAATCATGTTTATAATTAATGTAATTCATATTTACGTTGAATGCATTGTCTGTAACAAATTAACTGTCCGTTTAGCGAATGAATAATGGAAGTAGCCGCTTTGTATCAGATGAGATAGTAGAAAAAAAGTATTGTGTGTGTGTTTTTTTTTTTCATTTTTACCCTTAACTTTGAAAAAAGATCGGTGCATTAAATTGGAATAGAACAGTTTATTTTCACTTTTTTTGTCTTCTGCAAAAAAATATATAATGTTTGCTTTTAAATCGATAAGAATAAAACTGCTTTTACCGTTTCATTTCGCGTTTTTTTAGTGTCGACTAAGTCGTCATTGTCCACGAAAATCGTTAAATATTGCCCACTTCGATTCTCGAGGGATCTTCTCTGTGGGTCGCGTTTCCGATCCGGTGGCAGATTCTGCGAAGTATTTACTGCTCTTGCTAGGACTAGTGTTAGCAAATTCGCCAGGCTGAGCCCCGTGAGCTCGCCCTCGAGACTTCCAGCATAGGTTATCAAAAAAAAAAGGTATCAAGAGTTTTTGCCGTAAAAACTGGCCAGTCGACGACCCACTTGATGGTTAGTAGATAGCATTGTGAACCTTTGTCAACAATGCCGGGAGGCTGAGCCAAGTTGCCGGAAGATTATGTTACGCTTAACGGACTTTGTAAAAAAGGTTTATCTGCACGCCACAATACGTGTACCTTATACCTAACACATTTGTGTTTACTGGCGGTAGGACCTCTTGTGAGTCCGCGCGGGTAGGCACCACCGCCCTGCCTATTTCTGCCGTGAAGCAGTAATGCGTTTCGGCTTGAAGGGTGGGGCAGCCGTTGTAACTATACTTGAGACCTTAGAACTTATATCTCAAGGTAGGTGGCGCATTTACGTTGTAAATTTCGATGGGCTCCAGTAACCACTTAACACCAGGTGGGATGTGAGCTCGTCCACTCATCTAAGCAATAAAAAAAAGATACATGGATAATTTGTTCACAAGTTACTCTGTTAGCAATATGTGTTCTCATGTACAAAGACGTCGTGTAAGCTAATTAGAATACAATAATTATGACGGAGCCTGCTCGTCTGATTTGTTAGATTAAGTTGTTGGATCATTCCTTGACCTCGGCTTTGTGCTCTGAATGTTTCATCTCCGAGTCTGACAGATTCGTTCGATTCAAATTACGCATTATCAGCTAATTCGTTAATTAACTACTTTAAAGTGTATTATAATTGCTTTTTTTTTATTGATCGTTAGGCTTTAAATTTAGAACAATAGACAATCGAGAAGCGAGTTTAATTAGGTGGGAATATGCAGAAGAGATACTTTTCCTAAGGACGAACGTAGGCAAAGGGATAGGCAAGTTGTAGCGGTCGTATATATAGTAATAAATAATATAATAGTATATTATCTGTGTCTTCTAATTTGCAGCTGACATAAATATGAGAGATCCTCTGTCAATATATATTTTTATAACATAGAGTGATGAACTAGCTCGCGGCCCACCTGGTGTTAAATGGTTACAAGAGCCCGTGGACGTAACAAAGTGACTGAGCCGCCACCGGTTTCAAACTTTAGGGTTAACTATATCAATTACGTTACGTTTTATATAAATTACGAAGAATTTGTTACCTATTCGAGAAAGGGGCTATTCCAAACACGCGCGGACGCGTAGGTGAGCTCATGGGTACAACCTGAGAGAATTTGCTAGCATTGGCAAAAGCAGCGCTTAGCAGAATCTACATTTCTTCATCGTGGAATATTTTCGTGGATATGGATTAAATGTGTATTTTATTAGGTACATAGATTTGGTATATAATTGGCTATTATCTAACATTCTCAACCTACAACAAAACATAAATGAAGTAATTAAAATCACTTACAGTTTAATACCGCGTTTTTTATTTGTCAGTATATTAATTCCGACGTTACCAATACTCGTACTATTACAGTTTTCGTAGTTAATGACGAGGAAATTATTATACTACTAATAAATTAAAAAAAGGTTTTTCTTGTGCAATGTATTGTACACATTAAGGGTATATCAGGCATCCGTTTCTATAGATATTTTAAAGTTTATTTTTCTATCCTTGGAAATCTGTTGACATTCAAACATTTCCTGTACAGTATCATTTGTGAATCTTGGAAGTACCTAACCTGGCTTTTTAAACGAGCAGTACCTCAGCATCTTATTTACGATCAAATTGAGGGTACATTTAAATAATTAATTTTTCTAATGAACTTTTTGTTGCTTTGCTCAGGAGCGTCTCGGTGGCGGCGGGCTAGGTCTGGGCGGCGGCGGATTCAGAGGCGGCGGGCAGCCATCGCTGGCTGACTTCCAGCCGCCGTACTTCCCGCCGCCCTTCGCCCCCGCACCGCACCCCGCCAGCCCTCATCACCAGCAACAGGTAATAATTATAAACTGTTCTGTTTGTTATTATTCTTGATTGCAAACAAAAGCCCCTTTATCTCATCTAATCTCGTTTATTTTCATTTTATCTCAATGAATTATAGTCTGAAATAAATCAACTTCATATTGTTTCGCTCCATATCATTTTGTATTTTTATTTAACTGAATATTTTTGTTTTTTACCAAAAATTGATGATCTTTATAAACTTGACACTGGTAACACCGGCGTTGCGAAAAAATCCGGCTGGCATACTTAAAACAAAAGAAGAATTATTATGTACCAGATTTTTTGTTTAATATATTTTTTTACCCAATCCAAAGGTTTTTGTGCTTGATTTTACTTCAAAGTCAATTCTTACCACCAGAGTCATGGCATGGAGTACGGAGGAGGCGGTGGTGGTGGCGCGGAATACGCTCAGCACTACGCCCCACAGCAGCTGCTACCACGACACCACGGACACCACGAACCACACGCGCATCTGCGACATCACAGGGACCACCACGACGCTATACATGCACACCATGTGAGTGCTACTAATTTCCTTTTTTTTCCTACCTAAGCTGATAGTGCCTTCTACTTTACCCTGAACGACAAGGCGCTCTATGGAATCATTTCCTCGCCGGGAAATATGTTCAAAAAATGATAGTATGGGTCCATGCACGAGCGCCGAAAGACGCTGCTTAATGCCGAGTTCTGGAAGAATGGAGGTATTGGTGCAAAGGTCGGTCCATGAAATACCAAGCATAGGCTGTGTCAGCGTAATCCTAACAAGTAGGTGAGCTCACGGTGCTCAAACCTGAAGACGTTACTAACACTAACCCTAGCAAGAGCAGTGCTTCGCAGAATCCACCACCGGATCGGAATCGCGATCCACTGAGAAGATCCGGAGAAAAACTCACTGGGCTGTGTCTATGGGACTATTGGCAATATCATTACTAAGTTATTGTTCAACTGCTTTCAATTTATGATTCAAAAAGAATGAAAAGCTTTCCGGGGTAGAGAGTTGCTCGTGCCAGTTTCTGCTCCATAAACTACCACCATAGATAAACGAACCGAGAAACAAACGGTCGAATTTCTTACAATTGATATACCCGGTGTCGATTGATTTCAGTCGTTTGTAATGATAAAAAGAATCCCGTATATGAACCCAAGTTAAAAACTTATGTTTATACAAAATGTTATCCAAATGTTGTTCAACCCTACATCCAAGGTAACATACATACATCCAAACACACAAATTTTCGTATTTTTTAATATCAGTGTAGACAGATCAAGTCGAGACTTCTAATAACTTATAGTGCAAATTGAAGAACGGTTATATCTCACTCACTCTTCCCCTGAAACTGAAGTACAAGATTAGGTCTCTAATTTTCATCACATTATAATTTATTATCATTATTTATGTCCGAACGTAGGGTTGTCCTTAACTTCTATCATTTTGTTCGATTATCCCGAAAAATTACTGCAGCAAATATTTTAGTACCAATGACAAATCACATCATTGATATTATTTTTTTAATAACTTTATTACATTACACATCACAGTATGTACTCATCGAGGGTGAAACGCTATTTTGTTTAAACGACATTTTTCCAATTTACAGGAGAGCTATAGTAAGTTCCAATTTAAAGTTCTAAGAACTATTTAAAGTTTTTAAATTTAGAAAAATATCATAAAAAAAAAACTTCTTCAGCTATTTGTATGGAGCAAACTTCATTGAAGTTCAATTAAAAACATCGAACTGTTGATACTAATCTACATATACCTATATATATAAAAATGAATTGCTGTTCGTTAGTCTCGCTAAAACTCGAGAACGGCTGGACCGATTTGGCTAATTTTGGTCTTGAATTATTAGTGGAAGTCCAGAAAAGGTTTAAAAGGCAGATAAATATGAAGATGCTCGGAATTAAATAAAAATAACAATTTTGTTTTCCCTTTGATGTGTCCCCCGTCGGACGGATTCCTTTTGTTTGTTTTAAGTTTATTTTATACAAAAGTTTAGAACTTTTATCTATCGATCGAGGCACTACGAAGTCTGCCGGGTCAGCTAGTGCCAAATAAAAAGTACCTTTAATTAGGTACAGAAAAATGTCGCGTATTAAGCGAAATGCCGCTTAAACTAAATAACCTTTCACTCCTCGTAATTCCTATATTTCTGTTAATTTCTAAAAGTCGTTTAAAGTAAGATATACTATTTCCTCCGAGAACAGAGTAATGTCAAGCCACTTTAAAAGATTAACCCGGCTAATGTTCCGGCTGTGGGGCCATCACTATTGTGTAAAGAATACGGACGCTGGTCGTATCGGAGACCGCGGATGTTCCGATCGCATTTTTCCTATTGAAACTCTTATTTATGAACTCGGTTTTTATACTCAATCATTATTATTGTTATCTTTAATGCATTTTGGACGTGGAAAACGAAAAGTATAAGGTTTTTACAATAAATGTAATTATTAACAAGAATTGTTAGTTTTGAAGTTTACAAAGACGTATTTTTCGGAATTCAGAAAATGGTTTGATAAGCAATTTGTAACATGTCTATTAGTGAAATACTGGGGCCATCACTATTGTGTAAAGAATACGGACGCTGGTCGTATCGGAGACCGGATGTTCCGATGGCATTTTTTCTATTGAAACACTTATTTATGAACTCGGTTTTTATACTCAATCATTATTGTTATCTTTAATGCATTTCGGACGTGTAAAACGAAAAGTATAAGGTTTTTACAATAAATGGAATTAGTTGTAATAACTAAGAAGAAATGATTGTTATTTTTAAGTTTACAAATACGTTTATGTTTCGAAATTCAGATAAATGGTTTGATAAACAATTTGTATAATGTCTCTTGAAATAAGTACGAAACCCCTTTTAGTACTCATAAAAATTATATTAAGCTGTGCTGGAAGGCACCAGGTTTTTTACTTCTATGATTTTCATTTTAATACTATAAATATTTACACTAAAAATTTCAAATACCAAAAAAATAAAAACATGATGCTTTTTTGTTTTTTAAGAATTTGTACATTTGAGGGTGAAGGAAAATTAATTAAATAAAAAGAAAAGGTTAAAAAAAAAAGATAAATTTATCCCTAATGGGAAATGCAAAGGACTTTAGTCCATACAGCCAGGCCTTGTAAAAAAAGATAAATAATACTATGAATCTTATGACAGCTGTCACACGGAGGCTTCAGTTATGGAGGCGGCGAAAGGAGGGCGGACTACGGCGCGAGGGAGCAACACGAACTCGCACTGCACCACGCGCTGCATTCGACAGACGAAACGCCGGTAATATATTGAATTCTTAATTTAACTTTAACGTTCATGATTTGAAAAATTGTAAAAAGAACATTTACAATCCAAAAATATGCTTATACGTATCGAGGAGTGAAAACGTATTGCTTGGAACGTATATAACCCTTGCATTTAACGCCCTCAGCTCTAGCACTAGGAGCAGATTTAGGGACCCCGGTAACCGTGCAAGCTAACCTAAGCATCAGCCCGTTGTGTTTCTCGCCAGATCTTCTCGGCGGGTCGCGATTCCGGTCCGGTAGTAGATTCATTCGCGAAGCAGCTGCTCTTGAGTTGTTTGGTCTCCTTCGGAGGCGCACGGGCAGCTGTTAGCAAATTCCAACCCTCCTGGCTGAGCGTTTGCTCGTCCTCCTGCCCTGGTGAAACTGGTGAGGCCTTCGAGCCGACAGTAATCCTTCCTTGATAAAAAAAAAGTAGTTTGTACGTACAAATTTAATGTCGTGCCAATCGGTTGCATAAATGAATTATAAAAAAAATTCAAAAAGCTATATTTTCTTATTAACTTCGAGTGGTTATGCCAACTTCACCGATCGAGTAGGTGAGCCAATTCCAACCGTCCTGGCTGAGCCTTTGCTCGTCCACCTGCCCTGGTGAAACTGGTGAGGCCTCCGGGTCACCAATAAATCCTCAAACATAAAAAAAGGCTGTTTGGTTTAAGCAACATTTTTTGTAACTTTCCAGAAGAGCCATTTGAAGTTTAAAATTTTAGAAAAAATTCATAACGAAAAACATCTTCAGCTATTTGAATGAAGTAAACTTAATTGAAGTTCAATTAAAAATATAGAACTGGTGATGTTTATGCCAAATAAAACGGACCTTAAATATAATACATAGATAAATATCGCGTATTAAGCGAAATGTCTCTTAAACTAAACTAGAGGTCCCCAGTAGTCGAAATTCGACTATAATTAATTGGAATTGTAAATTGGTACACTATTATGATTGTATTTTATACTTCTATAATCACAAATTTCGCCAAGACTACACTATAAAAAATATTTACAAAGGCAAACAATATTTAATCTATTCTCAATTTGACAACAGACGCCAAGAACAAAAGTTTGACAATAAATAGTATGCATGCGTGTGTGCGTCAAATACATGGTATGTAGTGTGTGTAATGTTTTCTTTATTGATTTAATGTATCTTTTATGCATTATTTAAAAAAAATATTAGCATTGTGCACTTCTCCTCTATATTCTCTATAAGTGTGGAAAATTTCATACTCCTCCGTCCGCGCAATTTTCGTAATTAGGGATACAAAGTTTTTGCTTCACGTATTAATATATAGATAGCTTTTCACCCCTCGATATCATTAATAAGTTATACCTAATCATAAAATCGTGTGGTGAACTAAACAATGATGGTAACGAGTTTTAAAATTTCTCACCATCTATCTATCTATCTATCTATCAGCTCTCACAGAGGCCCACTAATGGACATGAGCCTCCCCCAAACTTCGCTCCCTATAAAAAATTCTCATCTTCTTCTTCTTCATAGCGTTTCTCGGTCTAATGTCAGTGTCTGCTTTCCTACTGAAAGTCATTCACTAGAAAAAAAACACTATTAAAATTTTATTAGTGTTCCGTTAAAAAAGAGAGATCGTAGGAAATTTTGTGCGTCATAAAACGCGTTAGACATATAAAGGCCGATAGTTCCACTTGCCATATTTAAAGATGTTACTATCAACCTTGTTATTTTAATTAAGTACCTGAATATTATTTGATGTATATCTGTGCATGAAAAAAAATAATAAGAAAACCATAAGTATACACATATGTAATTAATTACGTTACTTTTAAATATTATTAATATAGTAATGAAACAAATTTAATTAAATTATTTTGAAGAGGAAACGGAATATAAAACGACTATCAAAAAAAAATACACAGATTACACAAACATGTCGAGCGCGTTCAAAAATTCCATCCCTCAGAGTCTCGATACTTTATTAAAAACCAATAAATAACGGAGGAGCACATCCGTCCATACAAAAGGAATTTAATAACCCGAGAACAAATTAAGCTCGAGCTATTATAATCCAAAACACTACGTACCTAATATCTACTTAAATTTTTCTCCTTATTAATATCGAACACGAAAATTTAAGGGCAATATTTTGTTTTCGGTTTTAGAACGCCGCGATGGATGACACCACTGGTTTCATGACGGATCTGCCTTTGTTGAAAAGTGAGTACATTAAAACTACTTTTGTTTTTTTTTTAATGACGTTAGTATTCCTTATTTATATTTCTTCACAGTGAGATTTAGCACGATACGTTTCTCAATCGTTGTGGGCTTTGTATAGGTAAATTACGGCAGCAATTAAATAGAAGCGTTAACTTGACAAAACTTCAGAAAAGTATAACTATGGATTGAGGATGTATTAGTAGTAACGCGATTAGACCGTGGTAGTTTAACAGTATCGTCTGATAAGAAGCAAAAAAACTATATAGCCAATAACGGTAACTATAAACTTACAATAAAAATCAAATTCGCAAAATTATAATTTGCGTAATTACTGGTGGTAGGACCTCTTGTGAGCCCGCGCGGGTAGGTACCACCACCCTGTCTATTTCTGCCGTAAAGCAGTAATTCGTTTCGGTTTGGAGGGTGGAGCAGCCGTTGTAATTATACATGAGACCTTAGAACTTATATCGTAGATGTATATCGTTGTAGATGTCTATGGGTTCCAGTAACCACTTAACACCAGGTGGGCTGTGAGCTCATCCACCCATCTAAGCATTTTTTTTTTTAAATCTCGAATGTGATGAAGAACATGCACCAAACAAAATTGTATTGCGTAATATCTTAAATCCGAAAGCTGCGTAACATAATCAACTAAGAATTTCAGAAAGGCCAAGATAAAATTTCATTATCGTTTTAAAACAACAAACAATTAACACGCAACAAAACAAAAATGACATAGGTAAAAAAGTTTTAAACCAAAAATAAATATTGCAATGACTGTACGTACTACTTACTAGCTTACAAATAAAAAGCAAGGAAATTAGATTGACACCAAGATCACGTGATGCGTTCATCTTAAAGACATAGCGAACGGAAATTACCAGTGTTGGTAAAAGAGTTAAATGATCCGAAGTGTTCTGTTGACTCATCGATAATGTCTTTCGTCAGATGTCGAAATGTACGGTTTGACAACTAATTCAATAAAATATTACCGACGGTAGGAACGCATATTGTAAGCTAAATAGTTACTACTGAATATGCGAAAAGGTTAACTGACAAGTCAGTGTTACGAAGTTTTTTTTTACGATTTAAGAAACATCTATAGATCTCTAGATATTGCGTAGATGGGTGGACGAGCTCACAGCCCACCTGGTGTTAAGTGGTTACTGGAGCCCATAGACATCTACAACGTAACTGCGCCACCCATCTTGAGATATAAGTTCTAAGATCTCAAGTATAGTTATAACGGCTTCCCCACCCTTCAAACCGAAACGCATTACTGCTTCACGGCAGAAACAGGCGGGGCGGTGGTACATACCCGCGCGGACTCACAAGAGGTCCTACCATCAGTAAAAATTCGATTGGTTTTCCATATTATACCACCGTATATACTAATCTTGAAATTGACAGCACACGATCAAACTTGATATAGAACTACCGTCATAATCAAGATCAGCTGAAGATCCATTTAAAATAAAGGCGATTTTTTTTCTGGTTCTTTAATCATATTCAAGAGCAGTTGTATCGGAAAGCCATATTTAAAAAATAACCTTTTTCATGGTTATTTGGCGTTTAAACTATTTTATTCATTATTAATTGACCCGGCAGACTTCGTAGTGCCTCAATCGATAAATAAAAGAACTAAACTTTTGTATAAAATAAACTTAAAACAAACAAAAGGAATCCGTCCGACGGGGGACACGTCAAAGGAAAAACAAAATTGTTATTTTTATTTAATTCCGAAATTTTTCATATTTATCTACCTTTTAAACCTTCTCTGGACTTCCACAAATAATTCAAGATCAAAATTAGGCAAATCGGGCCAGCCGTTCTCGAGTTTTAGCGAGACTAACAAACAGCAATTCATTTATATATATATATATAGACAGATAGAAGATAGATTACTTCATTATTTACGTACTATTATATCATTACGAATAATCAAGTAGCGTTAGTGGTTATATTTCGCTGCCAAACTGACAATAACTTGGCATAAAATCATGGTCCATTTTGTAAAGATCAAAATTACATGTAGTATTGCGATTACTAATTAACAATATATGTTTAATTCAACTTATCGCTCAGACCGTACCGTCGTCTTAATCTATAATTTAAATTGCACGAACATCCGACCGACAAAATATGTATTATTAACTTATCAAACATTTTATTGTTACTGTAGCGATGACCCGCCGAAGATAAAACTGTAATTAGGCCTCATACCGCACTTATCGGATAGGTGTATCGATTTTTCTAAATAGATTGTAAAAAAAGAAAAGAAAAAAAAACTATCTCATTCAACGGCCGAATGAATCAATATCAAAGAAATAAAAGTATCGATCAATCAAACATTACTTTAATAAGGTTTCACCGAACCATGTTCAGATGTCGCTACGTTCGCCCGTTCCTAATTTAAAAACTTGACGTTCGTAACAGTTAGCTTATTCCGAATACGAAATTCCAATTTCGAAAAGTCAATAACATAGAGTTGTATTCCGAATTGTAAATGGCCGCTAATATCGGTTCGGCGCCTTTTTCAATGACGGGGTGCTAAATAGCCAGTATGGTGCAGAGTTAATGATACACTAATGTTTATTGTATTAGGGCCGGCTTAAAGGAATATTACAATGAGAATGGTGATCACGCTGAGCGCATGTTTGGGGCGGGGCAGCGATTGTTAGGAGCGCCATTGTTAGTTTTTCGAAGCTAAAGATTTCGTAATCACCCTGATTTTTTGTATCGTGACTTTAGCATTACAATTGGCTGCGTCTACTTTACTGAGAACAATTTTTGTATTAACTTTCGCGCAGCTCGATTTAGAGGCTTCCAATTTGAGAACGCTACAGTAATTAATAATTGTTTCGTCAATCACATAATTAGCCCGTAACGAATTCACGGATTGAAGGAAACGATTATGCAAATATCAATAAACTGAACCTAGATCGGCCGAGATTTCTTTTTTTTTTTGCTTAAATGGGTGGACGAGCTCACAGCCCTCCTGGTGTTAAGTGGTTACTGGAGCCCATAGACATCTACAACGTAAATGCGCCACCCACCTTGAGAGGTAAGTTCTAAGATCTCAGTATAGTTACAACGGCTGCCCTAACCTTTAGACTGAAACGCATTCCTGCTTCACGGCGGAAATAGGCAGGGCGGTAGTACCTATCCGCGCGGACTCACAAGAGGTCCTACCACCAGTGAAATCCGAATTAGATAGTCCATTAAAATACTATTGCGATTGAGTTTTTATTGATCGCAAAAACCAGACTTACCAACAGCGAATAATTGAGAAAAGGGAGCACGTGCAAATAAATTAAGAGTCGGTACTAAAAAAAATAATACGCCAACAATTGAAAGATAATTAAAAACGGATTACACAAAAACAGATTAATAAGCCAACGGGTCGTCAGCACTATTCGATACTAGTAGAACTTTTTCGTTGTATTCGTAATAAAAAATCGACAAACTTGTACTAACTAGTAAATCGTATTTTTTTTTTTATAAATTAAATGCATCTCTGTTCGTTTTTATATTAACTTTTTCATGAGTAATAGAAGTTCTAGTTATTTATTTAGAATATTTATTTGGGGTAATAAAATAATTGTAATTATTATATTTCTATAATAGGACCATATATGTTTATTTTTTATTTTTTATTGTTTAGATGGGTAGACTTGTTCATGGCCCAGCTGGTATTAACTGGTTACCGGAGCCCATAGACATCAACAAAGTAAATGCCGCCACCCACTTCGACACATGATTTCTAAGTGTCAGTCTCCATGAAATAAATAGGCAGGTACCTACCCGTACGGGCTCACAACACACACTACCACCTGTAACTACGTCAATTAAAATTTTGACGGGTTTGATTTACATTACACGATGTTTTTCCTTCACCGTGGAACTCGTTCGTGAACATTTGCTTACTACGAACTTCTACAGGATTCGAACACCGGCACCGTCGCATCGCTCGATACGAACGCACCGGGCCGTCTTATCCTTTAGGCCTTTTTATTCCCTACCTATTCTAACAACCTCGAGGGGTTTTCTAGACACATTGAATTAGTAGGTGAGCTCACGGGGCTCAAACCTGACGACGTTAACCGCTAACCCTAGCAAGAGCTGTGCTTGCCGAATTTACCACCGGATCGGAAACGCGACTCACTGAGACGATCCGGCGAGAGCCTCAGTGGGTTGTGTCTGTTGGTTAATTTACTCGCCGAGCCCTTCATCGCAAGCGACGGGTCTAACGACGACTTCAATGTGATTAATTTATTCATCGATCTTGTCCAGCAATGAAAGGTCGGGACGGCATTGGCGGAAGCGGCAGCTGCGCTCCTAACGACGTGTTCTGCTCGGTTCCCGGCCGGCTGTCTCTCCTGTCCTCGACCAGCAAGTACAAAGTCACCGTGGCGGAGGTGCAAAGGAGACTATCGCCACCGGAGTGCTTGAACGCTTCGCTACTCGGAGGGGTGTTAAGGAGGTAAGAGAGTTTCATTGTTTGTGTAGCCTTATTCGCATCTGACGGGGCAACACGAAGCCGCCTTCGCCCGAAACATGTATTGTCGGATCCCTGGATCTACTCTCGATGTTTTTAGGCCCCTCGAACACCGCAAGAGTTCGACGAGCGAACTAGACATAGAGCTATAGACACAGCCCACTGAGTTTCTCGCCGGATCTTCTTAATGGGTCGCGATTCCGATCTGGTGGTAGATTCTGCGAAGCACTGCTCTTGTTAGGGCTAGTGTTAGCAAATTCTCTCAGGTTGAGCCCCTGAGCTCACCTACCCGTCCGGACGTAGCTAGAATAGCCCCGTAGGCTACCAGCGAATAGGTAGGGGAAAAAAAAAGTATATGTAGTCGCAAACGAAATCGACGCTCTTGGACTTGGACTTGAAGTCAAAGTCCTTACCCGGAGTTATCGTTCAAACCGAAATGATTAGGCCATAGTAGGTAGCGCCTAGCTATGTATTCTCAAGCTGTACCATACCGCATCGAATATATCCAAAACGGTATCAAACACACCCTACTTAATTGCAACATTTCCATCATAGTAACAAATGGCATAGACAAAAAAACTTCACTTCATAATTTAATAATTTAATATTTAGATTAGCAACTTTTTTAAAGCTTTCGTTGAAAAGCGAGCTTATGGCCTATCAGATGGCAACTTAGCAATGCAGTAGCGTCAATTTCTGTTTGTTTAAAGCAATTGAAACTTTTAAGTTTGATTTTCGCATATTGTCGCCGAGTCCTAGTGAACACTTAACAGCGGATAAATCTTTAACTCGTCAGCGTCAACAGCAAAAACAACCAACATTCATTTAATTTATAAATAACGAAACATTTTGAAGTCGTCGTGGCCTACAGGACGTCCGGTGCATTCGTATCTAGCGATGCACCGGTGTTCGAATCCCGCAGGCGAGTACCAGTTTTTCTAATGAAATACATACTTAACAAATGTTCACGATTGACTTCCACGGTGAAGGAATAATATCGTGTAATAAAAATCAAACCCACAAAATTAAAATTTGCGTAATTACTGGTGGTAGGACCTCCAGTGAGTACGCACGGGTAGGTACCACCACCCCACCTCTTTCTGCCGTGAAGCAGTAATGCGTTTCGGTTTGAAGGGTGGAGCAGCCGTTGTAACTATACTAAGACCTTAGAACTTATATCTCAAAATGGGTGGCGCATTTACTTTGTAGATGTCTATGGGCTCCAGTAACCACGTAACACCAGGTGGGTTGTGAGCTCGTTCACCCATCTAAGCAATAAAAAAAAATCATTTTTTTTCTGGGCATTTTACCTATAGTCCAAACACTAGACAGAGTCTGCTGCATGTTTATTCTAACGACTCTCGACTTCATTTGGCGCAATTGTTCATTAGGTTTATTTGTATTAAATACTCCTTGACTATATTTTGATTATGGCAATCAATTTAAATAGCCAATCGCGAATGTATTTTTAATCGGTGGTACTGTTAGCAAAGTTGCCTATTTATTTATCACTAGTGGCCGCCCAGTAGTCGAAGTTCGACTATAATTGAGGCCTATAAAATTAAAGGCAGCTAAACTGAAATACTGAAAATGAAATACGTACTCAACAAATGTTCATGGTTGACTTCCACGGTGAAAGAATAACATTGTAATAAAAATGAAACCCGCAAAATTATAATTTGTGTAATTACTGGTGGTAGGACCTCTTGTGAATCCGCGCGGGTGGGTACCACCACCCTGCCTATTTCTGCCGTGAAGCAGTAATGCATTTCGGTTTGAAGGGTGGGGCAGCCGTCGTTACTATACACCATCAGGTGGGCCGTATGCTCGTCTGTCGACGAGTCTGATATTCAGTAGTTCGAATACCAAATAATAATACCATTTCAGTTTTACATTGTCTAATTTAAACAAGTTTTATGGCAACACCGTTACGACGATAATAGCAGACAACAGCTGAATAAACTTTACATAAGCAATTTGCATATCCTATAATACAATTTACGAGATGTCGCCAACAAATAGTTATCGGTAAACGTGTTCATGCTTTTCATTAAAATTGTAATTTTCAAGCTAATAACTTTACTTTCATACAAAATTTTAAATGTAATAATTCAGAATTATTATTGTAATGTGTAGCTTTAAGTATGAACATTTTCAACATCATATAAATGTATAAATATTTATATAGAGTCTTAAAACGTTACATGCTGGATACGTACGACCAAGATATTGTATGTATGTCTTTTATTACCTAATCTTTGACATATTATGCATTGGTGACATCACCAACTTTTTGGCGGGAACATGAAGACAAAGCTTTTTCTAGGCAAAAGGGTTTCGTGATCCGTTCTTATTAAAAGTTAAACTCATCTTGATAAAAAAGTCCAAAGCCTCAATCTCCTGGGTGTAATAACTATAATAAATTTAAGTAAAGAAATCTAAAGAGTAAGTAAGCATCACTTCAACAAGAATCCAATTATCGAGAAATTAAAATTTAAACCGCACATTATGCCTAACACTTAACAGCAACCGTACCCATCAGAAAGTCATTTTGAGATTAAGCACACGTTTATATTTGAAATTAACGAATTACACAAAGAAATTTAAATTTATCCGTACGCCAATATCAAATACGCAAGCCATAAAGGAATTAATCATACGTTAAAAATACCATCTTAATTTAAAAAAAAAACATAATAATATTATTAAAACACGTACCTATGCGGTTTTTTCTTTCGTAAATAGTAAGCTGTCAAAATACGTAAGCCGCTCTAAGATGGCGGCCATTATTATAATTATTCACAAAGAAAACCCACGCTTCGCTACGGTCATTGAAGTTAACTATGCAGAATCGTATTGAATTGATTCTTAAAACAAAATTATTTGTCTGTTGATTTTCTTGACATTCAGCGGTGTTGTTAGCCTATAAATTAATTCGGTTCTCTATAACAGTGAAATTTTCTTTTTGAAGTTATACTTCTTTAGGCGCGTTATGAAAAATTGATGAGAGTGAAATTTTACGATGCGCGCGCACCGTGACACAAAATTAACAGAATGAAGTCGCCCACTAAATCGCTCATTACAATACGACCAACGTAACTTGGCGAGTCTGAATATAGCCGCAGGTGAACTTTCCGAACCGTACCGAGAATTACCGAATTTATACGATGTCAAGAAAAAGGATTTCCAATATGCGTGTTTAAGGATGTTGTTTAATCGATTTTTTTTCAAATTGATTAAAATTTAAATAAAAAAAAGAAATAAATTTAATAAAAATTAAGTATAACTTCTTACGCGCGTACATAAGTACACGCACCCTTTTTTTTACGACTAGCAACTTGCTCCGGTATTGCACGTGTGAATCAGAATGTATTTTTTCCCTAATATAAAAACGATTAGTATTTGCGTTAGAAAACACTAATGAACATCCTTTTTTTTAACGCAGGGGAATGCATTTACGTATGTCGAGGGGGGTAACGGATCGGGTTATTTAGGACTCCGGCGCCTCCTGAGAGGATGAAGGGGAGAATAGAAGGACTGAGGTCCTCCACCTCCCTCAATTTCTCACAGGAGACTATGCCTTGAAAGCGCGCGAGGCATTTGCTCCGCAGAACCGACTACCCACTTAACCCCATCGAGCTCCACCACACCGACTACACGAAACTTACGGTAACGCAGTGCGCACCGAAAGTCCCGCCTTCGCCGGTACCAGTACTAATGATCGGACGGGATCTCATCCCCGGGAAAATCCCGAAGGGCGTCGTCTCGGGAGACACACCGTGAGCGGCGCACAGGAGCCACCTTGCATCGCTTCACCACCGGACCAACAGTCGAGTGCCGGGCGCCCTCGTACCTGGCACTCGACGGTCCCTGCGGAGGCTGCGCGGCGGCTTCTCGCCCGCGCCATCCACCCCGCCTTCTACGCTGAGGAGCAAGTCACAGAACCCAGCCATGGCCTCCCACGAACTCCGGTCCTCTACCATACGGGCAACGACAGCCCGCAAAGAGAGGTCCTGCCTCAGCACCGCGACGATGTTTCGCCACGGGTGCTCCCACCGTGGGCACGCTTCTAGCGCTAATTAATTCTTCTTCAAATGACCGTCCTAACAATATATTAAATTATGAACATGATATGTAATTTGAATATCGTCCTTTGCGAGTCTTAGACGTAATCATATCTACTTTTACAGCTTAATCTCGCATTTACTATTTTAATTTTAAAATTTCCGACAATTCGAATGCTTTACAATGTTTTTTTTAGTATTCAAACTATATTAAATTGATACACTAGATCCCGTTTTATATTAAAAGCCTAAACAAGTTAACGTATTATGAATTATGAAATAGAAACATGTAGAAAATCTCAATCTAATAACGATTCCATGGCGGAATTTAATCCGAATACCGCAAAGAACCGGGAGGGTAGAATTGGAACGCGGCAACGCGAAATTATGCTTATCATAAATACAACTTCGACAACCTTCGCCTTAATTATTTACGAAGGAATTTAGTTCCGCGGGGAGGGTCTTTGAGGACTTTAAAATATTGAATATTGAATTTTTCTTAGTGTCTATTTGAAAAGATAAAGAGCGTCCCAGAATAATGAGAAGAGTCGGTAATGAATAACCGATATTAATTTTGTTCTCTGCAAATATGGATCTAAACTAACTTCTTCTTCTTCTTACTGGTGGTAGGACCTCTTGTGAGTCCGCACGGGTAGGTATCACCACCTTGCCTATTTCTGCCGTGAAGCAGTAATGCATTTTGGTTTGAAGGGTGAGGCAGCCGTTGTAACAATACTGAGACCTTACAATTCATATCTCACTTATGTTGTATATGGGCTCCGGTAACCAGTTAACACCAGGTGGACTGTGAGCTCGTCCATAAATCTAATTTCTCACTAGACCCGTTTCAAGACCTATAGCTATTTTCCCACTGAAACTCCTCCATTTTGCCCGGTCTTTGGCATCCTTCTGGGTGAGGTTATTCTCCTCCATATCCACCTTTACCACATCCAACTAGGGCTGAGCCTATCGTGGGATCTTAGACCTGGTACAAAGAACTTGAGACATCGAACCTGACAATTTCAATTTTTTTTATTCTCAAAGTTGTAAATAAAAGAGCTCTCACAGGAAGTCTGTTTGGCAGATGTGGAACATTGATATTACTTTGTATGTAGGTACAAATGCATAAAAGGATAGCTTACGATAGGTAGGAAATTTACTGTTAACGTCCTAATGGAAATACAGTTTCCTGCGTCTCATAGCCCTCCTTCAAACGATAGGTAGTAAGTACACTTAATATTTAACACTAATCATAACAACACTTACTGGTACCTATTTCTGTCATAGCGGGTAGATAACGGTATACGACAAGTATTACTCAAAATAAACAAAACAAAACAAAAAAAAGAGTATAATAACTGTAGATTAATTGGTAAGAAAAAGTCATGAAGTCAAATGTGGAAAAGCTACAAGATGATACGTACATTTTCAATGCAAAAGTTAAAAATGGGTCAATTGGCCCGTTATGGTATGTTTAGTGTTAAGACTTAAACCTTCCGACCGTGGGCTTACACCAATACCTAATAAATTTATCGTTACTAGAGGTCCCGCAGTAGTCGAAATTCGACTATAATTAATTGAAATTGTAAGTTTGTACACTATTATGATTGTATTTTATACTTCTATAATCACAAATTTCGCCAAGACTACACTATAAAAAAACAAACCATATTCTATTCTCAATTTGACAACAGACGTCAAGAACAAAAGTTTGACAATAAATAGTATGCATGCGTGTGTGCGTCAAATACATGGTATGTAGTGTGTGTAATGTTTTCTTTATTGATTTAATGTATCTTTTATGCATTATTTAAAAAAAATATTAGCATTGTGCGCTTCTTCTCTATATTCTCTATAAGTGTGGAAAATTTCANATAAATAGTATGCATGCGTGTGTGCGTCAAATACATGGTATGTAGTGTGTGTAATGTTTTCTTTATTGATTTAATGTATCTTTTATGCATTATTTAAAAAAAATATTAGCATTGTGCGCTTCTTCTCTATATTCTCTATAAGTGTGGAAAATTTCATACTCCTCCGTCCGCGCAATTTTCGTAAAAAGGGATACAAAGTTTTTGCTTCAAGTATTAATATATAGATTATCGTACTTATAGTTTCGATTAAACGCAAATAATATTCAACTGGTTGAACGTGATTTGAATCGATGAAAAATTCCATAATCTCATTCCGGATTCAACTTTTCAAACGGTCAATAGTCAAGACACCCACTGACTTCCGTCTAAAATCAATCAAATTACGAAACAATTACGGTATACCGAATACACTCTCATTTGTTCATAGATAAAGTTTTTTTTTTTTATTATCTTTATATTGTGCTAACGGAATTTAGAAACCTATAAACTTGATTCTCGTTGAGTTTGATGTATAGAGTATTAAAAAAGGTACTATTAAGAAAAATCCTTTTTTGATGCGTATGTATATATTTATTTTTGTTTCAATTCCTGAGATTATTTAAATATTTTCTTGGGTTTTCGCAAGTTATTCACATAATTAGAACTACTTTTCACAAATATTTTGATATATTATATATTAACTACTATTAATTACACAGTATACTAATAATATTAATAACAAACATATTAACCATGATAAAACTATGATATTAGAATCAAATTTATTCCTAAATATTAAGTAGATAAGGCATACTTTTAATATTGCTAATCGATAAAGAATGCTCGAATGCATTCTATGCGTCAATCACTACGATTTTGACGGTAATCGATACGTTATCTGTAGCTCCATCTCGCGGTCGGTAGCAGTACTTGACATGCGACCTGTCACATTTATCTTTTTATTTTATTTACTTAACTACGTGTCTATGAAAAAAGGTTGCTACCTACTTGTCTTGCTTAAAGGTCAATGACGCGGAATTCTTGAAGAACACAAATAAACGGTCATAAATTTTGTTCATAAAATGTGCGGTTTGGGTATTTTTGTAAATTGCATTCAAATTTTACGCATTCATTTTTTAATCCTCATGTAGACTAAGGAATTAAAGAGTACAGAACCTAAAAACAAATACACAGTATCGATCACAACTCCGAACATAAATATGAAAATTGATATTTAAACGTTGTTCTGTCGTAAAACTATCTCAATTAGTAATACATTTTTTGTAGTAACTTAAGCAGCAGTTAAGTATGTATTTCAATAGAAAAATTGGTACCCGCCTACGGGATTCGAATACCGTTGCATTGCGTTGCTTGATACGACTGCACCGTATGTACGTCTTATGATTTAAGCCACGACGACTTTACTTCATTTGTTTCTTTCTTTTCAGAGCGAAAAGCAAAAATGGCGGGAGATTACTTCGGGAGAAATTGGAGAAAATCGGCCTGAACTTACCGGCGGGGAGACGGAAAGCCGCTAATGTTACGTTATTAACCTCTTTAGTTGAAGGTACGGACTTTGTAAAAATCCCTTTAAAAAAAAATCTCCAAGTAAACAGATAATAATAATATAATAACTAATAAAATAATAACTAATAAACTCTCTCTCTCTAATAAACTTCATTATCTATCACTCTGTTTTATTTTATCTATAACTATTAACTTACAATACAATTTTGAAGTATGATTAAATAAAAACTAAAAAATACCTAATTGTAGGTAGTCAGTAATTTTCTACAATGATATTTTAAAAACACGACTTTTAATTAAATACTTATTTGATTTTACCATTTGTCTGTGTCCTAATGAGGTACACTACTGTCTATTAAATTTACTGAAAACCTGATTTTATATAATATTCTTGGTCGGTCTTTTTGTTCGTTTGTGTATTACACGTAAATCACTAACGATTCCAATAAAAACATTGCGGTTCAAAAATTTTAGGTTACCTTAAAAACTTTGGTGCATTTAGTATAGTAGAATATAGCGGTGGAATTCTATTCGGGTTAAGGGACATTTCGCTTAATAAGCGACATTTCGCTTTGTAATTAAAGATGCGTTTTATTTCGTATTAGCAACAACAGTGTGAAGTTGCAAAAATGTTACTTAAACCAAATACCTAATACCCCTCGATGTATCTCGGTTAATGAATGGAGCTAAAGGTAGATGATATTCGTATCGAGAATACTCCACACGGGACCAATATACGATTGCCATATGATATTCAATCGGTGCGTCTTAACAAAAATCGCTGCGAGTCAACCCAACTTAAATTTTTATATTACTTAGATGAGTGGACGAGCTCATAGCCCACCTGGTGTTAAATGGTTACTGGAGCCCATAGACATCTACAACGTAAATGCCGCCACCCACCCTGAGTACAAGTCCTAAGCTCTCAGTATAGTTACAACGGCTGCCCCACCCTTCAAACTGCTTCACGGAGGAAATAGGCAGTGTGGTGGTACCGCGCGGACTCACAAGAGGTCCTACCACCAGTAAGATTAATACATGGCATTCTGAACGAACAGCCGAAGCGGTACACCTGGCCAGAGACTTCGGTTACGTATGCGAGACGGAGTTCCCGGCGCGAGCCCTAGCCGAGTACCTCGCGAGACAGTACGCGGAACATGACGCCAGACGACGCCGAGACCTGCTGCAGGCCACTAAACAGGCATGTTTTAAAAAAAAAACTTATCGTTGTTGTCAAACCAAACTTTTTACTTTTTGACCTTTTCGTATAGTTCACAGCCCTATCTACCGTATAAAAAAAACTGTTATGTGTGTGTCTATAGCTTTAATATTTATCTATTGATATTAGCTTTCATTTGATATTAGTTCTTAAAAATTCACTTTCATATAAAATTTTATACGTTACTCGTTAATTCAAAATAGAGTTTTTGCACATAGCAGATTTTGATTTGACAGCGACGTTATTTTTAATATTCAGCTATCCGTCATGGAATCTGTCAGTGTCACATGATAGTATCAAAAAAATTTGGACTTTTTGGCGGGAACGCGAGGAACGATGTTATGTGAATTGTTTTATTTTGTTGAGTTAGTCTTTCTTTAGGTTTAAATGTGTAATAGCGGTGGTTTTTTAACTGTTTAGTACCTGTGAAAGTGCACAAATGTGGGAAAATGAAACTGTAGGAATATACGACAAAGAGAAGATCTTCCACCGAGCGGGTGATATTGCTCGGTAGACCGACGGTCCGAATGTTGTTGTTCGGAACTTGTATATATGCGCTTTATCTTGAAAATGTCGTAAGCGAGATTCAGGGATCTGTCAATTATCTTGCGTTGTATGATGGCTACCCGCCACAAAACAAAGCCGCTGGACGTAGTTTATCGGGATCTACTAAAAAGTCCACTGAAGTCTTAGTAAATAAACAAAATTTTACAGAGATTATATTTCACTCTACATCATCTCATTTAATTTAATTTCATGCCAGTTGATCAATGTTTCAAATTATTCAACTTCATTTCATTTCGCTCCATATCATTTTTCATTAAAAAAAGAATATTAAAAAAATTTAGCTGTATGGTATGATGCCGTTGCCTTTCCAGTTGGAAAAATATAATGTCAACAATTTTTTTTTAATCCAGGTAACGAAAGAACTTATGGATCTGCTGAACCAGGATCGGTCCCCGTTGTGCAACACCAGACCCCCACATTTACTGGAGCCGGCCATACAGCGACACCTCACACATTTCTCACTCATATCACATGGGTTCGGAGGGCCGGCTATAGTGGCCGCGTTAACAGCAATACAGGTAAATATCAAAGGTCTCGTAAAAAAAAACTGAACTTTCTCACGGAGGCTGTTAGTTGTAAAGCTATCTATTTGTTTTAATAGCTTAGATGTTTTCGCCAGGTACCCATACATAGCTTAGCAATGCAGCCGGTCACAGTCACGTCAATTTGACTGCAAAAATACACTAACACGGGATGGACTGTACTGACTGACTGACTTATAAGCAACTGTTATTTAAAAAAAAACAATACTTATAGACAAATTGAAGCGTCAGTTTTGATGCAAAATAAAATCCGGACAAGTCTTTATTTTCGATATTGCATACTGCAGTTATATTCATTACGCTTGAAGTCAATGCTTCATACCCGATCCTGTGGACCGAATGATAAACAGTCGACGTCGCCCTAAACACGTCATTACGGATCCTCCCGATCCATTAACGGTGCTTTTAGGTACCTCAAGCACCAGTCACTGTCCTCGCCAAGCCCGTCGCTTGCGACGAAGGGCTCGACGAGTAAATTAACACATAGACACAGCCCACTCAGTTTCTCGCAGGATCTTCTCTATGGGTCGCGTTTTCGATCCCGTGGTAGATTCTGCGAAGCACTGCTCTTGCTAGGGCCAGTGTTAGCAACGTTCCCGGTTTGAGCCCCGTGAGCTCACCTACACACCAAGGAGAAGCTGAAATAGCCTCATAAGGCTATCAGCATAGGTAGGGAAAAAAAAACAATGCTTGTGAAGGATTTTTGATTTTCCAATTCAATTTTCTTCCAGAACTTTCTCAACGAATCGCTCAAGCATCTAGACAAATTGTATCCACAAAGCGGTATGGTCTCGTCTTCGATGGACAAAACAAAAATGGATCCCGACATCAAGAAGTAACAAATAATACGCGACGGCGGCGACGTCCGCTATCGTCATGTTACCGGTGAACGAAAACGGTGACGCGGGTCCGTGCAGCACGCAGGAACGAAGCAACGAAAACACGAGTTTCGATTTTTGAACGTCAATCGAGAATGTTCTCGGTGTGCCATTTTATATGATACAGCCAAAACTAAATCAACAATCACTGAGATTGTGTTCGTAATAAAAAAAGAATGACTCATAAATAAAACCGAAATAATTATATTAAAATTATCGAAAATGTTCATTAATTTCATATAAAGGTTGATTGCACGATTATTTTTTTTCCGTCTCTATTGAAAGAGTACAAATAAGAGAATATTATTAAAAAAAATAGCGTTTTTTACGAAATACACGCGACGATCGTGCGATCCGCATACAAATAAAGTGCAATTATAATACTCATGATTGTGAGAAAAATCTGTAAATATAATTATAGTAATTAAAAACGTCTAGTATTAATTTAAGCATTTACTATAGAATTTTATTATGCCCGTTGGTTAAGTGATTTCTTAGGTGAAAATCAAGGAACAAACTGTTGTCTCGATAACTCCGTAGGTGCTTCGGAGATTATGAGAAAAATGGCGAGAAAAAAATGAATTTGAAATAAGAATAAAGAAATTACAGAAACGTTTACGTATCTCTTAAGAGCGTAAATAAGCAAAGTTTATGCTTTCCTAATGGTTAAGAAGAAAAACGGGATGCATTTAGTGTTAACAACTAAAAGTATTACCGTATTTTCTCCAGGCGAAATGACAATAAAGCAATAATTTTATTAATTATAAACACCGGCCTAATTATAGACGATCTGGGCAAAAAATGCATTGACTTTGAAACTTCACGATGCAGCTACGGAGTTAAATATTTATTAGGGTAAAACGACCGTAATAAAAACATATCAAACAAATGTAAATACATACAGTAACAATTTATAGTTTTTCACAAGTTTTCAATACAAAAAGATTTTTAGATCAGCTTCTATTTGATTAAATTTTCAGTAAAAAAATTCAGTTTATTTTGTATAAATAAACAGGCGAAGGAGTTTAGTCGCTGACTATTCTCGTTACACTTTTACTGATGGAACCTCTTTTAATTTGTTTTTGTAATTTAGGCGTTAGTTTGCTAGTGATTCAATGTGAAAGTGTGCCAATTAGTTCGTAAATATGAAAATGTCTCTCTTTCTGAAGGTTTTTTAATAATTTATTTATTGTGGCTTGTAAATAACTCGATCGAAATGCTACATCCTTGCCTGTGTTTATTCTTTTCTATTATAATATTGTAAATTAAGGCACGTTTACTCCTATATTTTAATGTTTGTTGGACTTCTATATTTTAATTGTAATTTTAACATTCAAGCAACACAATGCTATCACAAGATTTGCATTATTAAAATGTTGACTGATTAAACTTTGTGACGTGAAAAATTTTAACTGTATAACTCACTATGTAATCAATTTGTTGTTCATCGAACTAATTTTAAGTTGGTAAATCGCCTAAATCCTTTTCCTTCTCCATTACATACTCAATATTAGATAGACCCTATCCTAAAATCATTGGATTGAAATCATTTGACAAGTATTTTTATTTACATATTTTTATCATTATTACAAGATTGTGGACAATAAATGTGAAAAATGCTGTATTAGGATTCAAAATTGTCATTTATTTTAAATTAAATACATATTTTCGTTTATAATAATTTAATGATCATCTTTTCGAGGAGTAAATGGTGTCAACATACTTTGATATTTTATTTTACCTAAACTTTTTTGTTATATGTACCTTTAAGAAACTCTTATCCGTGTTTCATCATCGTTTACAGCTAGGCAGAAAGGTGTCGCACGGCTCGACACAACGACAGGTCCAGGTGCTGGGTTCCCACGACCTTCCACAGTTCGTCGGTTTACAATTATTCGTCCCTTATAAGGGTTATTTTTTATCCAGCGGCTATAAACTAACAATGCCACTTCTCCTCTATCACTGCCACTTCAACCTGGTAATCCCTCAGGATATACCTGTTCATCTAGGAATCTCTTTGGTCCTGACTTGAGCTCCCAGCGTAGTCCTTTCCATTACTCTTTGGGTATTATTGAACCTTTTGATAAGGTTCATTGTGGGCGACCACGTTCAAATGCGGGAGTTTTAAGTGATATACATGAGTGAGCGCATGCTAAGTAGGAACCCATCTTATTATGAATGCTGCCGCCTACCATGAGACATGAGGTCTAAGTCTCAGCTGTAAAGTATAAAGGCTGTGCGTTCCGCTCCGTGGCAGAAAGAGAAATAACCAGACTATCAACCTGTACAGATTAACGAAACACTTTATAAAGTGTGTAGGTAAGCAAATTTTAATTTTGGCTGGTTTCATTCGATGTTATTCCGTCATCTTGGAAATCCGTTGTTAATTTACATTTTACATGCTTACCTACGGGATTTAAGGAACGGCTATGAACTTATCAAAGGGCCTAGGTATTTAATTTTTTTTAAATGGTAGATGTTTGCTTGATTTGAACACTGGCACAGTCGCATCGCTCAATACAAATACGGGCGTCATAAGCTTAGGACATGATTAGAAACACATACCGATCAAGGGATTTCGTTTTGAAACACTGCGATGTTTGGAATGAGATTCTGAAGAACTCCCCGATCACCACCCATCGAAATAAGGTCCGACGATTGACTTTTTTCTCAAAGTTGGACCAAACTAGCAGGACAGCTTGCCCCAATGATCAGTATTGCAGATAAATTTCTGCAACGGGTCTAAGAGGAGCTCAGGCAAACGGATAGAAAAATTTTTTTTTAGATAGAAATAATACGATACATTTGATACTTCACTTAGAGTGATACAAATTAATCATGATGTAATATTTAATTTTAAGCCAGACGATATTGTGATCCTAAAAACCGTTTATGGGATATTTATCTTTATTGCTATTAAAGCAAATAGGTATGCTGAATAACTTTTCAACCTTCTTTATTAGGTGCGAGGTGTGAAATTATGCGATTATTTTGTATATTTAGTGCTATTGTTATGCGTGATTAGCGCGATTAGCGAAGTTGTGTGAATTGTTTTATTTTGTTAATTCCGTTGTTACTTCAGACTTCTGTTAAGCATCTATGACACTGTATAAATGTGCGAAATAAAACAGTCGCTGGACTTGGCTTTTTTTTAATTTATTGCTTAGACGGGTGGACGAGCTCACAGCCCACCTCGTGTTAAGTGGTTACTGGAGCTCATAGACATCTACAACGTAAATGCGCCACTTACCTTGAGATATAAGTTGTAAGGTCTCAAGTATAGTTACAACGGCTGCCCTACCCTTCAAACCGAAACGCATTACTGCTTCACGGCAGATATAGGCAGGGTGGTGGTACCTACCCGCGCGAACTCACAAGAGCTCCTACCCCCAGTAATTACGCAAAATATAATTTTGCGGGTTTGATTTTTATTACACGATGTTATTCCTTCACCATGGAAGTCAATCGTGAACATTTGCTGAGTACGTATTTCATTAGAAAAATTGGTACCCGCCTGCGGGATTCGAACACCGGTGCATCGCTTCAATACGAATGCACCGGACGTCTTATCTTTTAGGCCACGACGACGGCTTCTCTGGTTCTTCCAAAAAATCCACTATTGTCTCTGTGAATAACTGCCATTTTACTGAGACTTTATTTCATCCCATCTCATTTAATTTCATCAAATTTTATCCCAATTGATTAGTCTCAAATCTATCAACTTCATCTCAATTCATTCATATTAATATAAACTCCAAATTATTATTATTTTTCAAGACAGAATTTATAAAAGACTATTATACTGTATGGTGTGATACCTTCGCCTTTCTGTTGAAAAATAGAACTATAGCATAAAATTCAAAACCTTGTTGGACTTTTGGCGGGAACGCGAGGAGCGAAGCTGTGTGAATTGTTTTATTTTGTCTATATTGGTTTATTAACTGTTTGTTGTATCTGTGAAAGTGCACAAATGTGGGAAAATCAAACAAAGCCGCTGAACTTAACTTCTCGGTATCCTCCAAAAAGGCCACTGAAAAAGTCTCAGTAAATGACCACAATTTTATTGAGATTATATTTCATCCCATATCATCTCATCTCATTTCATTTCATGCCATGTTTCATATTAATCAAATTCATTTCATTTTTCTTCATATTCCTTTATATCCCCTTTATATAAACATTTTTCCTTTATAATAAGATAAATTAAAATAAGGCATGACCTAAAGATCTTAGTTACCAGGTCATAAATTCCCTTTAAAAAAAGAGCTCTTGTCTAAATGTCGAAATGTCTAAGGTTGAAAGTTGAAAGTTTGAAACATGTTTGAAACTGTTGAAAGTTTGAAAGAAAATTGAAAAGCCACAAAGTACCTACATACCTAGTCAACGTTACATTTGTATTATTTAAATTCTAAATGAATTATCCTTATTTTGAGTTACTTGTGCCATAACAAAGAATGACATCTGACGATAACATTATGTCGAGACACAATTTCAAATGTGAAGAATCAATAAGTTCCTTAAACGTAAAATACAACCAATGTAATTCCATGTTAGTCTTTTGGAACAAAAATCAAATATTTATTTACGATAATTTAAAGTTTCCAAATCCAAATTACTCTAAATATATTTTACCGCAATATCATATACACGACTTGTTAGTCTACAACAATTACATCGTCTGTTTGGATATAAACGGAAGCGTCCACATAATATCTCTGAAATTCAAGAATACAAATGTATTAATCAGAAATATGTTTTCACCGTTAGAACAGAATATCATAGCAATATGTAATTTTACTCCTGAGACTATATTGTTTCTAAAACAAAATTCTGATAACTGTTTACTATCTATTCATAAAGTAAATTCTGAACTACAACCAGAGAAAAAAATACTTCTTTCTGTCTCTACAGAGAATTTTTGCACAAAAAACATTCAGACGAAATGTATTTTAAAGACATGCGGATTAAGCTTAAATAACTTCAATGAAATAAAAAGTTTATTTCATTCCAATGAAAACACATTATACAACAATCACAATTTACTATTGATAACGTTTGATAGAATGACAATATATGGAGCTGTTTTTAATAATCAAACTGAACAGATTTCACTACAAAAAATTTACTCGTGTCCATCGTTAATATGTAATATTGAAATAAACCAAAATGATTTACAGATAGTTGTTGCATTAAATATAGGCACTATCATAAAATTTTACCTGAACACCGAGGAGCATAATAAAATTCATTTGAACACTGCTATACATAAAATGACTGTAATGAAAGACACACTAATATATACAGATGGTTTAACAATGTGGAGAGCCAATTTAAACAATGATGGAAAGTTTAAAAGATATTTTGCAAGACAAGTTTACGATTTTGTAATAATTGGTGATCAGATTATATGTACATCTTTTATGAATATAATATACAGTTTCTCGGTTGAAGATTATAAACACAATCATCATTATGATGAAAGTCATATTCTGGCTGACATCATATTGAGTAATTCAGAATGTCTGAATCAGATTTTTGAGGAAATTGAAAACAATAGCAAGATTGCTAAGAAAATTAAAGAAGAGGAAACATACATAAGTTGCATAGCATTGGCCAACAGACTGGACATAATGAATGAAGTTTTCCAAACTAATATTAACGTATACACAAATTATGATGAAGTTCAAAAAGCACATTCCGACATGATTCTAACAGAGAAATTGAAAGAATATTTTGAAATAGACACAATATTACTCTCTGTAGAATTATCTACAACAACAGTGCACCATACAATAAAAAATATACTTACAAATTTAGTTGAAAATTTAAGAATCTATACCACTTTATCATTTGGCAATAAATTTTTGAAGACTGTTACTATAAAAGTGAGAGAGTATTTGAAGACGGTAAAGTATTTGATACCACTTAAGTCAAAATTAAACAGAGTTAATGTTAATATCAAATTGGTAGTGAAGTTACCAGGAGTCCATGACAAAAGAGATTGTGTTTATACAGTTTTGTATACAAAGAATGTTTTGTTAACTGCAGAACATTTTATAAAAATTCACAAAGATTCTAGAACAATATGTTTGAAGCAACCAAATAAAACATTGCAGAAATTAGTACAAGAATCATCTGAGCTTTTACATGGAAATCTTTTTAATATCCACACTGCTAATTTTATAGACAATCATTATTCTTTCTATGTAAAATTACCCAATGATTACAAAGAAATATTTAAAAACGAAACATATTGTAAAAATAAGGTACAAAAGGAAACATATGAATATTTAAGTAGTCAATATAATAGTGATGAGTTTTTAAAATCTAAGAGTAAATTAAATCTTGAAATTGGCGATTCCAAAATTGTTGTTGAAGTTGTAAATGATGGTTTCTCAGAACCTTTACTAAAAATTAGTGGAGGTAATATGAGTATAGGATATGATATAAGGAATTTTTTTGCTAAAATACTCTACGATGAGAACAGCTCTATAAAACATGAAGTGAATCATACTTTTTATACTACAGTTGAGGTAATTTAAGTTTTCATTAATTCACTATATACATATCGACGCTTGAAAGCCAAAAGTGACTGAGCGACAATGCGTGAACTTTACAGTAGACTAATTTAAAGTTGAAATACCTGAAAACAAAATTTATTTTAACGAATCTAGCTGTAGTAGAATCTAGCTAGTAGCTGTAGGATTAAAATGATTTTAATAGACCTAGAAATATTTTTTTTTTGCGCATCGAATATGGTTATTGCCTATCATTTATGTACAAATCAGTTATTGTCGCTTAGTCACGTTTGCCTTTCAAGCGTCGCCGCGTCGCCGCGTCGCCGCGTCGTTAGACTATACACAAAGTCGCTCTAAAAGTTAAGTAGTTTATTCTTGTTAATTACTCTACTCAAAAACACGTGAATACATATCTTGTCTCAATGGTCAGTGTACTTATTGCGAGTCCTTTAACGTTCTCGATAGCGTAAAAGTTAACTCAAATTTGTATGCAGTTGGAACAGCGCCCCTAGCGGCAAACGTTCCAACTCCTTATAAATTTGAGAAATAAACGAATAATATCTAAAACTCGTTAAATAAGATAAAAGTGCAAACCAGCTTTTATCACATATATTGTTTACCACATTACTATTTTAGTTTAGTTAATACTTAGTTGCAAACATATCTAATTGAAGTTCAATGTTTTTTTCAGAATTTACAGAAAACCATTAAAAATTACATCTTTGGTTCGTTTGAAGATTTCACGTTAGTGTTTGAGCAATTCGAAAGAAACATTATCGGAGGTCTACCATTCTGATTCCTAAATTGCTAATTAAAACGAACGAGCAAAGATTGTTTCGAAAACGAGTATTTGTTCACTTCGTCTTTTTGTTGTAAGATATTTGTTTCGAAGTTAATACTACGGAGGACATTAGAAAAAAGGTTCTGTCGTCGCCAAATAGATAAGTCCTGAAAACGTTTCGTCTGACGCAGATGTGGCTTTAGCTAGTCTATACTAGGCGCAAGTGTCAGGGGGCGCCGATCTCGGCACTTTTCAATGAACCCGTTACTTTATACTTATTCCATTTTGAGATCTTACTAGAGGACGCTAGGGTAATGATGGCACACGTGGGCGCTACGTTTGCCAGACTTGACCCTGCAGCTGCAGTATTATACAGACTGAGTAATTTCACTGGTCGATGTACCACTTGGGGTTTAACTTTCACTTTGTTCACTGTGGACGATATTCGTTGATCACGGCCTGCAGGGAGTCCTAGTAAACTGCCCTATTGAATATCTATTCGCCAACAAATTTGTGATTTTTGTAATTAATTGTAAAAATAAAACGAATAAATACAATTATAAATCTATTTATTTAAACCATCCTCCTGAGAAGATCGTTGATCTTGTCTTCGCGGTTACCAAAGTCTCCGCCGTCGACGTAATGAATGGTCTTCTTGCGCCAGCCACCAGTTGGATTGTTCAATTTGAAGGGCCACAGGAAATTACTCGCGTACTGAAGATAAGTCCAAATATTTTCAGATTAACTTTTTTATCAATTAAACAGTTTTCTAAGTGAACAGGTTAAATTCCAAATAAAAATATTTAGAACCAAATTTGGTTGTTAATTGCCAAACAAGTCTCAAAATTTCAAATATACCAATTTCATAATAAATTTACATATTAGCTTTTAATTTAAGCTAATTCAAATTGTATCCATGTCTACTGTATAAAATATAATTTTTATAAACTAAATCATCCCATAATTCTGACTAGGATAAAACAATTTTAGTTAAGCCTTTATAAAAAGTATGTTTTGACTTTTAAACTATATTTTACTAATTAATTACCTTGAACTTTTCTCCAACAGTGAAGATCTCATGGATGAGGTCCTCAACACAGATAATGTTGTGTTTGTGGAGCCTCTTCTCAACAATGCTGTTGGAAGTGATTGGTATACGTTGCCCACTCAGCTTGGCGAATCCACGTTTGTATACTAACTACAAAGACATGAGAAAAAATATTACATTACTGGTTATATGCATGTACCCGTGACTTTGTCCATGTGGATTTAATCCCTTAGTAATTCATTTTTAAATTAAATGCGCGATAAAGTGCTATTCACAAAACAAATAATACCAATGGCAGAGTGGTATTGTAAACATGCAGTTTCTTCAACATTTACAATAAAAGATAAAGATATTGCTTTTTTTTTTTTTAATTCAGTAGTCAATGACATCTCTACACCCATGGCATTGCTCTGACTAAGGTCCATAAGCGACAGTAGCCACTCACGATCTAGATGGGCTGCATGCTAATCTACTACTAAGGGTAAAAAAGAAAGATTAGGTCAAGAGCCTGCAAAATAAGATGGGGTGAAACTATCGACATGCTTTGTTTTCCTTCATATTTTAGTCAAGAAGAATAGAAGCTAAGATAGGATAATAAACGGACCAAATGTTTTCTTTTTTTGGTTGTACATTATCTTAATGCTATATTTAGCTGTTGGTGTAACATTATATTCAACATAGGAAGAAATCACTTTTTTTATTTTTTTTGCTTAGATGGATGGACGAGCTCACAGCCCACCTGGTGTTAAGTGGTTACTGGAGCCCATAGACATCTACAACGTAAATGCGCCATCCACCTCGAGATATAAGTTATAAGGTCTCTGTATAGTTACAACGGCTACCCCACCCTTCGAACCGAAACGCATTACTGCTTCACGGCGGAAATAGGCGGGGTGGTGGTACATACCCGTGCGGACTCCCAAGAGGTCCTACCACCAGTGATTACGCAAATTATAATTTTGCGGGTTTGGTTTTTATTACACGATGTTATTTCTTCACCGTGGAAGTCAATCGTGAACATTTGTTGAGTACGTATTTCATTAGAAAAATTGGTACCCGCCTGCGGGATTCGAACACCGGTGCATCGCTTCATACGAATGCACCGGACGTCTTATCCTTTAGGCCACGACGACTTCAAATTCAAATCACTAATTTAGTATAGCAATAAGAACTTTATCTCCCCCTTTGGATATTATGTGGTATGAAGAAGCGTTTTGGAGCAATACCACATTAATTAAATAAACTATTGTCAGCAATTTACTTACCTCACGGACACTCTTTAAGTTGGGGTATCCCCAAGCAATGTAAGGCTCGGCGATACGTAGCATATTCACAGTAGCCTTATTCAGACGTACGAACACACCATTGTTTATTTGGCGCAGTCTAAACAGTTGCAGAACTTTACGGACCTGTGTGAATTAAATCATTTATCATTATCATTTGTTGATTGAAAATTAATATCATAAAAGTTTGAATATTTATTTTAATTACAAAATCATTTTAAGTTTGGTTGTAAATTAACCATTAGATATTTAAATGCATAATTTACTAGCTACTTAAAGTGATCGTGATCTCATTTCGAGTACTATTTGCAGATGATTTAATTTATTTTCAAATACAGGGTGAATGACTGCTGTAGCTCGTATTGAAGTATTTTGAGATCATGATAGGCATTTGTTTTTTTTAATAATGAATATTCATTGAATTATATTTAATTGAAAAAGACTGTTTGAGTGATAGGAAAGTTGTCAGAGCATGTTGCAAGACACCATAGGGTCACTCGGTTTAGTCTGGCGCCTACTGTAGCCAACTAGCTCAAGAAAGCCGTCGGTGTGCGAGGCGCACTATGTTTTTTTAATATATTAATTTTTTACTACACATTGCTACATATGGTCAGTGTATTTCAATGTTTTCTTCCAAAACTAAATCTATTATACCTTAGGTGAAACTTGGTTGATACCACGGATTCGGATGACAAATGCCAATTTGGCTTCCCCAGGAACGTAGTAGTTGCCGCGATTGCGTGCCTGTAAACAAGAACATTATTGTTTTTTTAGCTCAAAGCTCTGAACTATACTGTATTGTGGCAGGGCAAAGCGGTAGATAAGCAGCTTCAATTCTCTCTGCCTAGGCAGTAGCAGATTTAACTTACAAATTTTCATTAAGTTAAGCATGGTTAAAAGAAACCATGCGGTCTTAGAGCAATGTTAGAGCATAGATAACATGACAAACAAGTCTTCTTTCACTGGAAATTTTCTGTAGGTAAAGTCATTTCGATGTAAAACTCATTAAATAGCTACAATTTGAAAAAAAATCATACTTGTCTGGCTAGTCTGATTTCATCACGTTCCTTGATGCGGTATTCTTTGACGTACTGTTCAGCCCTCTTGAAGATTTCCCTCTTCTTCTTGATGGCAGAAGAACGCCTCTTTAGCGTAACCTTGTCAAAGAAAAATAATAATATAAATTGTGTATTATTATCATGTTTAGCTACTTTATTTTTCATTTTCAGATTAAAAATGAACAGCACCATAATTATATCAGATGAACTATGCCTTTTAAATTTTGTATCATCATTTGATTGAGCGATAATTTAGAATTTTTTTTTTTTTAACAAAGTCTCCACTTAACATCAGGGGTCCATGGCCCATGACTGATCAGATATTCATTGTTCTCTCAAATTATTCATTTTATTTAATATGAAACACATGATTTAACAGACTTTGTTGAAATAGAACAAAAACTCAAAAATGGTCCTATAGATATTTTTTATAGTTCCAGGTATGAAGTACCTGTAATCTCCTAGTGCGAAGAGCCTCTCTCCTCTTACGATGCTTGAGCACTGACTCTGGTACAGCAGGCAACTTCTTACTGTCTTCCTTCCCTTTGACGGGCTTCTTCTCGGCCGCAGCCTTCTTGTCGGTAGCCGCAGCCTTCTTTTCTGTAGTCGCAACCATCGTGCTGTAAAATATTTTTTTTATTCATAGGCACTGCTTACTTTGAACAAAAAAGACAAATCAGCTAAGAAATAGAGATAATCTGTTAAATATTTCACACTTTATAATAATCCCTTTTTCTTAAAATGTAATCGCAATCTTCTAAGTTTTTAGCTTTTTTATTGAAAGGTGGTATCATACTAAGGCATATTTCCAATCGCAAAAGTCAACAATGCATTTTTAAGAATCACACTACTCAATTTGAATCTCGTGAACAATCATACCTATTGAGTTTAATACTATGATTATCAGTTTAATTGAACGGAATCCAATGTATGCCCGATCACCACAGAATCGTGAAACTAATTTAGGTTAGGTCACAACAACAAAACAGCAAAGCATCCATTAACATTGTTGAACATTTAAAGAACATTGTGATTTCACTATATTAACTTATCCTAACGACTAAAACTAACTTTAAATTGAGAAATTTAAGAAATACAGAGAACAAGAAATATGCTATGAGCGAGGCGGCATGTCATGCTTCCAAGTCGGACAAATTTTCACTTTTTCACCAAAACTCACAAATGAATTTATCTTAGCACTCGTTCTAGTTTTTCTTAATGTTTTATAAATGATTAAACCTAATTTTAAAGATATTTTAGTAAATATTCAGTAACCTGCGAGGTAAAACTCCACGCGGCACGTGTGTCAAGTTATCAAAAAGACAGAGAAAATAGACTTCCGCTAGTCGCCATTTTGTGATATTTTTCAGTCTAGTAACACCACTAAGCCCTGGCACTTGTTGATTTAAGTGATCGGCTAAAGTCGTGTCTCCTCTACCGCTTGGAGGCACACATTATATGGCTTAGTTTTTGTACTGGAAATCCTAGACAGTAAAAACATAGACACCACACTATTAATTATTTCGACTGAAAAGTGAACTGTCTACGATAATGCAAAAAATAAACGAAATGGTATATGTATATATGATTTTGTATATATAGATATACTTTTTTTTGTATGTATTCGTAACCTAATATAAATTTCATTGCACCTACCACTATTTACTCTGCACTCCCTTTGGTTGACTGGTAGAGAATGCCTTAGGCATTAAGTCCGCCAATGTAAATTTTACATGAAGTGTAATAAATAAATAAATAAAAAAATAAAATGGTTGCACTCCGTTGAAACACTGGACACACCGCAAAGGAAGCTCAAATCTAAAAAAGTTATGGTGATTCGTCTGTCGTTACTTCGCAGCTGAATTCACTAAAATTGTTTGAGATCCAATGGAACGAATCAGTAGAAACATTAAATTGCTCGAAAGTCCTTATAGTCTGAAGGAAACTGTTCCATAGATAATTAATAACATTTAGGATCCGTTCTATGAAGGGTAGAAGTAAGGAGAACCGTCTTCGTGTGTGAAAAAGTGTCCGTTAAAATCTACCTCTACCCTCCTCCATAATCCGTTCGTATCCTTGTAAAAAAAACTGTCTCCGGTCATCGTTGTCATCGAACCCGTCGCTTGCGACGAAGCGCTCAGCGAGTAAATTAACCCACAGACACAGCACACTGAGTTTCTCGCCGGATCTTCTCAGTGGGTCGCGTTTCCGTCCCGGTGCCGTGGTGGTAGATTCTGCGAAGCACTACTTTTGCTAGGGTTAGTGTCAGCAACGTTATCAGGTTTGAGTCCCGTGAGCTCACCTACTAATTCGGTGAATCTAGACTAACCCCTCGAGGTTATTAGGATAAGTAGGAAAAAAGTAATTTAAAAAAATGGTGTAACGGTGCGCAATTTTGTATTTCTGCCCGGCTTCACTTGCATGAAAGTAGAAAAAATATATAAATCCTCGGAAATAGTATCTTTTTTCACAATGAAACCCTACGTCCTTTTTGTACATCTTATAACGTATATATGCAAAATGTTATTAATCTCTGTTTAATAAACATAGTAGATACTTAATGACAAACTCGCTTTCGTGAAAAAAACATTAAAATGGATTAATAGTTATTGACAAAACGTTACTATAGTTACGGAACAGCGAAGGCCGCCATTACAGTATATTGCATTTTTATTTTGAAGAAAGTACAATACTAAAACTTTAAATTAAGTATTCAGAAATTTTAAATAAGATTAATATTAATTAATATTTTTAATTTTTAATTCTTAATTTTAAGGAAACGCCATAAACCTAAGAGATAGATAGATAAAAATGGTAGAAAAAGATCAACAATTAAATGCACTCGATGCAGGCGAATTGGACCTATTCGTCGAAAGTATGGAACCATCTCGTATTGACAGTATTGGCAATCAAGCGTAAGTTAAACTAATAATTCATCGGTAACTGATATTATTCTCATTGACTAGGACCTCTTGTGAGTCCGCGCGGGTGGGTACCATCACCCTGCCTATTTCTACCGTGAAGCAGTAATGCGTTTCGGTTTGAAGGGTGGGGTAGCCGTTGTAACTATACTTGAGACCTTAGAACTTATATCTCATGATGGGTGGCGTATTTATGTTGTGAATGTATATGGGCTCCAGTAACCACTTAACACCAGGTGGGCTGTGAGCTCGTCCACCCATCGAAGCAATAAAAAAAAATCGTAGTAAATGCAATTTTTTTGTTTAGATGGGTAGATTGGCACATCAGACTCCAAAAATTAAACCAACACGCTGTTCTAGAAGCATCTTCAATGCGCGAGGAGCTTACTAAAGAAACTCTAATTTCTTGTGGAAAAGTAAGTTTTTTATTTATTGCTTAGGTGGGTAGGCGAGCTCACGGCCCTCTTGGTGTTGAGGGGTTACCGGCGCCCATAGACATCTATGACGTAAATGCCGCCACCTATCTCGAGACATGAGTTTTAAGTCTCCAATTTAACCGTACACTTTAAACACTGCTTATAATGACTTATAACACACTTTGAAATGCAAAGCCGCCGTCTTTCGAAGCATGCCTTGCCTTCGTCCATCATAACCACTAGCCCATAGACAAAACCCACTGAGTTTTCCCCGAATCTTCTCAGTAGGTCGTAATTCACATCCGGTGGTAGATGCTGCGAAGCACTGCTCTTGCTAGGGCCAGTGTTAGCAAATTTGCAAGCCTGAGGGCGTGAGCTTACCTACTCGCCCGTACTTGGCTGGCATAGCCCCTTAGGCTACCAGCGAATTGGCAGGGGAACACGCTTTTATCAGCTTGGTATGTATTAAATTCGTCTGTATGTAAGGGAATCTTTGAACGTCATTTCAACTTGAAATTTTGCAAACGCATCAAGGACCGATGACAATACAATAATTTTATTCAAAAAATAACTTCGCTCTAATATGCTGACCGGATAAAATCCGGATAAAAAAACGATACTAATTACTTTTTATGTATTATTGTATGGTTTTTAAACTACATAAATTATAGTTATTGAAATACCTACCAGATGACGCGAGTTAAAAATACAATTATTTCCAGCTGCCCGTATTGGTTTATGAAGCGATATGCATTCAAGTGTGGAAAATTAAAATTTATCCGCAAATTGTTAAACTGGAACCAGCACCAAATAATACCTTTGGCCTATATATGGTTGTGAGTATTCTTTAAAACTATTCATTGTGTATAAGTTATGAACAGAAAAATATTAATTATTTGAGATTGCAAACTAATATAATCTATTTTAAAATTGTTGTATGATAAAAAAAATATGTATCATTTAAGTTACAATAATGACAGAAGCGACAGACGATACAACCTTACCTCCATGAGTACATATTATTGCAGAGGCTCACTAAGGGATTCTAAAATTAAAAAAATTCCTATCTTAAATGGATTGACGAGCATAGTCGATGTTGACAGTTACCGTAGTCCTTAGACAACAAATCCATGGTGGATTCCTTAGACAACAAATCCACCATCACTACGCGATTTTCTTGCGTTTAAACGCTTTCATCCGAAAGCTGTTTGTTTTTGTTAAGCATCTTGTGCCAATCTTTTTGAAAAAAGGCTAAAAGCTCCGACTCCTTTAATCATCTACCAACTAAGGGGTAAGCTAAGATATATTCTGCTTTAAGAAATAATAAGGGTTTTCTTACACATTTAGTTGTACCACGAAGCAGCCGCGGTGGGACTGCTGGAAACTGTTTTGTTTCACGAGGACGGCGCGACCTGTATCTCCGAAATCGCCATTGATTTGCTCCAATACGCATTAGATCAGTTAACAGCACTTCTGGCTCTTATTAAGTATGATTAATCATTTTCATAATAAATATCTCCCCTCCACGGTGTTTCCCGAGCGCTATGACATGTCCTACTTCAAACGAGGCTTGTGGACTTAACGGTAGGCAGCAGCTTGGCTCTGCCCTTGGCATTGCTGAAGTCCATGGGCGACGGTAACCACTCGTCAAACACAGCACTCGCATTATTTATGATGGGGAAAATGCAAGTTTTATGATTTATTACGATGGATACTTGTTTTTAGACTATGCCGGTGATAGATTCGTCATAATATTATGTTACACTGCTTACATTTTGTACATTACGCTTAAAGGTGTTTTGTGCATTTCGGAAACTTAATACCATTTTGAAGTGAAAACTTCTTTAAAATCGTTGTGATTTCAAACCGGATGCAACGGAAAAAACGACAGGTAAGAGACACAAATACAAAAATGTGTAGGATGAAGCCAGCAAAGAATGAGACAGAAATATACATACTATTTAATACAGGGCCATCTGTGAGATTTTTTAATACTAACGTGTGTATGAAAGCTCTTGTAGTGAATTTTAATTTAGGATTATACGTGAAATTAAAATATCATTTCACAGAGGGCGCTACCTTACAATTATTTACTAATGACAAAATTTTACATATACTTAAGACGTTTAGGATAATTGTATTTTAATTTTGGAAGGTTTCACTTCTACCACGTGTGAATTGCACACATGTTTTTATTTATTGAGTACAAGCCTAAGCCGGGGCCTATAAACATCACAAAGTCTCGATAATCGCTGTCCTACCTACAATGTACCCTACCACGGGTAAAAGCCGGTTGGCTACCACTTGTCTAAATCTTATCTGCGTTTCTACAATTAATAACGCTTAATACGATATTTTAGACTATTCACCTTCATTAGTTTACACTACTTTTCAGCACTGGATATTTGAAACCGATTTCCGTTAATGATATTGAATGCGAATCTCCTATTGAGGAACTTGAGCGGCAAAAACGAGATCTTCAGTTCGATATCAGCATGAGGTGCATTTCTATTGTGCGGTGAGTAGATATTTTGTTAGTGGCTATATGATTTGTAATTGACGATTTAGGTTGAATACATAGTCCGCACTGTAGAGTTTACTTACGAACCATAACTGCGGTTTAGCTACCTGGTCTTATTCACTAGCATATGATAGCAGCAATTTTTATCCAATAATAATTATTCACCGTTCACATTGATTCTTTGGGTCGTAACTTTCATGATACGTCTTCTTATGAAGTCTCGAAACAGGTTGCTCATAAATTAATTTAATCATCTTTTCAGATACTTAGCAGAACATATGGAGGTGGCCGGTATAGGGGCCTCGATATCCACCAATATATACAAAACCCACGATGTGCCATCTTTGCTCTGTCACCTCATAACGCAGGAGCCTTGGAAGAGATCTAATGAACAGGGCGAAATGCAGATTTTTAATTGTAAGTTCTTTTAAATTATTTTTATTCTCGAGCGATTCTCGAATTTGAAACGACAACAAGCAAATATTCTCTTCGAGAATCCATAGGTGTAACGAAGGAATTTAGCGGACGCTCTCCCGCATTCCATAGATAATGTGTTTGGTACGGCTCAAGCTTAAGATACACTAAGTTTACGCGAGTCATAGACATAATTGAAACTACCTTTACAGTAGTCTGATGTTTTTTTTTTGCTTTATTTTATTTCTAAAGTTTCGAACATTTTGCAGTTTTCGTGGTACTGCGATAGACATAACAGGATGTTTTCGCTACGCAACTAATTAGTTTTCTTGTTATGGTATTTTCTGTTGAATATAAATAAACATGTGCGAAATGAAGATATGATAATAAAGAGAGAAGTTTGCGAATAACCGACATGATTACTTGTCACAAATAAACATTTACAGAATTGTATAAAATTAATCTATTTTGTTCGCAAGTTGGTCGCTGGTGCAAGCCCACAACTGAGGATTTAACTCAGCTTCATCGTAGCGAAGCACAACTCTGGCTGTGTCTGCGACAACTATTGTTAGAACCACGTCTTGCTCATCACTATAACATAGATGAAAGTCGTCGTAATACATTTTGTCAGGTGAGTGAGTGAACTAAATCTTTTATCCTCCGAGTTCGGCCCTGGATTTCATCTTCAACAAATGTTGCAAGAGCTAGGTGTAGGTATAGTGAAGAATTCGTGCAATACCTAAGTGTTTTCATTTTTAAGTTTTAATGATACTATGGGTGGCCAGCGTTAGCATTTCAAATATAAAATGAAATGTTCTCAAATTAGAGATCATAATTTATTATATATGTTTATGTTATAATTATACATGTATATTAAACATAAAAAAAATTGTTATTTAATTAAGGCGCGAAACCGTAATTTTTTTACCATTGTACAATTTAGGTACTCATTAAACTTTTAATTCCACAAAATTTTACCATGAGACATGAAATCGAAGTAACTTATATGCATTAGATTAACTATATTATACACTATAACCCCTGCTTTTATTAGTACTAACGACACTACTACTAGCTCTGATTAGTACTAACGACACCTTTGATGTGACGGAAAAAAAATTTTCATTGCTGATTTTTTTTTAGTAATTTATTTTTTATGAAACTATCGATTCATTTAGCTGTACTAACATGGTGGAGCGTAAATAATGCTAACAAAACGTTTTAAAAAATGTTTATTTTTTTTAAATCAGGATCAATTTATTTTCCGTTCCATCATCAAATGTGTCATTAGTACTATCTGTCTTCGTTTTCGGAAGCGGTGTCCTAACACCCAGTATAACATTCTCAATTAAACGTATATCGTTTATTTTCATGTTCTAATGGTCGGCAGCTACAAGCCAAGCTGACAGAGACGATGCTGGATCAAATTCCACCGCTCGGCGAACTGAAGACGTTCCTTTGCAGGCTCTCGGTGGGCGATTACTCCGGACTTCACAATCGGACCAATGGCGTTAAGAACCCAGGGTGCACTCTCATTGAAGTTGTTCCACAGGTACTTGTCGTGTATAAACTATCACATCTTTTTATTGCCTTAGATCGACGAACTCACGGATCTCACGTTGTTAAACAGTCACAAAAGTTTATAATTAACCCATAGACACAGCCCACTGAGTTTTTCGACAGTTTTTTGACAGATTTTCTCACTGGGTCGCGGCTCCGATCCGGTGGTAGATTCTGCGAAGCACTGCTCTTGCTAGGGCCAGTGTTAGCAATGTCTCCTGGTTTGAGCCCCGACAGCTCACCTACACGTTATGATTACGCAGGTTGTTACGCTGACATAGCCCCTTAAGGCTTAGGTAAAGCTTAGGTAGGAAAAAAAAATACTTATAAATAATGCGTAAAATTATGAAGTTTCATTGCTGTTGCTAGCCGTTAGCTTCCATTAGCAAACTTTCAGGCTGAGCCCTCTGAGCTCACTGACTAGCCATAGTGTAGCTGGAATAGCCCCTTAGGTGGAAAAAATGGCGTTTCCGTATTTTAAATCAATAATAGATATAAAATTAAAGCAATTGGATAGCACCAAGCGTGCGTATTTATGCTCTTGTTAGGTACCTATTCTCATGCAGCAAAGCTTTTTGTTTATTTGAAAAGGTAGTTAATTGTGGTATACTTAGTTTTTCGTCGAAAGTATTTATTTGCATCTGTGTCAACTCGTCCTTTTAGTCAATATTATTTTTAAATTTAATGAATCTTTGAACTACCACAAAGGCACCTGAATTACTTAAATCATTTCATGTATTAATTCAATTTGTAATGTTAAAATCCTAATATTTATTATTAAAGTGCAACCGGATTTCATAATTTTATAGATAAAGGATGCGTACGTGAAGCAGATACACAAACGAACTAAATCATTAGCGAAAACCCAACTCGAATACTTCCGCATGGACGGTTCGGATGATTCTAGAAACATGGCGAAGAAACTTCTAGATTCATACGCTAGTGACACGGCCCTCGCGCTCGACGGCGGGGGTGCTAAATGCGCTAAATGTGGAGAGAAGGCTTGCAAAAAATGTTCTAGGTGCAAGACAGAGTGGTATTGTGGAAGGTAGTAATATTTTTTATTATTAATCGATTACTCATATGGAAAATCGTATTGATTTATTTTCGATTTTAATGACGGTTTTTATTTGTGTTTATGCGGCCCCCCTTTAATACAAATAGTATATTACACCCGTTGGGAAGGACAGACAATAAGAATATAGATAGAAGATAATAAGAAAAGCCTAAGATCACACAAACGTGATCTGTTTACTTTTTTACTTTCCAAGGACTGTACTATTTTTTTGTCCGACAAAGGCGGAAAGCGGCAACTTTGTTTAGCGCAGCGGGACGAAAGTTGCCACTTTCCGCCAGGAGGGGAAAAAATACATTTACAAAATCTAGTTTGTATTTTCAGAGAATGTCAAGTGCAACAGTGGCCGAAGCACAAAGAACTTTGCGACCAATATGCGAAGCTGTGTCTTTAATGTTATTTAAATTAATAATAATTTATCACTAAATATTAATTCAATGTTGAAGGGGAATTCAATAAAATAGCTTGTATTTTTTTGGGATTTTTAATTTAACTTATATGGATTAGCATTAACACCTAAGGATTAGCTCGACGACTTGAGGTAGTCCTTGAGCACATCCAACGCTGGAGTTTCCTCGCCGAAATCCTGAAAACAATATTACATAACACTAAGGATACAGTTATTAAAATTCATTTGAAATGCAGTCGATAATTGAACTTCATTTAGCACTTAGTCGTTAATCGTCAATGATTAAAATTTACAAATAAACTTGTTTAATATGTTTGAGGGCCCACTGAGTTTCTCGTCGGATCTTCTCAGTGGGTCGCGTTTCCGATCCGGTGGTAGATTCTGCGAAGCTCTGCTCTTGCTGGGGCCAGTGTTAGCAACACTTCGATTTGAGCCCCGTGAGCTCACCTACACGTTAGGGTGAAGCTGAAATGTCCTCACAAGGCTATCAGCATAGGTAGAAAAAAAATGTTTGAGTGATAGGAAAGTTGTCAGAGCATATTGCACGACACCATAGGGTCACTCGGTTTAATCTGGCGCCTACTGTAGCCAACTAGCTCAAGAAAGCCGTCGGTGTGCGAGGCGCTTTTACTAGAGGCCTTTACTAGATCACACAATATTATTTGAAATCAAACTTAATAGTAAAACAATTGTGTGGACTTTTTATAAAACACAGAATTCAACAGTGTCAAGAGGTATGTATGTAATGCAATACAAAACAATTGGACGCTAAACTAATATGGTATCAATGAAAATACAACTTACTTTGATGACAACACAGGAGCAGCCGACAATCTTCCTTGCCTTGCCATCCTTGTCAATCTTGCAGAGACCAGCCCATTCTCCAAGCTTTTTGTTGTTGTCAACCTACAAATACGATAGTAATTAAATATGACAAAAGTTTCCAAGTTTATAGTTTGTCTGGTGCTTGAATAGAATTTGAGTTTTAAGTTTTCCACAATAGATTACTCGCATCAGCATATTATGATGTGGCTCACTATCATCAACCTTTATCTGCCCACTGCTGGACATAGGCCTTCCCAATGCCTTCCACATAATGCGGTCCTCCGCCTTCCGCATCCAACGGCTCATTATAAATATTGATTATTGCTTAAAAATTAAAGAATTCATTCAATATATAGTTGAATGATTGAAAGGAAAAATTATGATAGGCAGCACGAAAACCTTGCCAACGGTAGTTTTATGGCTTATACTGGGGATGCCCTCACTTCAGCTTTTAAATCAACTGCCAAAATTTCAAGTTAGTAGTAGTAGCTCTAATATCATAAATATCACATTGATGAATCACCCAGTAATAAATATGTTTGAGTGCTAGGAAAGTTGACTCCGCACAATGCAGGTCACCATAGGGGCACACATTTCACTCTGTGCTCCTTGTGTCACAGTCAACATTTGATTAACAGGACTCGTGTGGAGCACATTCATAATACACAATTCAACTTTAAATAGAAAAAAGAACCTTTATGTCAATCTCAAAGAAAAAAAAGGCTTTTTATTTCATGCAATTAATACATATTTTTTTTAATATTCATGTTTTTATTTTTAAGTACTATATGCATAAATTCTCTTAGGTAAAGGCCTCCTCCAAAGATTTCCATTTTGTTTTGTCTCTGGCGATATAAATCCTATCCAATAATGTCAATCCTAAATTTAGGTAAAAAATGACCACAATGATTCAACTATTACATTAAATTAATTTTAATATTTGTTTTCCCACTACAAAAGCTACACACAATGTATAGTAAAAATTTAAATAAGAGTTTGCCCATCATTGTGCTCGGAATCAAGGGACTGACTTTGTTGAAAGCCATAAAACTTTTACATAAATATATCAAAAGTATATTTGCTAGCTCATTTTCATTACAAAAATATACATAGCTAATTTAAATAGCAATAAAACAGTTACCTTGACCAGTGGAATCTGATGTTCGTTGCACAGAGCCTGAACAAGTTTCTTGTATGCGGCTTCATCACAGTTCTCAGCCAAAACACATAGTACTGCTTGCCTCCTGATAATTATAACATTTTTCATATTAATTAAATTTACATCTATCATAACAATGAGTTATATAATATAAAATTAGGATTGGATGGCTATTAATGATAATAATATATAGCTCAGTAACTCTTATCTCTGGACCTCTGAAATATGAAGCCCCTCCCAGTGTCCCTTTCGCCAGGTCCAGAGATAATGCAACCGGGTTGTACATCAGAACCAAACTGAAAAGCCAATATTCAGTATCAGTTTCAAAGCGCAACCTTTGCTTAAAGCTGTAGGAAATATTAAATTTGTGGAAAATAGAAAGTGACTCCAATTTTATTTTATTTTAGTAGTGATTTTAAGAATTTTGAAGGGTATTTTTATATTTTATCTGATAATATGCAGTTTTTTTTTCAAATAAAATACACTAATAACCAAACACTATATTATTTCACATTTTTAGCACTAGGGTTTTGATGTACATCAATCATGATACATTCAATCACATCGAACACAATAAGTGGATGTGTACGATTTTAGTTTTTACTTGCAAAGTTGGGTCAATGTGTTGGTATCCATTGGGTTATCAACTAAGAAACGAGAAAGAAAATTGCTGCCTTGCAATTTAATCTATAGCTTTTGTTAATATGTACCTCTTTTATGTTATGTTGTACAAAAAGAAGTTTCAAAAATAGAAATTAGTTTCCCATGGAGGAATAAGCAAGCATTGATCACATTATTATTTTATCATAATTAAAACGGCCCCAATAGATTGTGATTAATTAGAACCTAATAAAGTGTTGCACTCGTGGGAGGCCACAACCCCGATTGTAACAAGGAATGTGGTACTATGTGAGTGCATTGTTATTGGCAACAAAAGTGATCAGCTATAACTTGTGTTATAACTGATATTTCCACACAACACACTGCTAAAACAGAAGTGTGGCATGTGAATGTTTTGTAGGAGTAATGTTGCCAATTTGAACATTGAATTCTTCAATTTGTGAGTCACATGAAAACAAATAATGAAATTCAATTTTTATCACACAACCTTCATAACTAATTCCACAGCATTCAAAATTGTTAACTTTTACAAAGAACCATAGTAAAGTCCAAACATCCATGACTTAACTTTTAAAAATGATATTATTTTAAGAGAACAGATTTCATTATTGGTGTATGGATTGAACTTACTTGTCAAGAGCTTTAGCGGCTTCGTGAAGACCGTGCACAAGACCACCGTGGATTAAAGCTGTCTTTAGCACCTCTTGCAGTGCTACGTTCACGTCCATGTTGTTACCCGACAAGATGGGGTTGGTGGGGACCTCGCTGAAGTAAAAAGTTTAATATTAATAACAATCTTACACATTACAGTTTGCATTTTGAGATAGATAATTAAGTCCATATTACCATAAGTTAGGTTATTTTGGACCGCTTTATTCTTCTTAGAGACATAAAAAAATGATTGTTTATGTCTAGTACAGCGGCAACTTTTATTTGAAACAATAGGTATAATCTTCAAACCGAAATCAGATGATGTAGAGTAATATTTAGTTAATAGGGTAATTTTGCATTTTTTATGAGCTTTATATCAGATATTACGGCAGCTGCTACTAGGTTAATTTACAATACAACTTTTACTAAGTTTATAGTTCGAGATATAGGGACAAAAATTGAGGTTATGTTGACAAAATATAAACCTTAAATAAATCCTATATCTATATATTAAAGTATAATTGGAAGGTAAACATTAAGTTTTAAAAATATCATTAAACGAAAATTAATTGAATTTAGGATACAAATAATGCAAAACAAGTTTTGTGTACTCACACTTCAACATCAGCCATGGTTGTTGACTATTTGACTGTCTGAAATATGAAACAAAATGAATAGAACGATGCACGCACATATTATTTAACAAATCCGATTTTGAATACACTAAAAGATTTCATAAATTATTCGAGATTTGAGAAAATTCACCAAACAACGTTTGACAGTTACCTTGCGTACCGGAAAAAGACCATAGATTATCACTCATTTATTAATTTTTAACAAAAACACCAGTGTTGCTACTGGTGTCAATTTTAGTCTGAATTTGAAATGCGAAATGTACATAGCCTTAAAAAATAATTTACCTAAAAATTCCCAATATATATTTTTTAAACCTCTTATCTATTGTTGTGTAATTTGTGATATCAACTTATATTTGACGATTCACCAAAGTACCTAGACTTAAAACAAAAGAGCATCAAGGATAATGTCAGTTTTTGACTGTCCATTTTTTAAGATAAGTCTTGTTGTGTTTAAGTGTGTTTTGTATTAAACATAATATTATCATTAGCACACGCTAAATAAATAAACTACCTGTGTAAAATCTAGTCAGGAATGCAGTTCATGAATATCAATATGCTCCATTCGTAATGAATCGAAATGCAGATATTATTTTTACAGCAGAATATGTGAAAAATGTTCTTTATTTTGTTATTGTACGAAATGGGAAGATTTTGAGGGAAACTTCCGACGCTCATTATTTTTGTATAGACGATGAATTAGTGTATGAAAATTATTATTCTGACTTCGGACCTTTAAATTTGGGATGTGTTTACAAATATTGTAAGTTATTAAACGAGAAACTAAGACTGTGCTTAAAAAAGAAAGCTGTTGTACATTATACATCAGCTGAACCAAAAAAGAAGACGAACTCTGCTTTTTTGATAGGATGTTATGGTGTTTTGTATTTTGGTTTTTCACCACGAGATGCGTTGAAACCGCTTCTAACACATGGCCAAACTTACAGGTATATGCAACGAACGTCGCTGTCTAAAATTTTCATTTTTTTAAATTAAATTTATATTTTTTAAACTAAGAATAGTAAGTAGAAAGTAATAAATGTAATAAATTAATAAACTTATTAAAAAGTTATAAACGTAATACTTTGTAGTAATAATTTCGTCTGATTCATGAGTAACACGGATTGAACACGTATTAATTGAGAACACGTACAAACTACGAAGTTATTCGAAAAAGAGCTACCACCATTAACCAAGTTCCTTGCCTTAATAATATTTTATAACATTTAATAGAAACAATTTATAGAAACATTGTGGTAGTTTTCCAATTACAGCACAAGAGCGCATTATGCGGCATAATGCTCAACTAAGCTTCAACATAATTCGGCATTGTGCGTCACTGAGTCGCATTATGCTCTGTAATTGGAAAACTACCTGTATGTACTTAATGGTNACTAAGCTTCAACATAATTCGGCACTGTGCGTCACTGAGTCACATTATGCTCTGTAATTGGAAAACTACCTGTATGTACTTAATGGTAGATTTCCAATTAAAGAGCATTATTGGAAAACCAATTATTAGTTTTCCAATTACAGAGCATAATGCGACTCAGTGACGCACAATGCCGAATTATGCTGAAGCTTAGTTGAGCATTATGCCGCATAATGCGCTCTTGTGCTGTAATTGGAAAACTACCTTTAAGTTTTTTCTGTACGTTCTTTGTGTATCACAGCAATCACGAGTGGGTGACGGTATTGTTGTGATGTCTACGGTCTTTTCGGCCAACATGATATTAAGTTTATTTTTTATTCCCTGTAGACAATTTCAAGACGCAGCTCAGTTTGACTCGCCGTATACCATATCCTTGATGGATTGTATGCAAGCAATTAAGAAGGCGCGTGATTTAGGATTTTTCAATTTCCAAGATTTCGATTGCGGTGAATACGACAGACTAAATTCAATTCAAGGAGGTGACTTAAATTGGATCGTTCCAGGTACAGTATTATATTACGATTTATTGGCAAGCAGCGATTTAAAATTTCCTAAATTTAGTGCCCAGCGTGCTTAGCGGCAAACGTAGGGACGCTGTTTTAATTCCATACAAATTTGAGTTAACTTTTACGGGATTGAGGAGTAAAAAAACTCGCACAGAGCACAGTTTTTATATTTAGAATTTGCATGTTTTTTTTTTTTATCGAACGATATACACACACAATTTACACATCTAGGCTAATCCTAATAATGTCAACTCCTTATTAATGTCATGTCAATTGGAAATTACTTTCCAATGTAAGTTTAATCCGTACTCAGTTTAGCTTGAGCACGAAATTCATTGCGCATGACGTCACTTGGGGCCAAGACGAACTAAAAGACATCTACATTCACTTATGACATCATGTGTTTGTATTGGCGTAATGGGAACAACGGATAAATAATGTTAGAATACAATTTTTTTAAAGTATAAATAATTGATATTTCTTAGATAATTTTGTAATTGATGCCCGATTGGTCATTTTCAAGGTCAATGTAAAGTGGAGCAAAAACTTACCAGATTTAAATGATAATTTATATTATAAAATTTTAGGGTTAGAATAATAACGGACAATTATCTTACCTATCTTAAACCTAAAACTGAATTGATAAAAAATTGAGAATCTTCGATTTCATAATAGGCATCACAATATTTTTAGAACTTATTTGACATTCATTGTCATACCTAATTCTAAGCGGACTTATATTTTCTAGGAAAGTTTTTGGCATTTATCGGACCAGTTGATTCCAGGCTCACTTCATTTTACCATCCTCCTGAGCTCTATTTAAAATATTTTACGGAGAACAACGTTAAAATAGTCATAAGACTAAACAAGAGGTCATACGATGGTAACGTGTGAGTACAACAATAATCCGAATTATGTATTTGATGGGAATTTTTATTTGTTTTTTTTTTTTTTTTTTATTGCTTTAATGGGTGGACGAGCTTACATCCCACCTGGTGTTAAGCGGTTACTGGAGCCCATAGACATCTGCAACGTGAATGCGCCACCCACCTTGAGACAAGTTCTGAGATCTCAGTTTAATTACAACGGCTGCCCCGCCCTTCAAATCGAAACGCATTACTGCTTCACGGCAGAAATAAGCAGGGCGGTGGTACCTACCCGTGCGGACTCACAAGAGGTCCTACCATCAGTTTACAAGAGCTCTTACCACCAGTTTAACAAGTTTTAGTATTTAATAATGTTATATTCGTTAAACAGATTCAACAATGCCGGCATCGCGCATTACGATTTATTCTTTCCCGATGGTTCCTGTCCACCGAAGCATATACTATTTAAATTTCTTCAAATCAGCCAAGAGTCTAACGGAGCCATAGCTGTGCATTGCAAGGTGTTCTGAAATTTATATCAGTTACTAGCTTTTGGCCGCGACTTCGTCCGCGTGGAATAATTCACAAATAATGCTTTATTTTAGAACAAATTTGGTTAGCATAAAAAACGTAATAGTGAGCCAACCTTAACATATAGACATATGTTGTCGCGGACTTTCTTTAGATCTTTTCAAGGGAAACAATTCTGTCATACATTATTTTAGCGAAACTTTAACCGTTTCTGCAGTGCGGAAAGCGGAAGCTCTCAAAAGGTAAAAATAACCCCGATTTTGAAACATTCTTTATTGGTGCTCCGCTTGTATTGGTCTTAGCGTGATGTTATATAGCCTATATATAGCCTTCCTCGATAAATGGGCTATCTAACACTGAAAGAATTTTTCAAATCGGACTAGTAGTTCCTGAGATTAGCGCGTTCAAACAAACAAAATCTTCAGCTTTATAATATTAAGTATAGATTTCCTGTTCGCGAATTCGCGATTAGTTAATCCCGCATTGCTAATAAGCTGCCAATTGTAACATTTGTTTAGACAACGAAGGCGTAAACGAAACATTATTTTCAGGCTGGCTTAGGTCGCACCGGATCCTTGATTGGTTCATATTTGATCAAACATTATCGTATGACATCTCATGAGGCTATTAGTTGGATGAGGATATGCCGATCTGGGTCCGTTATTGGTCATCAACAGGTGAATAATTCCATCAGTATGCTAAAGCAATTAATAATAATAATAATAAAAATGTGCGTTTATCACGTTTTTTTTATTGCTTAGATGGGCGAATGAGCTCACGGTCCACCTAGTGTTAAGTGGTTAGTGGAGCCCATAGACACCTACAACGTAAATGCCGCCACCCACCTTGGGATATGAGTTCTAAAGTCTCAGTGTAGTTATTTACAACGGCTGCCCCACCCTTCAAACCGAACCGCATTACTGCTTCACGGCAGAAATAGGCAGGGCGGTGTTACCAACCCGTGCGGACTCACAAGACGTCCTACCACCAGTAATTACGCAAATTATAATTTTGCGAGTTTCATTTTTATTACACGATGTTATTCTTTCACCATGGAAGGCAATCGTGAACATTTGTTAAGTACGTACCTACATATTTCATTAGAAAAGTTGGTGCCCGCCTGCGGGATTCGAACCCCGGTGCATCGCTAGATACGAATGCACTGGAGGTCTTATCCTTTAGGCCACGACCACTTCAAAACGTTGAACGTGTGTTGCGTATTTCAAACAATCGTGCCTTACGTTACCAGTTTTTTTTATTCCCAGGAATGGCTGGAACAAATAGAATCATGGCTGATAAAACAAGGAAACCTATATAGGTAAACAGGTGAAGATTTTCTTATTGAGTTTTAATGAAAAAAAAAACTTGACGATTTTATTTCTAAAATATGAATTTCATATAACATACTTGAAGTTTACATCAGGAAACACAAGTACCAGGACACTGAAAGACTGCCAATACACGAGTTCGGAATATACTCGATCGCGGAAAGAAATTTTAGACAGAAGCCAGTTTTACTGCAAAAATCACCTTCTCCGCCACCTCCGATACAAAGGCACTTACGTCCTGATATTGCGGCTCCAGTAAGACCACAGGCATCCAAAGTTCGAGGTGATATTTATTTAATTTTGAAAAATCTGTTATCTTTTGTTGTTCCAATTGGTTAAAAGTCTTGTTGTTTGAAATCTTCAATCTTTGACGTAACGTGCCGCCAATTTTCTAGAAAAAAAGTGTCGTCTTACAATAATAATTAAATTGCACTTCTTTATTCAAAGAATTGCATCAACTATCGCATATTTTACGCACGGTTCAATTAATGGAAGAAAGGTCATTATTATGTAAAAAAAATATGTACATTGTTTTCGTTATCATTTTTCTTTTCACTTAAAAAAACCTAAAAACACAAAATTGAATATGAAAACATAATAATCAAGGGAAGCAATCAACAAAGGCAGGCGTTCATAGTTCATACCGCACGCACTCTGAACATTAGCATTGAATGAATCAAGGAATTTTAAAGCTCCGATTCACAAGAATAGGATACGTTAGGTATTACAATTTATTTAAAAAAAATCTGTAATAAAATTTTAAGAGATATCGATTTTAATTTCTGATATATTTACTTAACTATCTGGACTATATAAATTATACGTCTGTGACCAGTATTTTTCTACGTCTAGATAATAGCGACGAAGAAGACGAGATATTTCTAACGTCGTGCGATTTAACAGTTACTTCTGAAATTCCATTGACTCAAATGAAGGGTTGTATTATAAAAAGTAATATCATAATAGAAGACGAAAACGATAATGGCCATTTAGATAAATGGAAAGATTTTTGGAAAAACTTTTTGTGTTGCAAGCCTTGTATTCAAATTTGCAATGATAGCTTATGGAAGTTGTCGGTGCGTTACGCGAAGTGTTTCCCCAACAATTATCAATTAAACAACTGCTGCAATTTTGTAGACACGGTTGGTGTTTTGTTAGACTATTTCTATATTCAAGGTAGTGTTAATCTATATTTAAAGTTCTATGAAATGCACTTAATATCATATTTTATTAAAAATAAATATCTATCCATCTCATTTCATCGTGAAAATGTTGGGACAACGAACAAAATTTCTTTGTTAATTTTAGATATTATCAAGACTGTCAAGAAAGAACAACTCGAGGGGCGAATAAAATCAGCTAAACCTATTTCATCGATAAATAATATAAAAAATAAAGGGTAATCACATTTCTTAACTTATTAATGAACTGTCTTCTATGCACTCCTTTGCCGTTGGTGTCGGTGTTGGTGGATTTTGTTGTTTATAGGTTCTACTTTGGGTTACTGTCTATTAATCCGTAGGTCACATGGATTTGTTACAGTGATTTCACCAGTGATATTATAGCAAAAAGTGATTTAGAATCTGTCTCTACGAGGTCTCCTCGTCCTCAATCGCGAACTTCGAGCGCTCGTTCTAATTCTACGATTCAGCCAAATGTAAAAAGTAAAGTAAGTATTTTCGGCCCTGGGCACAGTTTCGCAAATTTCCGTCTTTTAATTAATTGTTTTAATTAAAGGAATCTAACATAAAATCAACGTATCGTATTTCTTCAAACGAAATGTATCCTGTTCACATGGTGAAAAATGTACACGACGCTAGGGTAAGAAAGGTTTTTTAATATGTAATTTTTCTGCTGGTCAATAAATTGATTTTTATATTGCTTAATAGATACATAATTAAGGTAGATTATCAATGTTTCTGTGATTTTCAGAATTTTTTGATGCGGAGTAGTATATTTAATGATCACCGAGGAAGACAGTTGAGTTCAACAGTCACAGTGACACCGGGGTGCACCATACGAATACCAACGAATACTGCTCCTAGCTACGCAGCTCACATGACACCGTCGTTTTTCAATGCGGGTACAATTTTCAATGTTATTAGTATGGAGTATAATTTCATTGCTAATGTACATATTAGAAACACTTTTTTAACTACATAAGCGCCACCTGTCGTATATTTTTGGTACTTTGACAAAAATGTTTCTGGAGTGCCAAAAAAATTAAACCTAATCTTTTTTTTTTTTTTTTTTATTGCCCTTGTAGGCAGACGAGCATACGGCCCACCTGATGGTGAGTGGTTACCGTTGCCCATAGACTTCAGCAATGCCAGGGGCAGAGCCAAGCCGCTGCCTACCGCAAGGAAGAGATACGCGAATGCTAGTAACATTTAACAAATATACAAACCTGTTTTTTTTTCTTCATAGATTATAGGTAGGATGGTAGAATCCGTCAAATTATTTTTATTTGTAAACTTGCAGTAAGTTTTAATTTACAGCTTCTAACACGACACAAAAGGGAAATTTAACACAGAACAGACGTAGGCTCGGACGTAGCCCCAGTCCATCGCCTACTCGTGTATTAAATAAACAAACACGGGCTACGAATACGCCTCCTTCACCTGCCGAGAAGTCCGTTGAGAAGGGATCATCGAGGCTCGCATTAAAAGAGGCTCTATCAAGACTCAAATGTTAGTACATTTAATAAATACGATTCAATGTATGTATGTAGATAACGAACGGTCTTTAGGTACGTAAGTCATAACACGTGTTCAATATAAGCACATATGAGAGTGCTGGTGCTTAATAGTTATTTAAAAAAAGAACTGATTGACAGTTACGGTATTTGTCAAAAACATTTTTACATGTCAAAATGCTACCTAACCTCTATGCGATTGTATTTGTGATGAAATAACAAGTATTATTTTAATTAAAATGATATTTTTATGAAAACGTAAAACTTTAGAGATTATTAAACGAACTAAAGCCATCTGAGATGGGTGCTTTAGTAGCGAAGGCATTAAGACCGGTCAAAGCTTTTAACATCGAGAACAGAGCTCATCGTGTGATTTCAAAAGAAAAACCTACACCGGCCCCTAGATATCCAGGAAATATTGAAGATTTGAAACGAACTTTAGAAGCTGACCCGAATATTGACGAAAAATTAGATAAAAAAGATCCTGCGCTTGACGATAGACTGAAGGATGTTTATGTAACATCTTACGGTCGGTCTGAAGATGACGTTACGCGGGAACTACGAAAAAAACAAAGCGAGGTAAGGCCTTTGCCTCAGGACCGGAAATTAGTCGAAGATTTTGAATTTGGATTTAGAGAACCGGAAAAAATTAAATATGGACGCGCTTCACTTAGACAAGTGGTAACCTTTATTTCCGCTCATCAAATAGACAGCAAAGAAGCTAGTCCAGATAAAATAGCATTTGAATATAAATTGAAGCTGGAAGATGTGGAAAGCATATTAAAATATTTTAAAACTTTTGAAATTTATATACCTGAAACTAAGAAAACTCCAGCAATGTTTGCAGGACCAGCTCATTTGAAAAAAGAACTTATCGAATCACAAAAGAAGGCAATTGAAGAAAAAAGTATGTTGGACGCTAAAACATTAAGACAAAAGAAAAGTTAGGTCTTGTAATTCATTCTTATAATGAAGTTAATGTTACTCAGTTGAAAAGCATAATTTGATTAATAAATATTATAATTTCTTGTAAGATGAACAAAAATATTTGTAACAACAGTTTGTTTGAAACATTCCGCTTGGAACATTTGCATGTAAAAAATATAAATAAAACTTCAAAGTTCTATCTCAGTTTGTTCTGAAAATAAAATTGCAATTACTTACATTGACTTTTTTCAGATACATTTCAATATTTATTTTTAGTTACATTTTGAAATGAAAACCTTTGCATTTAATATCAAATAAAACCTACTTGAAATTTTATAAAAGATAAAAGTAAAAATGCAAGGAAACAAAAATTAAAACCAGTGGACGCCTATAGGCTGAAAGATAGATAGATAGATATAAATAGGAAACAATATTAATGTGCTAAGCTAAGCAAAAACATTTTTCTTCTTTTCATTAAAGCGAACCCAACATTTTTTTTAAAAGGTGATTGGCTAATGACACTTGAGACTGTAGACCTTGCAAGTGACTTGATTTTCAACATACTACATGCCACAGCTCAAAAGCATTTTATAATTTCAATGTGAATTTTGTTGAAATCATTTCGAGAGGTGAAAGAAAGGCTATTTATTTAATTTAAGCAACATCTAGGCTCATATTGACTTATATACATATTCGGAATCAGGGGATTTTTCTCCATCGATTCACAAACAATTGTTTTTAATTGAACTTCATTTAGTTTATCCCATTCAAATAGCTGAAGAAATTTTTTTGTTATAACATTTTTTCTAAAATTTTAAACTTTAATTGGTTCTCTAGTAAAGATAAATACAAAGATGTTGTTTAAGCCTTTCACCCCTTGATTTATTATCATTGGGCCAGGTAAACTAGCTTTTCAAGGATGGCAACTATTGTTATTCAACCAAATTTAATTTCTTATACCATAAAATTGTTGTTAATTTATTTGTTAAATCTGTAGTTGTATGTAGACAGTGATAAATAAAATGAATTTCTTAGCATAAAAAGATTTTTATTCAAATTGAGTCATTCAAAATGCTCACTTATCTCATAGTAAATCTAAGTAAGACAATAAGTTGCTCATGAATATTAAAGGTTTTATTTAATATATAGGCAGTAGTTTATTGGAACGAAGTTCCTTACGGCAGGCTTGGAGGGGATAGGGATTTTGCTGCGCGACCGAATTGAAAAAAATGTGATAGTAAAACCGTAAGAAAAAATCCGTGGAAAAAAGTGCGTGGAATAAAACCGTTAAATGAGACGTGCGCAGGCGCGACAGTCGCATACACAAGCGAGTAGTGTTTAATACCTTACTCTTTCTCCTTCTTTCTTTTCGTTCTCTCATCCATTCTCTTTCTATTTTACGTAATTTATTATTTCCTAAAATACTGAATTTCCTAAATACTTTCCTATACTTAAATAAAACTAATCAGCAAAATTTAAGAGAAAAATCAAGAAAACCTACATTAAACTTCAGCACGATTATTTTTTTTGCAAATTGTGTCGATTCTACATTAGCCGAAGGAACTTCGTTCCTACCTGGTGTCCCACGACACCACATCTTTTTATTTTTTTTATCAGTAAACAACAGAGATGTTTATTTTTATATTATTTTACTTAAAAGCTTTATCATAAGTAGCACACGATTAGAATCTGTTCATTTTTCGTCTGGAGTTTTGCCTGTGTGAACTACATTTTATGCTAAGGTTGTTTTACCTTGAAATGGTAAGAGTAGGTCAGCTTAGAAACAATGCAGAAAAATCTAGTACCATCTATTTTAATCATCGTGTTTGATATCATCTCATGCATTTAATGAAAATTGGTTTTATTATACTTGATACCAAAAGTTTATCTTCACAGTGGGTGTTTCCTTCTTAGTAAGTCCCAACAAAAGTCAAGAGAGAATGGAGCGTGCAGTAGAAAATTGATTGGGTCGTTCTTCAGCAGACCTGAGTGTTTTGTCGCGATTGTACTAAAAAAATTGTTTCCGTGTTTTTGTGCAAGTATTTCCATATTGAATTATTTTTTTCGTCGTTTCCCAACCTATTCGTTGGTAGCCTAGGGGGCTATTCCAGCGACGCCCGGACCGGTGAGCTCACGGGCTCAACCTAAGAGAATTAGCTAATACTAGCCCTAGCAAGAGCAGTGCTTCGCAGAATCTCCACCGGATCGGAAACGCGACCCACTGAGAAGATCCGGCGAGAAACTCAGTGGGCTGTGTCTATGGGTTAATTCACTCGTCGAACTTTTTGTCATAATCGAAAAGTTCGACGAGAACGGTGGCCGGTGCTTGAGAGGCCTAAAAGCTCGGAGAGTGAATCCGGAGATCCGACAAGACATACCTATTTAGGGCGACGTCGGCTTTGCGTTACCCCATCGCGGTCGGATAAGTAATTAGTGGAAGTAGCGTTCTGACGCTTCCTTAAGATACTTACGTCTCATTAATAAATTTAGGTCGTCGTGAACATCTACATTCCTCACATACCACGGTGCTCCGACGGCTATCCTGCAGAAACGGCATTGGATGACCTGGAGAGAGTTAATGTGTGTATAGGCCACGTGAGCGAACAATACACTTGCATAATATGTAATGGCAGAACGTATGCAGGTTTTGTAGAGTGTCACCTTGTTATGAAGGGACAATTTACCTCGCTTGCAGATCATGGGGTAGAGTCGACCGAAAAGGAACGCGGCTCGGTGGCGTACTGGCTTAATGTGGGGCCCGAATGTCATCCCCCTGTCGAGAGTGACGCCTAAGCACTTAGCCTTCGAAGCCCACGATATGGGCCTGCCAAAGATTTTTATGGCAGGAATGGAGTTACTGCGTCTAATTTGTGACGAGATACTAGCAGTAGTTTTATTTCGGGAATGGACTTACTGCGCCTAATTTGTGACGAGATACTAGCAGTAGTTTCGGGAGGGCGACCCCTTTTGAAGAGCACGGCTGTGCTTTTCGTGGGGTCGGTGTCAATGCGCCACTTATAAAACCACTGTCCTAATTGGTGGCCGCGACTGAAGTTTATTATGCATGAACGACATATTCCTACTCTAGTAGTAGATAGACGTATTATCCGCGAAAAGGATTAAGTTGGTCACCGGCGACCAGGGCAAATCATATTATATAATGACACTCACCATTCCAACCGGAAGGCATGCCTGCTTTGTCGTCGAATCGTTGTGGTACCCGCACTGACTTCAATAGGTACGCTCTGTTCTCAGTAATGTTTAGTACGTACAGATGTATTGGTTAATTATAAAAAAAAAAATCCATAAGCCCATCCATGACTATTGTTTATAATGTAGAAAACCTCAAAAGTTTTAAAACTTTTTTTTTTTAATATTATTATTTTGTAGTAAGCAACCCGAGAGACGGGTCTATAGGGGCAGCGTCGGTTGGTGCCGCGTCCCTGGGGGCCCGACGTGAAGCGCCGGCGACCAAACGAGCGCCCAGCGTACGGTCGGACGAACGCCATACTGCCACACAGGGAGATATGCTGAACAGCATTAAGGTATATACCTGTAGTGTAGTACATATAAGTCATATAATCTATCTTCTATCTTCTATATATTTAAAAATGAATTGCTGTTCGTTAGTGTCGATAAAACTCGAGAACGGCTGGACAGATTTGGTTAATTTTGGTCTTGAATTATTTGTGGAAGTCCAGAGAAGGTTTAAAAGGTAGATAAAAATATGAAAATGCACGGAATTAAATAAAAATAACAATTTTGTTTTTCTTTTGATGTGTCGCCCGTCGGACGGATTCCTTTCGTTTGTTTTCTTTTATAAAAAAGTTTAGGTCTTTTATTTATCGATTGAGGCACTACGAAGTCTGCCGGGTCAGCTAGTTTGTAATAATAAAGTAGTATTAAATCAACACTCTTACAAGACAGTTGTTTTCATTCGAACTAGAAACTCCCTTAATGGCGACCTTGCCATGTGAGAAAATTGGGCAGTTCCAAGAATAAGCAAGATGTTAAAAGTACACAAACTGCATCAGGCAGAAGTAACGGCGCGTTGCTCAATCCAAACAAGGCAGGGTCGCCATGAAGGGAGTTTCTAGTTCGAATGAAACTTGTCCGAGTGTTGGTTTAATACTACTTTATTATTACAAATTACATGACTTATATGTACTACACTACATACCTATATAGACCTAGCATAATAAAAGACAATTAAAGAAAAGCTATACAAATATGCGAGAAAGCGGTTGTCTGCCGGTTACTCTGAAAGTTTACGATGACTATGAACTAGTCGTAGGTAACCAAGAGGTTATGAATACCGAGAATTTAATATGAATAAGAATCTGTATGGCGGTGGTTACTCAGTTAACATTATTTCATTATTTATTGTATTAGTTACTTTATTAATTTTATATTCGTAGTTGACAAATAATAATTTTAATAATTTTGATTCGGTTTCATTTATTTTGGTTTCATTTTTGTTTTTAATCATTCTGATAAATAATTTTAATTTTATTGTATTTTGATTGAAATATTATGTAATTGTATGTGAAATTTTATGGGCTTAAGTTGCCTGTAATAAACGCATTTCATTTCATTGTTCAAGCGATGCGACCATGCGATTCAAACACCGCAGGAAGGTACGAATTCTTGTAGGAAAATGCGTGCTCACCATGTGCGTGGGGATTATTTTTACGACGGCAATATTGTGTGATAAATTAAATCTCTAGAAATTAACAAAATATGTGTAGCTCGCGCTTTTGTTTGAGAGCAGTGCTTCGCAGAATCTATCCCGGATCGGAAACGCGACCCACTGAGAAGATCCGGCAAAATACTCAGTGGGCTGTGTCTATGGGTTAATTTACTCGTCGAGCCCTTTGTCCCAAGCGACGGGTTCGGCGAGGACGGTGACCGGTGCTTGAGATACCTAAAAGCACCGTTAGTGGATCGGGAGGATCCGTAATGACGTGTTTAGGGCGACGTCGACTGTTTACCATTCGGTCCACAGGATCGGCTATGGCAGCTCGCACGAGTGCGTAGTGGTAATACTAATATATACTACGTTTTTTGGAAAGACATTACAAGGGAGACTTCGGCCTCATGTTGCCAGGGGGTGTCGGCGTTTTCGTCAATGAGTTCAGTGTGCTTACTGCAAGATTCTTAACGCTCTCGATAGCGTAAAAGTTAACCCAATTTTGTATGCAGTTGGAACAGCGCCCCTAGCGGCAAACTTTGCGAACGATCCCGTTCCATACAAATATGAGCTAACTTTTACGCTATCGAGAACGTTAAAAAACTCGCACTAAGCACACAGATGATCGCGTGACACCAAGTTAACCCTGAACTCGTTCTCTTTACAATAAAACAAAAGAAACAGTAGTAGTTGTAGATAAAACCAGATTAAAGTATTACGTAATGTTCATTTAGTTCCAAAGGCGACTACGGGAAACTTTGAACACGGACAGAATTCGTAACGTGTTTCACGAGAAAATTAGGTAAGTTTATTTGTATGTATTGTGATAGATTATTTATTTATTCGCGATAAATTGTCATTCACCTCTCAGTACTGTTCTAATATTTCATATTAGGTCTTCCCCATAAAATTCCCCTCATGTTCAGACCTAATTTGTATCTATATATATAAAAATGAATTGCTGTTCGTTAGTCTCACTAAAACTCCAAAACGGTTGGACCGATTTGGCTAATTTTGGTCTTGAATTATTTGTGGAAGTCCAGAGAAGGTTTAAAAGGTAGATAAATATAAAAATGCTCGGATTTAAATAAAAATAACAATTTTGTTTTCCTTTGATGTGTCCCCCGTCGGACGGATTCCTTTTGTTTGTTTTAAGTTTATTTAATACAAAAGTTTAGGACTTTCATTTATCGATTGAGGAAGTACGAAGTCTGCCGGGTCAGCTAGTATTTAATAATAACTATTTGTATTGTCATAAATTTTATTTAAAGGTTATTAATGTGTTAATATTTTGTATAGCGCTCATCCATCTAAAGACAGATCAAATATCAAGAACTCTTAAAAGAAACTACCAAAAAAATAAATTTCGACAATGTCACAAATCAAACACCTCAAGTTGGTTAGTATTTTAGGACTTTCTTCCTTGACGTAATACTTTAGTGGTTTGGCAACATTATTCAATCTATGTATAAATAAGCAAAGAAAAACAGATATGTACCCACAATTCTTTGCTTTGGTTTTCAACCGATTACCTCTTTCAGCTATTGAGTTTGTGTTATCTGTATATATATATTTTTTAATAATAATCAGTTTTTCTTTTCTGAAATATCAGTAGTGAAACAAAAAAGAAAATACAATACATAAAATGAATTAAAACATGAATAACTTTAAAATGATTTTGATTATTCGGTTGGTTTTAAACTTGGTAAAGTTGGTGCTAATTGGAGACTCAGGGTTTTGTCCATAATACCACCAGCGCACTACATACGTGTAACGCGCGTGTAGTTTCAATAAATGCACGTCTTTTTACTGGTGGTAGGGCCTCTTGTGAGTCCGTGCGGGTAGGTACCACCACGCTGCCTATTTCTGCCGTGAAGCAGTAATGCGTTTCGGTTTGAAGGGTGGGGTAGCCGTTGTAACTATACTTGAGACCTTAGAACTTATATCTCAAGGTGGGTGGCGCATTTACGTTGTAGATGTCTATGGGCTCCAGTAACCACTTAACACCAGGTGGGCTGTGAGCTCGGCCACCCATCTAAGCAGCAAAAATTTTTTTTTTGTAATTTATTAACAATTTCATTCTTGTAGCATACTATAACGAAGATTTACAGAGCAACGTTTGAAGACGAGTAGGTTTGATATAAATGTATTTTTTTACTTTTGCATTTATTTATAATTTATCTTTTAATTTTACTGTCATATTTTTGTAAAATATAAATTTGCCATGTTGAATAAAACGAATTTTACAATTGTATATAAGTTTTATTTATTTACAATAATAAAAAAAAATGCATAGATACATACCGTCAATAAAATAAGTTTTTATGTACAAAAATAGTATTTAATGGAACACCTACAATTATAAATACATTAACGTCATTGTTTTTGAAGTCAAGGGCATTCAAACATCCCCAATGTAATATTGGCGACAGATTATTAAAAATGGGAATATATTGTATAATACTAAAAATGCATCGTTTATAAGGTTGCTTCATACACGTTTACTTTTGCTCGAAATATTTTAATCTAATTGAAAAAAAAACCTAATAAAAAAGGTTTTTTTTTAAAATTACTTCGAGATACCAATATGCTTAGCGCGAGTTTCTTAACGTGCTCGATAGCGTAAAAGTTAATCCGATTTTGTATGCAATTGGAACAGCGCCCCTAGCGGCAAACGTAGCCAAACGTTCCAACTGATTGAGTTAACTTTTACGCTATCGAGAACGTTAAAAAACTCGCACTAAGCACACTGAAACGAGTCGGACCTATTTGACGTAAGAGATTTTGATATCAATACGTGTTTATTTTCATGTAGTTTTCTTATGGACTCGGCTATAGCAGATACACATATCCGCGTCATCGGGCGAGTAGGTGAGCTCGCGGGGCTCAAACCTGACGTTGTCGCTAACAATGTTCAATTCAGAGTGTAAGTGACTTATGAAACAAATTATTATGTCAAACATCGAACGGTCTAATCCTTTAGTACCTTAACAAAAAATACTATTTATTGAAATTATTAATGGCATGCAACGGACTCAAATGAAAATTTTCTCCTGTGTTACGGGCACCGAAAATACGAGACTACAAAAAGTGCACACAATTCCTGATTAAATAAAAATGATATTATTATGTACAAAATTCAATAAATTTTTTTTACTCACCAAATACTGTTTTTTCGGTAGCTTTTCTAACTATTTTTTTCCTGCCTAAGCTGATAGCCTTGAGAGGCTATGTCAGCGTAACGTTGCAAGCCTGACGTTGTTGCTAATACGAACCCTAGCAAGAGCCGTGCTTCGCAGAATCTACCACCGGATCAGAAACGCGCCCCACTGAGAAGATCCGGCGAGAAACTCAGTGGGCTGTATCTGTAGGGTTAGTTTAGAATGATGACCGGTGCTTGGGATATTTTCCATTAGTGTACTTAGCGAGCCACATATGACCTTGATCGAGTTAAAGTTTTTTAGCAATAAAATAAGAACGGAGTGATGCTAAGTGAGTCCCGGGTCTGGCGGCGGCGGCGCCATGCAGTTGCCGTCCGGATAACGTTTCTTGAAGGCGACTATCAGGTCCGGATCCACAAGGTTCACGCCGTCCACCTGGTTCCCCAGAGTTATCCTGGAAACGGAGATATAGCTGTAAGGTAGGCAGCAGCTTGGCTCTGCCCCTGGCATTACTGACGACCATGGGCGACGGTAAACACTTAGCCATCAGGTGGGCCGTATAATGTATGCCAACAAAAGCAATAAAAAATAAATAAAAAACACTCAAGTGTATGAACCGGGATCTTATTACTGCTTCACGGCAGAAATAGGCAGGGTGGTGATACCTACCCGCGCGGACTCACAAGAGGTCCTAACACCAGTAATTAAGCAAATTATAATTTTTGTGCGTTTGATTTTTATTACAAGATGTTATTCCTTCACCGTGGAAGCCAATTGTGAACATTTGTCGAGTACGTATTTCATTAGAATTTTTTTTACCTGCCTGCGGGATTCGAAAATCGGCACGTCGCATAGCTAGATACGAATACACCGGACGTCTTATCCTTTAGGCCACGACGACTTCATCATGAGTTAAGTTACTGCTTCACGGTAGACATAGGTAGGTTAGTGATACCACCAATAAATATAGGTTATAAATATATATTCAAGTACATACCAATTCGGTTGAACGTTGTGTGGGCGACCGAATAATTCGATCTTCCTTGTACCCGGACTGAGCCTCTCTGGAAATCACAACTCAGCAATTAACATTAACAATCCTCTATGTGTGAAGACAACAATGTTAAGATATATCTTATTTAGGGTACTTGAGTCGTCTATTATCAAAGGTGGCAATCTGTGCATTTGGACAAAAAAATGTTATTGATATGTCGATACAGATAGATTTGAATATAATCGTCTCCTTCAAAGAATACGGTTCAAAACCTGCATTAAATAAAGGTTAATACTTAACCTGTTATTTATCTAAGATGTCGTTCAGAAGAGTTTTGTGACTGCCAATGGAATACAAATTCAATAATTCGTTTATCTGATTTACCAATAATTGTCCAAAAGTCACATTGCCGGCTTTGATAATAGTCGACTCACTTAACATAATAATAATTATTAATTATTATATTATATATTAGATTTATATGTACATAAATGGCCAAAGTACCTACGAGTTTTTACAAAGTACTACGTGTCATTAGATTTTCTTCTTTGTTAAGTAGACAGTGACGAGATTTGGAATTAAAAAAAAATACTGCAATTTTACCAGTAATAAAAAGTTAGAAAAAAAACAACAATGTAAGACGTGAAATTACTCTCAAACTTAAGACGTCAGTGATTAAGACCAAATTTCGATTATCGGATAACACTAGTTAAGATGAAACGGTTAATAATAAAATTAAAGACCAACATGATTATTCATGCAGCCTGGCAATACTGACATGTCTATTAATCGTGCGTGATCTATGGTCACGATGATTTTTTTAATTACTAAATTTTATAATACAATTCAAGGGCATCCCTTTATTTATCATATATGCATATAAAAAAATGTATTATTATTGCGAACTTTTTTTTTTTTAAACAATCACGCCACGTTAACTGGTTTCGTGATAAGTTCGTAAAGAACTTGTGTTACAGGTACCAGATAACGGAAATAAATGTAATATTTTTATTATACACATACATATATTTAATATACATCCATAATCCTGGAAAAGACATTTTTATAATTATCATACAAATATTTTCCCTTGGCGGGATTCGAACCCGCGACTCCCTTGTGTAGTGACCATGTCACTTACCACTACACCAGACGGCCGTTTGACTTTTTTGAATTTTTTTTGAATACTATTTAATTCGTTAGTTACATGAAACAAAAACCAACCGATAATGCCGTATATCTCGTCGGGTTTGTGTGAAGTCGCCCTAACTTCGGCTACGATGACGTCACAGTCCAGACCCCGATTCAAATTCTCAGGGCTACCTTTCATGCCAACCTGAAATAAAAGATAAAAAAATATATAAATAGTTGTATTTATATCGACATTAAGTTTACTCCATTCAAATAATAGCTGAAGAAGTTTTTTTTGTTATGATATTTTTTTTGGGCCCTAAAATAATTTACAATACACGAGTGCCCCTCTTTGCCTATTGAAAACGAACACGGTCTATCGAGTGTTGGACGCGAAGTCGCCTAGTCAGCAATAGACACCTGAAGGCTGGGTTTTGCCTGGGCTGGCTGGGTTAAGTCAATTAAAACTGAAATTGCAATTATTTTTGTCTTGAGTTGTAGTTTATCCACATAAAATCCCAATAATATATTATAATAATAGAACGTATTTTGAAAATATTATATATTTAATGAGATTTAATAAATATCTTGTAAATAATAACAAAAGATCATTTGCGCTGAATACTGGAATAATTTTTACTGGTGGTAGGACCTCTTGTGAGTTCGCGCGGGCGGGTACCACCACCCTGCCTATTTCTGCCGTGAAGCAGTAATGCGTTTCGGTTTGGAGGGTGGGGCAGCCGTTGTAACTATACTTGAGACCTTAGAACTTATATCTCAAGGTGGGTGGCGCATTTACGTTGTGGATGTCTATGGGCTCCTTCTTAAAAAAAATGCATTACTAATACATTAAAAAAACATTACACACACTACCGTGTATTTGACACATACGCATATTTAAACTCTTTGTTTATTGTCAAACTTTTATTGTTGAATATAGCCTGTGGTCAAATTGAGAATAGGTTAATATTGTTTATCTTTAACATTATTTGTCTTTAGTGTAGTCTTGGCGAAATCTGTGATTATAAAAGTATAATCTTTGACAATAGAATCATAATAATGTTCAAACTTATAATTTCAATTGATTATAGTCGAATTTCGACTACTGCGGGACCACTAGTATTTTTGAAAATTACAGTAAACATTTTCAATGCCATCGTTTAAAAATCAGAACAAAAAAAAGGATACCGATTTTTTTAAATTTTTTTTTATGCCGTGAATTTTAATTTTAACTCACAAGACAATGTTCTTTCCCGTGATTCAGCCAGTGCCCGGTCCGGCCGGTTCTGATGATGCGTTGCAGTTGATTCGTCTTCACCCATATCAGCTCGTCGACGCGCTCGTAGCCCCACAGCTTGAGGCATTCGCGACCCAACTCCATCGCTCTGCGGACAGTTAGTCGATAAATAATACTAGTAGCCCTGACTTTTTGGCGGGAACGCGAAGAGTGAAGTTGGGTGATTTGTTTTATTTTGTCTATTTCGTGTTTCTTCAGGTTTAAATGCGTAATAACGGTGGCTTGTTAATTATTTAGTTAACAGTTAATAGACCACCAACCATCACCAACATAGTAGTTTAGTTAGACACATTATCTTTTTTCGTCTTACGTATTTTCGGCGGTAAAAAAGTTTCGTGTCGCAGACTATCTTAATTTTTTCACCTATCGTGCGTTCCGGTTTACGCATCATAGAAAGGTACATTCTTAAACGCCACAGACCTATCGAAATGGTTTAATTTATAGGCCCCGAGTGAGGGTAATGTAACATTTTAGGTTACATTACTCTCATTAATAGGGTATTTTTTACTGGTGACAGGACCTCTTGTGAGTCCGCGCGGGTGGGTACCATCATCCTGCCTATTTCTGCCGTGAAGCAGTAATGCGTTTCGGTTTGAAGGGTGGGGCAGCCGTTGTAACTATACTGAGACCTTAGAACTTATATCTCAAGGTGGGTGGCGCATTTACGTCGTAGATGTCTAAGGGCTCCAGTGACCACTTAACACCAGGTGGGTTGTGAGCTCGTCCACCCATCTAAGCAATTAAAAAAAACATCAGTCACCTGCCCGTGACCCACAAGAATATAAGTCCGCTGTCCTGCAGCTGCGGTATCCCGAGGCACCGCATCTCGTCGTCCGACATGGTGCCGTAGGGCAGCTCCATATGAATATCCCAAGGCGGGTCAGCCATTATTACGGCGAATTTACCTGAAACAATCGAACGTGCTGTATGTTTCAACTTTGTTATACAGGGCGTNAAAAACATCAGTCACCTGCCCGTGACCCACAAGAATATAAGTCCGCTGTCCTGCAGCTGCGGTATCCCGAGGCACCGCATCTCGTCGTCCGACATGGTGCCGTAGGGCAGCTCCATATGAATATCCCAAGGCGGGTCAGCCATTATTACGGCGAATTTACCTGAAACAATCGAACGTGCTGTATGTTTCAACTTTGTTATACAGGGCGTTCGAACAGCTGAGGCAAACTGAGACAGACAGACTTGAATGTGGGAATGAAATAAAGCCGCTGAACGTAACTTCTTGGGATCCGCCAAAAAATTCACTGAAAAATGACCACGATTTTACTGAGATTATATTTCATCCCATATCATCTCATTTCATGCCATGTTTCATATTAATCAACTTAATTCCATTTCATAATATCATATTTCATATAAAAAAGTTTTCATTAAAATTAAAATAAAACTTGACCTAAAGGTCCTGGTTACCAGGTCTCAAGGCTATCAGCTTAGGTAGGAAAAAAAGGTCATAAAATCCCTTAAAAAACAATTATTGTTAATGAAGTGTCGGAGTGTCTCACCATTCAAACTAGAATGCATGACTGCGTCTCAGCAGATAAAAGCAATATAAACTACACATGTTAGCTCGCAATATTGCCTACTTATGCACATGTTGATAATTACATTTTGACTATAAAAGTATCTCTATAAGCTTCGACTACGACTTTGACTAGTCGAATTAGTCAGAGATGGGCGTGCAGTCTAGGCGTACGTGAAAGGTTGGTTTTTAGCAAACACAATTTAAAAAAAAAAATTGTCTATGAGAGCGCGGCTCCCGCGTCTAAACTAATAACAGTATTCAATGATGAATCAATATAATTTTAGCATTTTCATCGACTTTGGTGACTCGTAGTCATAATACTACTTTTGCTATTAAAATTAGAGCTTTTTTTTCGTCTTCCATAAGACATTAATTGTTCTGAGCTTAGTTCGTACACGTGATTGCCTGTTGTAATTAGTTTGTAAATTAATATAATTTACTAGATTCTTGACTGACTTAACAATAAAATGGTCTTACCTAAGAACGTCATGTCCAAATATCTAAGGTCGCACTGTATCCACTGCGGAGGCGTCAGAGTCAAAACACCGTCTGTATTCAAGCACTTCGATATAGAACTTGTACCTGTAATAAATTAATAATAAATGTAAATTGTAATAGGTAGTAATAGTAAATAAATGTAATTTGTAATTGTAAAATGTAATAAAATTAATTAATAATGTAAATGCCTTTGTGCGTTTTCAAAAGTACACTGTAACATAGTATGACCATGCTACATATATCATTCTACACACCTGCCGGCTCTGGAATGAATTTATGATTCCGATGAACTTTTTACACTCAACATCTAATTCCGCCGCCTATTGTACAAATGTATCTGCTTTTTTTTTTATTGTTTTTGAATGTAAATTGTGTTTTGGTGTGTAATAAAGTGTATTCTCTCTCTCTCTCTCTCTCTCTCTCTCTAATTCATAATACTGTTACATTCTAATATGTTGACCCGGTAGATTTGGAACATAAATAAATACTCACAAAAACAACAATATATTTACCATTTTGCACGGACTTAGTCAGCGCCTCCACTGTCTTAGTGTTCGCATTTGGATCGGTGTTATCCACTTCGTAATGAACGTACCTGTTTGAGAAACATTACATTAGAAACTAAAGCAGGCCATACACGTTTTCGTAGACCGTAGAATACAGAGGACCTATAAACAGGAATGTGGAGATTCGCAGGAGAACCATGGTAACTGACACATAGCCCGAAGGGGTATATCGTCGCTGTCAAACCAAAATCTGCTATCTGCAAAAACTCTATTTTGAATTAACGAGTAAAAACATTTTCGTATAAAATTTTATATGAAGGTGAATTTTTAAGAACTAATATCAAATGAAAGCTATAGATAAATATTAAAGCTCTAGACACAAGTTTTTTTAAGTTATATTTCTTTAGGCGCGTTATGAAAAATTGATGAGAGTGAAGTTTTACGATGCGCGCGCACCGTGACACAAAATTAACAAAAATGACGTTGCCCACTAAATCGCTCATTACAATACGACCGACGTAACTTGGCGAGTCTGAATAAAGCCGCAGGTGAAATTTCGCGCATGTACACTCGTAAAAAAAAAGTGTTGTTAGCATTAATTTTTTAGTAATATAAATGATAAAATTATTATTTAATATAATTCATACTAAATATTATTAAATTATTAACGTTAACTATTAATTATTAATTATTTAATATTAAAAAAAAAGAAATAAATTTAATAAAAATAAAGTATTACTTCTTACGCGCGTACATAAGTACACGCACTCTTTTTTTATACGGTAGATAGAGCTGTAACTATACGAAAAGGTCAAAAAATAAAAAATATCAAAAAGTGCACATAGCAGATTTTGGTTTGACAACGACGATATATCTATTTTATTAATTTCCATGGTGAAAGTTCATGGCAGTATATAATGCTGATGGGAACCAACTATGTGGTAGATCACCTACCCGTAGGTCAAAGCTGATATTTTTTTTATTGCTTAGATGGTTGGACGAGCTCTAGGCCAAGATGGTGTTAAGTGGTTACCGGAGCCCATAGACATCTACAACGTAAATATCGCCACCCACCTTGAGATATAAGTTCTAAGGTCTCAGTATAGTTACAACGGCTACCCCACCCTTCGAACCGAAAGGCATTACTGCTTCACGGCGAAAATAGGCGGGGTGGTGGTACCTACCCGTGCGGAATCCCAAGAGGTTCTACCACCAGTGATCACGCAAATTATAATTTTGCGGGTTTGATTTTTATTACACGATGTTATTCCTTCATTGTGGAAGTCAATCATGAATGTTTGCTAAGTACGTATTTCATTAGAAAAATTGGTACCCGCCTGCGGGATTCGAACACCGTTGTATCGCTAGATACGAATGCACAGGACCTCTTATCATTTAGGCCGCGACTTCAAAATCGTCAACATCACTTACTAACATGCCTACATTATATACATATCAGCTCTTAAGACTGAAGAGACACGTGGCGAGTTGTGAACATACAGACTCAATAAGAAGTACAACATATGAGACCTTAGAACTTATGTCTCAAGGTGGGTGGCGCATTTACGTTGTAGATGTCTATGGGCTCCAGTAACCACTTAACACCAGGTGGGCTGTGAGCTCGTCCACCCATATCTATATATATATAAAAATGAATTGCTGTTCGTTAGTCTCGCTAAAACTCGAGAACGGCTGGACCGATTTAGTTAATTTTGGTCTTGAATTATTTGTGGAGGTCCAGAGAAGGTTTAAAATGTTAGATAAATATGAAAATGTTCGGAATTAAATAAAAATAACAATTTTGTTTTTCCTTTGATGTGTCCCCCGTCGGACGGATTCCTTTTGTTTGTTTTAAGTTTATTTTATACAAAAGCTCAGGTCTTTTGTTTATCGATTGAGGCACTAAGAAGTCTGCCAGGTCAGCTAGTAAGCAATGAATAAATAAAAAAGAATTAATTTCCATACGCACTTGCAGCTGTCCATATGAAAGCACGTGTTCAGGAATGAACAGTCACCCAAGGTTTCGTCGGTGTGACCCTGTATGATCTTTTTGAAATGTAACTTTTTGCAAGTGTTAGTGGTACCGTCTTGTGTACTGTTAGGGCTGATAGCTCTACCACACTCCGCTCTGGTGCCGTGCGGACAGAACTCCATTACTTGAGCACCTGATGACAAAATCAAAGGGGTTCTATGTTTTATTTTAAAATTTTCAGGTTTAAAACCTCAAATAGTTTTTAAAATAGAGTAGAAATAATAACAAACCTCCTTGGCTTTTGAATTTGTCAGCTAAGGACCTCTCTTTAGCTGTGGGCTTGCTCAATAAATCCATTATTTCTTCACCTACTCTCTTCACTGCTTTCTCTCTACTTGAAGGCATCGCTAGGAGGGACTGAAATAATAGTGAAGCTTTTAATTACACACGCACGCACGCACGCAAGCACGCACACGCACGCACACACGCACACATTATAAATTACACATATTATTCATTAAATATTATAAATTAATTATTAATATTACACATTATAAAGTTAACTATAGAAAGGGAGACATTAATTTTGAATTAGAACAGCATCATCTTTCTCTTCAGTGTTTCAGTTTAAAGGATTTGACAGTTGTAATATAACACAGACTTTAAGTCTGTCTGAAGGTGTGTGATTCCTATAGGTCTCTCCTTTTTTTTTCCTACCTAAACTGATGACTTTGAGAGGCTATTTCAGCTTAACCCTAACAAGTAGGTGACCTCGCAGGGCTCAAACCTGAAGACGTTGCTAACACTAGCCCTAGGAAGAGCAGTGCTTCGCAGAATTTACCACCTGATCGGAAATGCGACCCACTGAGACGATCCGGCGAGAAGCTCAGTGGGCTGTGTCTGTGGGTTAATTTACTCACCGAGCCCTTCATCACAAGCGATGGGTTCAACAAGAACAATGACCTATATATTTCCTGATGGTCATTTAATATAGTGTACTACCTATCTCTAACAATATGTATGTGAAATTGCACTATCAGGTTCAAAACAAGATTTGTGAGTTTATTTTATGGTTACCATAATATCTGTGTCGCTCTTGCCAGACTTCTTTTCCTCGGTGGACATCTTAGGAGCTTTTGTAATTGATGTATCTTCAATGGGACTCTCACCTGTCATACAGAGTAAAACTGCTGTTTATTCATGAATAAACTCAATTTAATTTTTATGACACTTCACAGTATTCATAATTGACTTTCCCACTTTGCTTTCTTTAGGTGATCTGTTCGTTCTAAAGAACGGTATGTTCCCATCACTTCATTCAACAGTTGTATTAGAACAAGATCTTTAAACCTATTTGGAAAGGATATCGTCATTATTTGTTTGTGGAGGCAAACCTTTTTGGAGATAAGCATTTGACATTCACCTTTTCTTTTGTTGCTAGTTGTCGTGGTTTCTTCTTCCATCAGAGCTGCAAGAACGGCCGCAAGCCTCCCTGACTCTGCACTCACTACCTCAACGTCAGCATCTGTTGTTACTTCCATTTTTTCTCTTATACTGTGTAAAAATACAATAATGTAATGTTTGTTTTTGTTATACATTCCTTTCATTTTGTTTTTACATGTTCCCAAACCAGTGTCGCACGTCTAAATGGCTATCATTTAAAACCACGACTCTTAAAATGATTGAAACACTAATCTCTCAAATATAATTAAAAAGTAGCTATTCTGTCAGTTTTTATCTGTTTTTAATAATATTCTACATCTATTGTAATTAGTTGCTTTAAATTTTACAGTTTATTTTCAAATAATTTATTTTTTAATTATAACTGTAGCATCCAGTTTGTAAATAAATGTAAATAAAAAATTAAACTGTAATTTGTGAACACTTTGGAAAAGCCTGGAATGACTTATTTTTAAACATAATATCAACATCCTGATACCTTAAAAACTTACGTGATCAACTTCTGTGTTGCAAACTTCTGTAACAGGTTTGCTACAATCTCCGTGTCCACATCTCCAAGTCCTGGTAGCAGAGCACTGGCAGTAGCAGGTAACTGCAATTGCATATCTGATAGAACTTGTAATAGACGCACTTCCAATGATGCTGGTGGAACGATTGGTTTTGACTTTTCTTGCAAAGTTGAAGCTGGAATAATAAATCATTGTATTTTATTCTAATAGCATTGGTAGAGACTAGTACTAAAGTTTGTTTTGCTCTTTGGTGAATTATTAGGTATTCTTATTTCGGCCGTGAAGCAGTAATGCGTTTCAGTTTGAAGGGTGGGGCAGCTGTTGTGACTATACTGAGACCTTAGAACTTATATCTCAAGGTGTGTGGTGCACTTACATTGTAGATGTCTATGGGCTCCAGTAACCACTTAACACCAGGTGGGCTGTGAGCTCGTCCACACGTCTATGCAATAAAAAAAAAAAGGGAGTAAGATCTAAACTTTATACTAAAGTTTTTCCACCTGTGTTTCAGCTTAGTCTTCGTGTTTGCTTTACTACTTTCTATGATACTGTTTAGTACCGATACGAATACTATATTTTGCGAATTCGATATGCATTTTGAAAAGAATAAAATTTAAATCTACTTTATTTATTTACCTTCTGATTTTGAAGCCGGGCTACCAAGTGATCGATCTTTATTAGGAGAGGCATCAGATTTCTCGCCACTGACCAAACTAGAGCTCAAGATACTTTGGCGTTCCTTTTTTCGTTTCTCCAACTTTTCACGGAAACTTTTCCTTTTGCTTTTCACAGCTTGTATTTCCTCCCAAGCGTCCGACATAGTGAATATTTGTTTTTTTATTTTATGCCCTAGTAATTTCACTGGCTATTTCATGGTTATTGGGATATTTGTTGTGATTTTTGAGATAATATTTGCTAATTCGATTTAATATTAAAGTAATAATCTTACTTAAACCAAGCAAATCTTAATCGCTGATTAAAAGTTAACTTATAAAAATTCTTGATACATAATGTACCTACATACTTTTAATTCATAAAATTAGGTTTAAGCGAGTTAAATAAGCTATTAAATCTCACAATTTTATTTGTCAAACAGCAAGTTTGATAATTTTTTTATCGGTAAGTACCATAGACCTGTCAAATGTCAATTGAGCCATTTGAGATTTTTTTTATAGATTGCGATACTTAGGGCAAGGGCGCAGCGACGGATCGTTTTTATAGCTTAGCGCTGGCTCTCGGTCGGGGGCTGCCTGGACTCTTAACAATTTATAATTAATAATTATAGAAGTAGAAACACAATCATAATTTGCATCTGTGCTTGAACTAGGTGATAAAACCTGTATCTTAAGTAAAAATACAATTTCAGTTATTTAAGCAAGTTGATTTAATTAATAAATTAAAAATGTATAATTAATAAATGACCGGTGACATTCGGTTACTTATATATTTATTACGGTTGCTTTCAATAGTCCCAATAGGCAGACTAGATTATAATATCGATTTCATATACTATATTGTAGTGGAAAAAAATACGTAAATTTATATTTTATGGAATGTTAATGAACGCCAGCTAGAAAACTATTTAAACTAGTATCAAACTGCAACTTTGTAATTTCTTACTGTTTAGGGTGCTTCAAAATCATGATTTGTAAAAAAACTGCATCTTTGCAACAGCTGTAAATTTCATGAAATGTCAAGTTGAAAATTGCATTTAATCGCTTTAATTTGAAATAGTTCCAAAAAAATTAAGCGATGGCACATTTGACATTTAACAATAGGTCTGCATCAAATAATATTGATACACGTCATTTACGTATAAGTAGGTATCTTATTGTTTGACTTTATAGGTGTATTTGTCGTTCGTTGTCTAATATTACAGAAATGTCTTTTGCTCCTGAACTTAGAAGCCATTCACAAAAAGTATGTAATTTTTATAAACGAGCCATGAGAACTCTTGAAGCTTATCATGTTGCAAGGTAAACTTCTTCCGCATGTAAAATTTTGTCTTCGGCGTATGTTGTTTTTACGTATCATTATAAAATAAGCTTTTGGCTTGAAAACGGTATTGATTCAATTTTATTGGTGGGTGGGTTCAGGTGCATCACTTTAGTTATTTGAATTTATTTGTGCGACCGCTTGTCGATAACTTTTGTTAAATGAAACTATACGTAATTATTAATTTAAATTATTGCTAGATCATATTATTTGCACCATAATAAATCCAAACTATTTCCATGTCTTCATAATTTGAATGAGTTCCATAATAATAACTCTACGACATAAGGGCTAAGCGCGCACTACGATTAAAATTCGGTGCGACATAATATCGCAAATCTGTGAACAATAGAAAAACACTACAATCCGCGCTCTACGAAAATAAATCGTTTGCGATTTAAAATTGCAGATACGAAATCGTATGTATATTTTGTACCGTATGAAGTGACACCAAATCCCGCGCATTGCGAAAAAATAAAAAAAATCTTCAAACTTCTGTTACGTAGAATCAAGTACATAGTTTATGTGGTAACTTTATTTTGTAAATCCATGTTTCCGTGTACACTTATCACCCATATAGATTTAAATAACTGCCTCTAAATTATTTTGCCTAGTTTGTCGGGGATGGACTTTATCGGAGATGTCACTATCATGACCGCATCTTGTGCAATTGTCGAATATTACCCTCAGACACAGCCCACTGAGTTTCTCGCCGGATCTTCTCAGTGGGTCGCGTTTCCAATCCGGTGGTAGATTCTGCGAAACACGGCTCTTGCTAGGGTTCGTGTTAGTAACGTCGTCAAGTTTGAGCCCCGTGATCTCACCTATTAATTAAGGTTACGCTGATATAGCCTCTCAAGGCTCGCAGCTTAAATAGAAAAAAAAAAAACGTATACATTTACAGCGTTTGAAGGAAAGCACACTACGCAAAAGAATTGTATTTAAACCTAATTTAAACCTATTGTTAAATCGAAGTAAGCGGGTCGATCAATTTCTAATGTTCCTATTAGTGATTGATGAAGGAGTTGGACAAGCAGCTATGAACGTCGGATGGTTAATTACGATGTTGTCGACTAACTGGCATTGATGTATTAAAAATATACTAGATGATGAGCTTTGCTCGGTTTTTTTTTAATAACGCCATCTTGTTGTGTCTTTAAAGCGGTTAGTTGCCCTCAATTAAGAAAAATAGTATTATTATTCGACAATAGATGTCGGGAAGAGTTGATTATTGAAAACACGAATATAATAACATTTTCTGAAAATAAATCGTAGCTAGATCGATTTATCGCCCCCGAAATCCCCTGTGTACTAAATTTTATGAAAATCGTTGGAGCCGTTTCCGAGATTCAGATTAAATACATATATATTAATATACAAGAATTGCTCGTTTAAAGGTATAATATACAAGAATTGCTCGTTTAAAGGTATAAGATTTGAAAACTAGTACTAATTTTATTTTCGATAGACGTTTTATTAATCGAAATTAATGTCACCTTAATTCTTATTGGTAGATATGTTATACGTTACCATCAAGTTATTTTACGTAATGAATTGGACAAAAATAAGGCAGTTTGCGACCCTAAAGAACATCGTCGATTATTAAGAGTGGCAGAAAACGAATTGTTTATGAGTCAGCATCCTATCCCGGTGGCTAAATGTGTGTATTTTTGTCAAATCTTTTATCTTAATTAAACCCATTTAAATTTGTTCCACTTTTTCTCTGAACAAATGAATGAATTAGCTCATTTGTTATGAAATGGTTACAGAAAACCATAGATACAATGTTTTGAATGTCGTCACACAAACCGCTAGTTTCAAAATTCGATGTTGGTTTTTTATAAAAAATCGGTAATAGTCAGTTGTTCAGATTTAATTGTTGTGTGTATTATGCATAATTCCTATTTGATTATGAACATAGTTTTACTTGGATATCAAAATGCTAGGTGGTAAAAAGAAACGATTTCAGTACCTATTAAGAACATCATATATTAACCTTAATCTTAAGCTTTTGTATATTGTCAAAAGTGGTACAAATTGACAAGCTCTAAGGTTCTCCTGCTAAATAATTTTAACAATTTCATTTCCAGTTGCTAGATCGGTGGGTATTGCCGGCGGTGTAGCCTACGATCGTGTTCAAGTGATACCTGATTGGGTAATGGATTATTGGCATCCTCTAGAAAAGGCACATTATCCTGAATATTTCAAGAGACGTGAGTGTAGGAAATGTGAATACATTAAGAAATGGAATGATGGTGAAATACGTTAGTTTTTTTTGTAAATAAACTGAGTTAGTTTAATAAAAAATATTGTGTTCATTTTAATATTTATTTTGAATATATTACTAAAGTTTTTCAATAGATAATTATTCAAAAAATTATAAATATATGCTAGTGCTATTATGTCATAATACCTATTATAACTATTTGACATTTTCTAGCTGTAAAAGCTGTTGTTATGGTGATGCTATTGATATGCAGGATCAAGAATGTGGGGGTGACTATCGAACCTTGTGGAACGTTCACGTTTGTCCCCGTTTGATGTTCTGATATCAAAGCAGACCCCAGCCGCATCCCGGATTCACTCTCGGTTTTCACTAACTAATCCATAGACACAGCCCACTGAGTTTCTCGCCGGATCTTTTTAGTGGGTCGCGATTCCGATCCGGTATTAGATTCTGCGGAGCACTGCTCTTGCTAGAGCGGCAGAGTACACCAGGACGTGAATGGCTTCACTAGATTATAAAAAATGGAAGCTATCGTGATAGGTTTATATCTTGAGTGATGGTGAAAAATTCATAATATAGGTAATATAAACGAGGCCATAAGATTCATTACTATCTACCTATTAATTTAACTTTTAATTATGGTAGGGAGTATAGAGTAGAGAACCTTATGTACCTGTAGATTTAAAACATGTCACTTTTGAAACTGGAATTCATGACTGCTGCGTCAAATTTTACTCATTCCTATTGAGGTTCACGGGGATCCATTGGATGCAGGCAGTGCAGGACCGATCTTTGTAGTGAGGCTTGAAGAGGCCTATGTCCCGCAGTAAACGTCTGTGGGCTGATAGTGTCAGAAAGCATGGTTGTTCCTTGAGTGGGTTTATAATATGGTGATCTACTTACAAAGATAATTCCTATTTTTTTTATCATGTATGCACGGAAAAAACCTCAGTTGGGAATTTTTACGATAATAACTTAACACTTACAAAAAAATACAGGTATTCTTGGCTTTACCATATGGTTCAATATGCAAATATGTCGACTAAGTATAAACGTTAGGTGTTCCACAAAATGCCGAAATACAAATTGAGAACGGTTTCGAAATTATTCATTTTGCCACGAAGCTTTTGTGTTGGAAAACTACGATTTATTGGAAGACAATAATTGGAAACGTCAAGCGTCAACGTTGAATTTTGTCAAATGTCTGAAAGATGGAATAAAATTTAGGTTATTGAGATTTATAAACATTGAAAATTATGTAGTTAATTAATAGGGTTATGTTTATGAAACATTAAAGAGCATGTTCGTTTAATAAAGTAATTTTCAACAAAAAATACATTATTGTCATACAAAATAATGAACAAGTTCAATATTTAGGGAGCAGATTTCTGATATTAATGAGAAAATTTTATTAAACTATTGTATTTAAAAAACAACTAAATCATGGCCGAGGCTAATAAAAGTGATGTAAAATCCCCAATGACCGAAGAGGAGAGATTAGAGTTGTGCCAGAAGCTAGACAAAGAGCTAGATGAATTTATAGACAGCTTAGAAAAGAGGAGGTATACCGAGGGTTGGCCTGAAGATAGATGGGAGGTATGTGTCTATTTTGTTTGCTCTTAAAAAGTGCTGTTTTTATAGAGAAGGACGTGAGTCGTATTGTAATCAAATATATTTTGATTTGGTTAATTGAATTTTATAATACAATCTATAAAATAAACATTAAAATCATTTGCAACGGTATACTAATTGTTACGTTTCTGAGTAATGTATGCTGAATGACGAAAACAAAAAAACGAATTCATATTTCATAACACACTATATGTTTAGGAACTCAAGAAGTCAATAATATTGTTTTTTGATGAAAAAGTTCAATGTATATTATAAAACATGTATTTAAAACATTGAACTCTTATACCATGATTGTACCAAAAGCCGATTCTAATAGGCTATTTACTCAAATTTATTTAGGAGGAAATGGACAAACATCCATTTTTTATGAAGTCGACTCCTGAAAATGGTGAGCTTTCTCCACTGGCAGAGGGTCTCGCAAATCTCAAGTTTGATCCAGAAGAAAACACACCTGTTGAACTAGCTACTAATTACAAAGAGGATGGAAATTTCAATTTCAAACACAAGAATTATAGACTTGCAATATTAGGGTAAGTTGTAATTTATAGATCTACTTTATGAAATTAATTTAATTCAGAATTACTTTACTGGGATTGTTGCAAATATGTTTTTTTTTGTTTTAATGTATCTTTATTAAAGCCATGACTTGTTTGGTTAGTTTCATTGAATGTTATTATAAGGGAGTTAATCTGTCGAAATTTAAGATAAAATGTTATATTTTATGTTTGAGTTTTGATATTCTATCTTAGGTACACCGAAGGTATAAAACAAAGATGTGATAATGCTGAGATTAATGCCAGTTTGTACAACAACCGTGCTGCTGCCCACTGGCACTTAAAGAACTTCAGATCTGCACTCGGAGACAGTGAAAAAGCGTTATCTTTCAGTCCAAATCATACTAAAGCTAAAATACGAGCTGCTAAGTCAGCATTTCAAATAGCAAAGTACCAGACCTGTATAAAATACTGTGAAGAAATCTTAGAAAATACAAAGGATAAGGAAATTTCTGAACTCCTGAGTAATGCTAAGAAAAAGAAAATAATAATGGTAGTTATTTTACTTACATTAAAATTTAAAAATATTAATCCTCATTGCTTTTTAAGTTGAACTCTAGTATCAATACAATATTTATTTGCAGTAGAAATAAGCACGAGATGATACTGTTATAATCTCATCAGCTCTTAAGCTTACTGGTGGTAGGACCTCTTGTGAGCCCACACGGGTAGGTACCACCACTCCGCTTATTTCTGCCTTGAAGCAGTAATGCGTTTCGGTTTGAAGGGTGGGGCAGACGTTGTGACTATACTCAGACCTTAGAACTTATATCTCAAGGTGTGTGGCGCATTTACGTTGTAGATGTCTATGGGCTTCATTAACCACTTAACACCAGGTGGGCTGTGAGCTCGTCCACGCATCTAAGCAATAAATAAAAAAAAAACTTGCAACACATAACCAGTAAAATTTTAATAAAACACTAAATATGTATTAGGCAAACTTCATCAATGGATTAAATTAATGAATTTTTTTAGTGTATAATATGTTCTGTAAATACGCCACGAAACATAGACCATGAATTTACATGTATTTCTATGTATGTACATCTATGGGATTATAGGGGATAATTATCTTCCTAGCTAATATCATTTAACAACATATTATAGGCATAATTGTAATAAGGTCTATTTTACTTTTTTATTAGTCCATTTGACGATGCTCTTACAAAGAATATTCGGTTGGATACCTACATATTGTAATACTTTTTTATCGATGTGTATGTACCGTTTTCATTTAGAATTTTTCAAATTGTTTAACGTATGCTACAATAATATTTTTTTCCAGGAAAGAGATCAAAGGAAACAGGCTCGTAATATACAAAATATTACGGAGCAAAAAGACGCGGTACTCAAAGCCATAATAGAACGAGGAATCAAAATATCCAATTGTGATGACGAAGATGACATTGACCTCTCGAAACTTGAGCCAAGTCTTCCTGGAGCTCACGATGCAATAGTACACGTGGAAGATGGATTACTAAAATGGCCCGTGTTATTTTTATATCCAGAATACCAAATGACTGACTTCGTACGTGGTTGCCCTGAGAATGTGCCGCTTTCTTGTCAGTTGGAGCAGCTATTCCCAGCTCCGTGGGACGAAAAAAATAAATACAGTGTTGCCAGTGTAAATGTTTATTTCGAAGGTTACGTTAAAATGCCGCACGTCATAGATCCGTCAAAGAATTTGGGGGATCTGCTGGTAACGAAATATTTCGAATTGAGAGCCGGCACCCCAGCGTTTTTCGTGTTGCCGCGCGGTAGCAAGATCGAAAGTCGATTTTTGGAAAATTATATTTAGTGCTACTTTTTTTACATTTGACGTTAATTTTATTGCAATATAATAAACGTTTTTAACAAAATTAAGATCTTTTTCGATTTCACACAATTAAATTAAAAAAAAATATGTTTATTTAATGTTTAATACTTAACCATTACCATTATATTTTTATTTAGTGGGTTTTGTGTACTCAGACCACGACCTTATTCGAACCGTTACCGTTGTTATGGCCATCCACGAATACAGCCTTAAATACAAAGCGTATATACGGTAACGTAAATCTCGAAGGCTGGCTATCGAGTTTACTGGTGGCAAGGGCGGATCCAGCTTTGGTGCCAGGAGGGGGTCACATAGTCATGGTCAAGTCAAGAACTTATAATTGTTGACTTGACCATGACTATGTGACCCCCTCCTGGTGAAGTTGTCGTGGCCTAAAGGATAAGAAGTCCGGTGCATTCGTATCGAGCGATGCACCGGTGTTCGAATCCCGCAGGCGGGTACCAATTTTTCTAATGAAATACGTACTTAACAAATGTTCACGATTGACTTCCACGGTGAAGGAATAACATCGTGTAATAAAAATCAAACCCGCAAAATTATAATTTGCGTAATTACTGGTGGTAGGACCTCTTGTGAGTCCGCACGGGTANGTCCTTAAATCATTATGTTCAATATGTGGTCCACCTAGGTCCTGGAACCTGCTCAGGGGGGGGTCATGACCCCCGTGACCCCCCCCCTGGATCCGCCCTTGACTGGTGGTAGGATCTCTTGTGAGTCCGTGCGGGTAGGTACCACCACCCTGCTTATTTCTGCCGTGAAGCAGTAATGCGTTTCGGTTTGAAGGGTGGGGCAATCGTTGTAGCTATACTGAGACCTTAGAACTTATATCTCAAGCTGGGTGGCGCATTTACGTTGTAGGTGTCAATGGGCTTCAATAACCACTTAACATCAGGTGGGCTGTTAGCTCGTCCACCCATCTAAGCAATAAATAAAAAAGTACTATAACATGTAATTATCCGTTTTTGTATCGAGCATTCGATACATTTACATTATATTTAACGGCCGTCTGGTATCTACATAAGGGGGTCGCAGGTTCGAATCCCGCCAAGGGAAGATATTTGTATGATAAATATAAATGTCTTTTCCAGGGTTATGGATGTATATTAAATATATGTATGTGTATAATAAAAATCTTACATTTATTTCCGTTATCTGGTACCTTAACACACAGTTAACGTGGCGTGATTGTTAGTAAATATTTATTTATTATTATTTATTATACAATTCGATAGATTTTCGTGCTTGACGTAAAGTCAGAATTATAAAGCGCTTTCTGTTTTTTAAAATTCAAACTTTATATTTTTAAAACGAAATTTTATTTAAAAGTGTCATTTTCGATTTTAATCTACATCGTCGTCCATGTCGTATCCTTTCTGGTGGGGATAGTAGGCGCCGGGATGGGAGAACGTATCCTTGTCATCTATCGAGGAGTACGGCTGATGGGGAATGGCGCCCATCCATTGTGGATACCAATAAAGACCCTGACAAATAAAACGTTGAAGTTATTCTGAGGCCTCAGATTGATACTGTAAAAAAGTAATGGCAATTGAATCGATTATAAACTGTGTTCAAGTTCAAGAACAAAGTACCTAATTATTGTAAGAATATTGAACATTTATTTATGCCTTTTTTTTTTTTAACTCTGGGGAATCAATTTACGGATACCCGGTCGAGGGGGGACTTTTATTTATGCCTACGATCTTTTGTCGTCGGAGAAGCAATCTTCTTGATAGAAATTTAAAACATAATACAATACAGAACTGTGATATCGGTTAGTTACTTCCAAGTATGTATTACTTACTTACTTCCAAGTATGTATTTTCTAGAGATTTTATCTACTAAGTTTTTTTATTTTTTATTTTTATTCTCCTTGTAGGCAGACGAGCATACGGCCCACCTGATGGTGAGTGGTTACCGTTGCCCATGGACTTTAGCAGTGCTAGGGGCAGAGCCAAGCCGCTGCCTAAAAAGCCTAACTTAAGTAACTAAAGAAAAACCAAAATTTGCTGGCGTGGCAAGAGTGAGACTTCTAGGAGTGGGTGATATAAATCGTATATAGATTCAATATCTATATATCGCAGCAATATCGTTGAATCCGATATCGCCCCGCACGAAATCTATATATCGATATCAGCCGATACACGATATTGCTCGATGTGATGCGCATCGCCATATCGTACCGATTCGTGAATCGAAATCTATATTTCGATATCAGCCGATACACGATATTGCTCGATGTGATGCGCATCGGCATATCGTACCGATTCGTTAATATCAGCAATATTCGTTTGGTTCGTATCGAATCGGCCAGAGTGAGTGAGCGCACGATAGGGATATCATGTGATGAATGAAACAGAAACAGGCATTATCCATACAATTGTAAACCTTATATTTAAGTCCATATGTCTGTAGATTATTCTTAGCGTATCAGCAGGATACAATTAAGGAAAGAAGTTTCAACTTTCGACCCTAACTTGAATGCAGTATAGCCTATTTGCATCGTTGAATTTAATTTCACGCGCTTTGACCTTGAACTAGAATTTTTGGACAAGTGTTTATAAATACTTAAAAGTTTTTTGTGTTTGATTTTTAAAGTACACATTTTTCTATTTTTAGTTGAATCCAAATAATTGAGTTTATTTCTTGTGTTTGTATTAAACTTTTGAAATCTACACTCTTTTGGTATATTTTGTAATTTTAAATTAAGACACAAAATACTAAAAACTGAAAATAATGTAGCCAGTCCTAAGCCTGGTAAAAGCATGAAGGAAAGTTTTTTTGATATTTTTATTTTCATGTTCTTTTTATTACTTTAAGATCATATTATAAATTGATATCAGAAAACCAACCGTATAACGTTGACTTAAATCTATATCTACTACGATATTATATCAGCGTATCGTTTTAAATCTCAAATATCATGAATCGAGAAAATCTACTAGCATCCATCAATATATAGATTCAGAAAATATATAGATTCAATATCCGATATTGATCCTCGATATATAGATACGATTCGATACGCGGCAAAACCGATATTACCCACTCCTAGAGACTTCCCATTAAGAGTCTGGAAATATGCAGTGACGTAGATCTCGGAAACCAGTCCATTTTCAAATCAAATTATTATAAAAAAGGGAACTTTCTCAAAACAGCAGTAAGTAATCTTTACATTGTGGCTTCACCGGATGACCACCTATTGTTTCTCGTTAGAGTAGCTAATTGGCTTTCACGAGTCATTTAATTGGCAATAGTCACATTGCACGCTAAGATTTACTAGATTCAAAATGTTAACTTACTTTATTCCCACCGGCGTTACACGTAAACCTGTCGTCGTGTAAATCTACCGGATCTAAATAGCTCTTGCCTGCTATCGAACCGTAGTTTGGGGGGTACATGAATAAACAACCGTCCAGAATATCTGAAATATCAGATAAGTGATGAGAGTGGGCTTTGCATATGTCCGGTTGTGGCACAGCAGTGGACAAAATTTTCGAATTAGGTGTCTTCAACAAACTAACAACCTACTTTGTTTTACCATTAGAATCAAAATGGGAAATGTTAAGAAAAATTTGGAAAAACTAAAATAGGTACCCTAATACTATGACATTAACTAAGAAATTGACGAAATCTGAGAAAAAGGATCAAAGTAAACTCGGTACTCATATTAAGCAAAATTGAATCGGTGAAAAAATAATGTGGTTCAAAGAGGACTATCTCATCTTGTCGCCGGTAGCGACTTCAATAACCCAGAACATTCTTGTTAGTGCTAAATTATCACGTCAATTTATATGTCATCATCATTTTTGGAAAGTCGAANTAACTAAGAAATTGACGAAATCTGAGAAAAAGGATCAAAGTAAACTCGGTACTCATATTAAGCAAAATTGAATCGGTGAAAAAATAATGTGGTTCAAAGAGGACTATCTCATCTTGTCGCCGGTAGCGACTTCAATAACCCAGAACATTCTTGTTAGTGCTAAATTATCACGTCAATTTATATGTCATCATCATTTTTGGAAAGTCGAAAACATAGTAATAAAGCTCTCACAAGGCACAGTTATGTTGTCGTCTTCCACTGGCTCATCTGGTTTGGGCGTGGGCTCGATGTACGGGGGGACCGGATCGATTCCAGTTCCAGGATCGCCGGGTATTAGAAATGGACCTGAATTAGAACGGTTTAAAATATGTCTATAAGATTAAGGGATTACGCGTTAAAGAGAAGCCATAGGCGTCTCTAGTTAGGGCCCATGTGCAATCATTATCCTTGCGCCCTTAGCGAATAGTGCCGAGGCCGACGTCCCCTAAAGCCGCTGGTACCGTAACCAACCGTAGATCGGTCGTTAAACTTTAAATCCAACTACAACAGTGTGCTTAGTGCGACTTTTTTAATGTTCTCGATAGCATAAAAGTTAACTCAAGTTTGTATGGAGTTTGTCTGGTTGTAGTGTTGACCGCGGGAACCCCCCTACTCTGACCGGGTTTTGACCCCGGACGGAGATCGGACGCCGGGTGTAAGAGTGCAGGGGAGTCGTTTAGTGGGTGGGCCCTAAATTCCTTGGGCCCGCGGTCTGCTCTCAACACCTGCAGATCGTTGAGTCTCACATACTCCGTGCGCCCCCTAGGCGCGAGGACCTCGCAGGAGGTTCGGCCCTCGGCCCGAAAAAAAAAGTTTGTATGGAGTTTGCCAACGTTTGCCAACGTTTGCCGCTAGGGGCGCTGTTCCAACTCCATACAAATTTGAGTTAACTTATACGTTATCGAGAACGTTAAAAAACTCGCACTAAGCATACAAGATATTAAGGTTGGGATAATCGACTGGCTCGATGGTGCAGTAGTTAGCGCCTCTAACTGTTGCGCTGAGGTTCGTGAACTCGATTCCCACATCGGTCAAACATTCGTGAGATGAACGTTTTAAATGATTATGTTTGTTAGCCCTCTATTTATGCGTATATTTAAACGTTTATAAGTATGTATATCAATCTCCGATGTCTATAATAGAGGGAATCCCAATGAACGTGCGTGATTTAAAAAAAAAATAGAAACAAAGGGTTGGTACGTCCTTTCTTTGTGTGTTCATTTAATATCTTTGGAAATAATCACGCGTCCGAATAGCAATTTTGAAATTTCAACTTCACATTTCGAAGTGAGCGATGAAGTTCACTGATATATTGTCGATTTGAGGGCTCCCGAACTATATGTTCAGGTGAGCTGTGAGAGTGACCGTATTTACTTTAAAAAAAAAACTCCAAGTAGATTTATATTCACCGCCATAATGATTTGTGTAGTTCCATTCGCAGACGTGGTGGTCGCAAATAAGCGGAGAGTTTGGTTCCTTAGTGTAGTACGTGTAGCCGTTTGGTACTGTCTGAAAATATACTATTATCTTTGGATTTGTGCACCAAATATTGTAATAGTTATCAAATAAAATATATACACCAAACACGCGAAACTGTGAATGGTAAATTTAGTGTCGGTTCTGTGTCAGAATTTTTGATTTATAACCTCACTAAATCAGTTGTAGGTACTATTAGCTGATGGCCATAAATAAAATAAAAAAGCTCTTTATTCCATGCAATTACATTTTTTTTTTGGATGATTTGGCATAGTTTACACTAATCTTATAATTATGTGTTAATTAAAAACAAAACATTTTAATAGAGAAATGAGAGGGTGTGTTTTTCTGTACACAGAATAAAAAAAGCAATTATCGGTAAGAGCGATCTCTTCCGGACAATCATGTCGGTTTGTTAGTTTGTCGTCGGTTTCGTGTATGTCTTTTAAGAAAGCATTGAAAAGAATGACCACTACCAAATATAATTAATCCGTTCTCGTTCTAATTCTTATCTTATCGATCACCTGTCGAGTCTCTCTCTTAGTCTATGTCTAAGTCTTGACAGGTCGTATGTCCTGTCAAAGAGGTTGCACGCCACGACAGGTGAACAGCATAGACCTATATACTTCAGTGGCGAACAAGAATCATTGAATACAAAATTTAATTTAAAAAAATTCAACAGATATTTATTTAATTACCACTTTTTATCCTGTTCGAAAATCCAAAAATACTTTACCAATAAATAGTCGTAGTGGCGATACCGCAAGCCTTGGATATTGAAGTCTAGTATGAAAGATCCCGATGTGATGACACACGAGGTGGCGGTCAGTGGAGGCAGCTTGTACATGATCAGACCACACTTCACTATGGCCTTCGGCAATGTTACCACATCGCGTTCGTTCTGAAGGAGTTTCTTAAACGGGAAACTGATTGTAACGGAAAAATACTTTGTTAAAACAAATAACTTGTTTATTTTTTAAGTAATCCTAGTGTATAAATAAAACGGCCATCTGGTGTAGTGGTAACTGACATGGTCACTACACAAGGGGGACAGGAGTTAATGGAGGAACATAGTCCTAACAAAAGTGCTCAGTAAAGGTCACGGCCCTCAGAACTGAGGAATACGACGCACGGAGGAGGATTTATTTATAAATGTGTATTAAAGGTCTGTATTAGAGGAAGAGTTAGACCTAAGAAGAAATGGATGGATTGCGTGAAAGGCGACATGTGTAAGAGTGGGGAGTGAGCGAAGAAATGGTATATAATAGAGAAGTATGAAAGGAAAAAATATGTTGCGCTGACCCCAGGTGACTGGGAGAAGGGCAGGAGAACGATGATGCATTAATGGTATCCATTCAAAGATGTACTGAACGATAAGAGGAAATGCAATGCAACTGACGAAGATATTGAAGACAGAGCGAAGTGGAGGAGTAGAATAAGGAAAGCTGACCCCATCACCATGTGTGACATAAATAGCTAGAAAGAGAGAAAGAGATTAAGGGTATGTAAATATGTATGTCAGTCTCCGGTTCTTATAGTACAGGGAGTTCTAGTTCGAAGGTAGATGAGCGTGTGTGACTTGTGTCAATTTATTATTATTAAGTAAAAGTTTGACATATTTCATGGGGGTGCTCTGACGATTTGTTTGTTATGTACTTGTCATCATTTCTCTTTTACTATCGAACGTGGGTGAAATTTGCTGTATTTGCCGTTACAGCAAATTTCACCCACCATCCCCAGTTCGTTAGCTGATATTTTTTCAGCTAAGTACCATTCGGCTCTACACTGTGTCCATTGTTCCTAGGCGCTTTATTTTTCCCTGACCAAGGTGATAGCCTTGAGAGGCTATTTCAGCGAAACCTTAACTAGTAGGTGAGCTCACGGGGCTCAAACCTGACGACGTTGCTAATACGAACCCTAGCAAGAGCCGTGCTTCGCAGAATCTACCACCGGATCGGAAACGCGACCCACTGAGAAGATCCGGCGAGAAACTCAGTGGGCTTCCTGGGCGCAATTATATACAAATGGTCAGGAGTTACATACGTTCTTGGTACCGCTCTGCCGTATGCGTGAGAGAAAGGGAAGCCAGACAGACTTGCGCCGTAACGCGTTACGTAACGAAATTGTTTATGAAGTTCTTCCTTTCTTATGAAGTTATCACCCCTTCTTCTTCTCAATCGTTTCACTCTTGACAGAGTGGTCGTGATCGTCATGTAGTGTTGGGCAGACTTGATGCGTCTCACGATGTCACGCCATCTCCCCTTCTCGAGGCCATTCTACTGCACTCATTTAGGGGACCTCCCACTGCAGTTTTAATTTGGTCACCCCAGAATACGCAATATCAATCAGTTGAAAAATAAATTGAAATCATTTGTTAAAACTCACCGAAATATACAGATACCGATGTGACACTCCAGTCCGTGTAAATAGTTGTCGGTGGGGAACGAGATGCTTGGGTCGTCGAGCAAATAGTACTTTTGCTCGTCGTGGTAATGCAGGAGCCCGAGGAAGACGAAGGACCTGTCCTTGCAGTAGGGCGCAGGACCGCGTCCCATGTTGTAGATGTCGCTGTACAACTCCGAGACGAAGAGGTAAACATTCTTGCCGCAGTAGAACTCTGGGCAGATGAAGAAATCAAGACAAATTGTGATGGTTATATGATTTATTTCTGGCTTAACAGAATATCGCGATTATTTGTTGCACTGAAAATAATAACTTTAGTAGTAAACAAGATTATAAGAGTAGCTACCAAATGCTATAATAATATATTATGCTCTGCGTGTAATGGATTTCGACAGTTAAACTGTTGTTTTTTTTTTCAATTTGTTTATGCCATTCCCGCTTTTAGCGGTGCTAATATTGTTATTTTTGTTTTAATTGGTACCAGTAAAAATGATTCTGGAACTTTAACTGTTGTATGTTTAGGGATTGTCTTCGTTCAAGGGCTTCGTTTTGGCCCTGGTATTGCTGACGTCCATGAGCTAAGGTAACCACCCATCAGCTGGGCCGCCTCGTTTGCTTACAAGGACACTAGCTTGGACTTTTTGTGGTTCGACTTTCATGTAACTAATCCTCTAGCAGTCTAGCTCGACGAACGCAAAAAGTTCCGGCGACCAGAATGACATTTACAAAAGATGAAAATCATTCGTTAATTGTCCCATACATTCCGCATATCGTCAAGGTTTACCTTGACTAAGATAAAACTCCATAGGAACTGGTCCACCAGTGTACGTAGCTTTACGTTCGGCAGCTATAGAGTTATGGTTCTCGTACATCGTGAGCATGTTGTCTATGACGTCATCTAAGGTGATCAGCAAAACCTGAAACAATACGTTGTTGCGTCATCACAAAACTAATAATTGCATTTATTTGTTTCAGTGATGGATTTAGGTTTGATACCACCCTATTTTCTTTTTATTGGTAAGACGGGTAGACGAGCTCACAGCCCATCTGGTGTTAAGTGGTTACTGGAGCCCATAGACATTTATAACGTAAATGTGCCACCCACCTTGAGATATAAGTTCTAATGCCTCATATAGTTACAACGGCTGCCCCATCCTTCAATCCGAAACGCTTTACTGCTTCACGGCAGAAATAGGCAGAGTGGTGGTACCTACCCGTGCGGACTCACAAAAGGTCCTACCACCAGTAAATAGTTCCTATTTATCGCGACGCCCTTAACGTTAGAATAAATTTGTGAAAACAATATCACCTACGATTCAAGAAAACCGCGGAATTTGTTACCAACTTAAAATTACTTTTCAAATGGCCATTATCGTTAAACTGCAACTTCATAGTCAAAAGACCTATTAGTAATACTTTTGTACGTTGATTGATTGTCGTTGATGTTTGGTGTGTATAGTGTACGTCGAAATGCAAAAAAAAACAATTTGAGTGTTGGTACATATAAAAAAAAGCTGTCAATGTCAATGTAATTGAAATTAAATTTTCGGTTACCTTCAATTCCTGAATATGGAGCTTAATAAATCTTCCCAAATGATCTGTGGCCACGTGGATTCGTTCGTTTATCAGATACTGTAAAAATTGTTTGATCGATAATTGCAAGACTAATGTCGAGTAAGCCAATGCGAAGTCACGTTATTTCGGATCCTCCCGATCCATTCACGGTGCTTTTAGGTACCGCAAGCACCGGTCATCGTTCTCGTCGAACCTCGACGAGTAAATTAACCCATAGACACAGAAGTTTCTCGCAGGATCTTCTCAGTGGGTCGCGTTTCCGATCCGGTGGTAGATTCTGCGAAGCACGGCTCTTGCTGGGGTTCGTGTTAGCAACGTCGTCAGGTTTCAGCCCCGTGAGCTCAACTACTAGTTAAGGTTACGCTTCACTCTGACACTCCAATTTTATTTATATGTATAGATATGTCGAATAAAATGAGGTTATGGGTGTAAATAAAAGGGAAGACGTGATTTCAATGTATGTAATTTACATGAAATACAAACCACTAAATCGTGGCTTGGAAGGAAGGTATGCAAATGAATTTTACTAATGAGAAGTAAGTCATAATTATTTCACAACTTTTAATTTTGAACTCACAAGAATTACCTAGTTAAACATTTTNAATTTACCGTCACATTTTTCGGTTACGCGTCACATTTTTCCGTTACGCGCCATCTGTTTTGTATTCATGTCTATGATAATAAAATCCTTTTGTTTAAACTTTATCTAATTTAACTTTTTTGTATTCATGTCTATGATAATAAAATCCTTTTGTTTAAACTTTATCTAATTTAACTTTATTTAACCAATTTCTAGAAAGTTGCATGAAGATCATTTTTCGAAAAATAAGGCCATAAATAAGTTTCACTTCTTACGTGTGTACACTAGTACACGCACACATTTTTTATTTATTTATTTATTTATAAATGTGTATTAAAGGTCTGTATTCGAGGAAGAGTTAGACCTAAGAAGAAATGGATGAATTGCGTGAAAGACGTCGTGGCCTAAAGAATAAGTCGTCCGGTGCATTCGTGTTGAGCGATGCACCGGTGTTCGAATCTCGCAGGCGGGTACCAATTTTTCTAATGAAATATGTACTTAACAAATGTTCACGATTATCTTTCACGGTGAAGGAATAACATCTTGTAATAAAAATCAAAACCGCAAAATTATAATTTGCGTAATTACTGGTGGTAGGACCTCTTGTGAATCCGTGCGGGTAGGTACCACCGCCCTGCTTATTTCTGCCGTGAAGCAGTAATGCGTTTCGGTTTGAAGGGTGGGGCAGCCGTTGTAACTATACTTGAGACCTCAGAACTTATATCTGAAGGTGGGTGGCGCATCTACGATGTAGATGTCTATGGGCTCCAGTAACCACTTAACACCAGGTGGGCTGTGAGCTCGTCCACTCATCTAAGCAATAAATTAAAAAAAAAAGACGACATGTGTAAGAGTGGGGAGTGAGCGAAGAAGTGGTGTATGATAGAGGAGTATGGAAGGAGAGAGCATGTTGCGCTGACCTCAGGTGGCTGGGAGAAGGGCAGGAGAATGATGATGCATTTAAAGAGATCTATACATTTAAAGAGGTGCTGAACGACAAGAGGAAATGCAATGCTACTGACGAGGATGTTGAAGACAGAGCGAAGTGGAGGAGTAGAATAAGGAAAGCTGACCCCATCACCATGTGTGACATAAATAGCTAGAAAGAGAGAAAGAGATTAAAGGTATGTAAATATGTATGTCAGTCTCCGGTTCTTATAGTACAGGGAGTTCTAGTTCGAAGGTAGATGAGCGTGTGTGACTTTTGTCAATTTATTATTATTAAGTAAAAGTTTGACATATTTCATTGGGGTGCTCTGAGGATTTTTGAGCTATGTGCTCATCATTTCCCGTTTACTATCGAACATCTACCGTTACAGCAAATTTCACCCACCATCTCCAGTTCGTTAGCAGATATTTTTTCAGCTAAGTACCAATCGGCTCTAGATTATGTCCATTGTTCCTGGGCCCTTTTTTTTCGTGACTAAGCTGATAGCCTTGAGAGGCTATTTCAGCGGAACCTTAACTAGTAGGTGAGCTCACGGGGCTCAAACCTGACGACGTTGCTAACACGAACCCTAGCAAGAGCCGTGCTTCGCAGAATCTACCACCGGATCGGAAACGCGACCCACTGAGAAGATCCGGCGAGAAACTCAGTGGGCTTCCTGGGCGCAATTATATACAAATGGTCAGGAGTTACATACGTTCTTAGTACCGCTCTGCCGTATGCGTGAGAGAAAGGGACGCCAGACAGACTTGCGCCGTAACGCGTTACGTAACGAAATTGTTTATGAAGTTCTTCCTTTCTTATGAAGTTATCACCCCTTCTTCTTCTTCTTCTTCTCAATCGTTTCACTCTTGTCAGAGTGGTCGTGATCGTCATGTAGTGTTGGAAGGGGCAGACTTGATGCGTCTCACGATGTCACGCCATCTCCCCTTCTCGAGGCCATTCTACTGCACTCATTTAGGGGACCTCCCACTGCAGTTTTAATTTGGTCACCCCACAAAGAAATTGAAATCATTTGTTAAACCTCACCGAAATATACAGATACCGATGTGACACTCCAGTCCGTGTAAATAGTTGTCGGTGGGGAACGAGATGCTTGGGTCGTCGAGCAAATAGTACTTTTGCTCGTCGTGGTAATGCAGGAGCCCGAGGAAGACGAAGGACCTGTCCTTGCAGTAGGGCGCAGGGCCTCGGCCCATGTTGTAGATGTCGCTGTACAGCTCAGAGACGAAGAGGTACACGTTCTTGCCGCAGTAGAACTCTGGGCAGATGAAGAAATCAAGATATACAATGTAATGGTTATGTGATTTATTCCGGTTATATGGGAGTTACTGGTGGTAGGACCTCTTATGAGTCCGCACGTGTAGATACCACCACCCCGTCTATTTCAACCGTGAAGCCGTAATGCGTTTTAGTTCGAAGGGTGGGGCAGTCGTTGTAACTATACTGAGACCTTAGAACTTACATCTCAAGGTAGGTGGTGACATTGCAGATGTCTATGGGCTCCGGTACCCGCTTAACACCAGGTCGGCCGTGAGCTCCTCCACACACCTAAGCAATAAAAATGAATAAAAACGCGATGATTTGTTGCACTGAACATAATGACTTTATAGTATGTAGAAAACAAGCATAAAAGATTATCTACCTAATGTTATATTTCAATCGTTATTTTTCTTTTTTCAAACTTTTGTTTATGCCATTCACGTGTTTAGAGGTGCTGATATTTATTTAAGCCACATATTACATAAGTCGTCTTAAATACATAGTAATAAGAACACACCATGGGGATTTCTTTGTCTTAGTAAGGATTGATTTATCGATTTACTTACTGTCTATAAAACCTATCGTATCCAGTATTGTGTTAATTGGTACCGGTAAAAATGATTCTGGAACTTTAACTGTTGTATGTTTAGGGATTGTCGTTATCTGCCGTGACATCGGCATCGCGCGAGTCGCTTATAAGTTTTCGGTTAGCAGTGGTTCCGTTTTGCCCCTGGTATTGCTGACGTCCATGAGCTGAGCTTATCAGCTAGGCCGGCTAGTTTGCTTACAAGGACACTAGCTTCGACTTTTTGTGGTTCGACTTACATGTAACTAATCCTCTAGCAGTCTAGCTCGACGAACGCAAAAAGCTCCGGCGACCAGAATGACATTGACAAAACATGAAAAGCATTCGTTAATTGTCCCATACATTCCGCATATAGTCAAGGCTTACCTTGACTCAGATAAAACTCCATAGGAACTGGTCCACCAGTGTACGTAGCTTTACGTTCGGCAGCTATAGAGTTATGGTTCTCATACATCGTGAGCATGTTGTCTATGACGTCATCTAATGTGATCAGCAAAACCTGAAACAATACGTTGTTGCCTCATCACAAAACTAATTATTGCATTTATTTGTTTCAGTGATGGATTTAGGTTTGATACCGCCCTATTTTTTTTTTATTGGTAAGATGGGTGGACGAGCTCACAGCCCATCTGGTGTTAAGTGGTTACTGGAGCCCATAGACATCTATAACGTAAATGTCCCACTCACTTTGTGATATAAGTTCTAATGTCTCAGTATAGTTACAACGGCTGCCCCACCCTTCGAACCGAAACGCATTTCTGGCGTTGGCAGGGCGGTGGTACCTACCCGTGTGGACTCACAAGAGGTACTATCACCAGTTAATAGTTCCTGTTTATCGCGACTATTCGCGACGCCCTTAATGTTAGAATAAATTTGTGAAAACAATATTACCTAGGATTCAAGAAAACCGCGGTATTTGTTATCAGCCAAACATAAAATTACTTTTCAAATGGCCATTATCGTTAAACTGCAAATTCATAGTCAAAAGACCTATTAGTAATACTTTTGTACGTTGATTGATTGTCGTTGATGTTTGGTTTGTATATTGTACGTCGAAATGCAAAAAAAAAACAATTTGAATGTAGGTACTTATAAAAGCTGTCAATGTCAATGTCATTGATATTAAATTTTCGGTTACCTTCAATTCCTGAATATGGAGCTTAATAAATCTTCCCAAATGATCTGTGGCCACGTGGATTCGTTCGTTTATCAGATACTGTAAAAATTGTTTGATCGATAATTGTAAGACTAATGTCAAGTAAGCCAATGTGAAGTTTTAAAATGAGTATTTAAGGTTGTGTCTCTTAGTAAAATTTATCTGTAGTCCATCTGACACTTTGTGCGCAATTGTTAAAGATTCAGGGGGTTAAAAATGGTACCACACTCGACAGCCCTAACATGCCAAGTTTTACTTCCGTGTTGTAGCGGACTACATTAAAACATTTATTAAAAGTGCATGTGTAAATTAGAAAAATCACACGTGGTCGCAATACAGTGAGAAAACGAGACAGAAGACGTCTCTCTTCTTTAACGTCTATCTTTAGCTTGGTCGTCACAAGTCATTTTTTGAGTTAAATGGGCAAGAGTTCGCCGGATACTACTTCTCACCGAGGACTACATGAAACGAATAGCATTCAAACCAAGGCGAACTATTCTCTTCAAGACCGAAACCGGGTAAGGTGGTCTTAGCTGTAATTTCGACATAGCATTAAACAATCGTCTAAGCTCTAGTCTAAGTCTAACCTAACTAGACGCTAAGGATGGTTGAATGTAGACATACCGATTGTCGACCACTTTTGGCGGGATAACTGTAGCTCGTTTGCAAAGCAGAGAGTGACGTCCATATTCAACGATATACAGGGTGATGCTAATATGAATTTCCAATTAGATGCAAAAAAATATTTTAGTATAGTGGTATCGCTACCTGATCTTCCGCTGTCTTGATCCTCAGCATCTCGTTCTGGTATAGCCACAGGTTGTCTAATTTGTCAGTAGGATCATGACCGTATATTTCGAAGGCGTCTATGATCATCGCTAGGGTCAGGTTCTCGTTTGGCTCTTGACAGCATGGGTGATTGCGGATATTGTATGCCTATATTAAAATACATTACTTACTACTAATGGCTACTGCCATAATATTATAGGTACCCAAAAATTTGCCTGTAGGGCGTTTAAGTTTTAATAATAATTCGTCATTGCACTTAAAAGGAGAAATAATCTGATTTATAATAAAAAAAAATAGATATGTTTTTTTATAGTCTCTGCGTTTGCGCGAATGATCCGTTTGTCATGAAATTTAAAAACATTTTAACTGATGTCAAAAAAGCGTTAATACACTAACTAACCCGATTTAGGTGAAGCACTTGCTTTCGGATTTTTTACCTTAAGCGTGGCCACAAATATGATACATTAACTCTATTATTATATCCGCTATTATTTATATGTAATTATAAATTAATTAATACATACTGTTATCCGTATGAAGAGTGAACATATTGCAAGGAGCGCGCATACTCGAATAAGGCGGTCCATTTTGCTGTCATGGCGGCCGGGAAAAAAAATTGGCGCGCTAAAATAACCAATTAAGTAAAATATTGTTGTAAATTGGCTTGATGTTTTATTGTTTTCTTAAGGAGCGGTCTTGCAAACGTTGAGTTAAAATATTATTTTTACGAAAGAACGGGACAAAGGGTTAGAATAAAAAGTATTTTTTTGGGGTCTGTTGGTTGGTAACTGTCGGATCGATAATATTCATCTCATAAGACTTGGGATCTAGTACACAGGGGTTAAATCATAATTTGAAAAGCTACATCGCCGCTTTTTTTTTCAAGTACCCAATTTCGTTCGAAACCAGACTGGAAGAGAAAGGGAGTTCGTTGGGCATCGCCGTGGTTTTGTATCCGAATTGCCATTGTAGCTTAGGATAGGTAGGACGTATCGTAGTCTCGCACGGAAAGGTACAGCCCTGCCTATTTCTGCCTAGAAGCAGGCATTCCGGCTTAAAGACTACGAATGGGGAGTAAATAAACCCACACATTTCTCGCCGGATCTTCTCAGTGGGTCTCGTTTCCGATCCGGTGGTAGATTCTGCGAAGCACTGTTCTTGCTAGGGCTAGTGTTGGCAATGTCGTCAGGTTTGAGCCCCGTGAGCTCACCTACTAGTTAAGGCTACGCTGAAATGATCACTCAAGACCATCAGCTTAGGCAAAAAAAATCTTTTACACATGATTCTGTACACACAAATGCAATTGAGAATTTGATCTCATATCTCAACGCGGCCGTTTTTTCCTACTACTGTGAGCGATGCATTTTATTGTGCGTTTCCAGTTTCATTTTCGCATTTGAGCATTCAGCCATGGATTGGATTCTCTTTCACGATGCTTATAACCTGAACGTTATGACGTATTGTTCCTCAAACGAGACTAATGGTAACCTTTCTCGATAAGTAAAGCCTTATCTGTGTCCCTATCATTTTTGGGATTCGTGCATGACTTATTTTCAGTTGTCTCGTTCGTCATGACAAAGGTAAAAAAAAATGAAATAGTCTATTTCAAACCAGTCTTAATCGGAGTTATGAATGAATCCTTCATAAAACCTGTTTCATAAAAGAAAATAGTGAAAATAAAACATAATCAAGAATATGGAATAACATTTTATATTATTTAAAATACACACCTAGATTATTATTTTATTTCGATCACAATAGAATAAACGATTATTTAGATTTATAATATGTATATTTATACAATATTATTGCGTTTGAATACATCTCTATTATCCCACATCTCTATTATTTACTTGTAAGCATATTATAACGTAGGTACATATTATTGTACAGTCGACTCAGAAAGCACAATAGATTGGAAGCCCAAATATTTTTTTAAATTCGTATTTGGATATACAGATATCCTCGACATAATACTAACAAAAGTAAATAATATATTTACTAAAATATAATTATTTGAAATTGTGTTCGATAATTGTTAAAATGCATGATTAAATTGTAATAATTAAATAAAAATTGTCTCGGTAACATATTACGAGTAGTAGGTTACTTTATTTAATTTATCATACTTTGTAATTGTCAATGTAATTTGTCAATCCGTAGCTGATTTGAATGTATTCATTTTTTATTCCATCATTACATTCCGTTAGTCCATTCCATAAAAAAGCACAGTATATAAATAAATAAAACTTTAGAGGTGTCAAGGGACACCCGGATGGAACGAAGTTCCTTTCGATTAATTAGTGAAGGAATTGTAATTTTTTTTTAAGTTAATAATAATACATTACGGCATTATGAAGAAGAAAAAAACAATACTATGAACTAAATTACTATTGTTGAAACGCTATCTCGAGAAACTGTACTCATTACGCGGACCAATCGGATACGAGCAATGTCACGCGATAAGCGCCTACACGTTGATTGGTCAGAATGACGGATCTAAAAAGTGTCGTGACAACTTTTCGTAAGAATTTTTTCCGTCTAGCCCCCTTTCACAACGCGCGATAAGGAACTTCGTTCCAAAACTAAAACATATTCGAAACGCCAGAAATAATGTAATGGCAAATTAAACCGTGAAATGAAACCGTAAATGTATGTATTTTTAATTACGTCTGGATCTTGCGAAAATTAAAAAAAAAAAAACAAAGTGTAAATCTTTAAGAATTTATCCGTTTCCTAGTCATAGTTGTGTAATTAACAAGATTATCTGTATACTCAAATACATTTTCTTTTAAGATCACCGCCCATACACTTAAATATTACACGACTAATCTAACGACAAACATGTTTAATAACATTATCTAAATATAATCAACAACAATTTATCATATCATTTATGGAAGACATTGTGATTAGTTATTACACATTGATATAATCTAGTTACATATACAGTCAAACCTGGGTAAGTGAGAACTGGATAAGTGAGAAAACTCTATAAGTGAGAGTAATAGCCAGGACCCGTCATTTTAAGCTCCCAAAACCTCTATTAGCGAGAAACAGAAACCTCTGTAAGAGAGAGTCGTTTTTCCCTCATGGACCTCCGTAAGTGAGACTGCTACTTATCTATACCTCTATAAACGACAGTCGAGCTTTATTTATTTATACTATTTAGGAGGAACGACTGAAAAAACAAATTACAAATTTAACATCTGCTATTTTATGACTCATTCTTAACTTTTGTGGAACTTCCTTCCATTGTTTTTGAATTATTTTCTCGTCAATATTGAACCTATTCTATTTCGTGGAACTAAATAACGTTGTTATTTTATAGCATTCTTTTCAAATGGACACGTGTGCCTGTGTACCGTCCTGTTTGTCGGACTTACTCACTTTATCGTTAATCAATTGCGAAGGAAAGTTCTGTTCTGCATCATGTCAAAACGGAAAATTAAAGTACTGTCATTAAGTGAATGGTGAAAGCGTTTGATCCGGAAAATCGCGAAATGAAATTCAGAGGGTGCATTAGCGAGAAACTCGGGTTAGTGAGAAACCTCTATAAGCGAGAATGAGATTGTGCTCCCTTGAACTCTCTCTTATCCAGGTTTGACTGTATTTGAAAAGTAAGCACGCATAATTTTTCTGTAATTAGGACTTGAAACCGATTTTAAATTGACAGAACTAGTATTGAATTTGACCGTCAATGCCTTGCGTAAAATGTAAATAAATAATCAACACACTTTTCTTAATGTAAATTCAATATAATAATACAATATTAATTGTTCTATAATAATAAAAAATATAATTTAAATTAGCTCTATATAATATAAAATATCTTACTAAACGAATAAAATGAAGAAAATTAATAGTAAAAGTTATTATTTAAATCTAACTTCAAATAAGTGCCCATAAATTATTATCGTTTTTAATTAACGTTTTTAATGTAGGTACTACTACATCCTATATTAGTATATAATAATTTTTTTTGTAAATATTATCCAAATATAATATTGATTAATTAAATTATCATAAATAAAAGTGGAAGACTTCGTTGTTAAAAAATATACAATTCATGAGCATTAAATTTATAATTGGAAGACATTTGTTTATATTTTTTAAAACTACAATTGTAATACTTTATTTTCAAAATGCCATCTTTTTATATTCATCACAGGCATAGGCATTCTTGTATTTGGAAGATTATATTATCTAATTCATGTTCATAGTTAAGAATTTATCTAATTTTGGAACTGTATTCCTTTTTTGCATTGTTCAAAGATATTTCGTCAATATGCAAATGTACAGTTTTCATTTAATTCTTATTTAATCTATTTATTGCATCATCGGTTGAATGAGGTTACGGCTCACTTAGTGTTAAGTGGTTATCGTAGCCCGTAGACATAAAAAACGTAAAGTCTGCCACCCAACTTGAGATATGCGTTCCAAATCTCAGTTTTACAGTACAACAGCTATCCCGCTCTTCAAACTGAAAAGTATTACTGCTTCACAGTAGAAATAGTCAGGGTGGTGGTACCTACCCGGGCAGGCTCTCAAGACCCCCTAATACCAGTTGAAGTGTAAAGTGGTTATAGAAGCATGATAGACATCAATGTGGACTCCTTCATCCGCCCGGAGATACGAGGTCGCATCATTGCTTCGGGGCAGAAATAGGCAGGACGGTGGTACTTACCCTTACATGCTTCCTATTACGGGCCCTACGAGTAGAAGGGACGACGGAATTTTTGGATAAAAACGGAAAAATCTCTGAATAGTTTTTTTTTTACTTTTAAGCTTAACGAAATTCCCATAAGAATAACGTTAGGTACGTATTTTGGATAGAGTCTCATCAGGCTCTTTATTAACATTGATAACACTTTTTAAATAATGATTTTCCAATCTCGAAACGAAGTCACGCCAAAGTTGTCAACTACATTACATAAACAAAAAAAATACATATTTTTCGGAGTCGTTTAAAAAAAATATTAAAAAACTCCGCTAACTATATTACAACATTTAATGCCGCGAAAACTGCGATACCGATATGATTAAATCTATAAATAGTATAACAACTTATTGTCATTCGTGAAGATTGCTTCTTAAAAAGGCAATCCTATTTTGAAAGCCCTAACGAGCGCCGAACCAGCATCGTACATTCCGATGATACCAAACAGGAATCCTAGGCCTATAATGAAATAGTCGTAGGCAATTGTCTTACTTTCTAATTGATTTCCTTTCAGTTTCAAATGAAAATAAGCCGGCCAAATGAAACTCAACATAGTGCCCGTGAAACTACCGATAAATCCCATTAAAATAGTAAAATGCGGAATGAATATCGCCATTAAAATTGTGAACATTATCACACCGAGTCTCCAAGCGAGACCCCATACCTTCAGTTCCCCATCCAAAGCGTAAATTACGGGGAGCAGAGTTTTCGGTTTGCCCCTAAAAAGAGCGCGTTCCAATAGATCGCACGCAGCGTAATAAGGTAGAGGATAGCTAAGCACTGCTTTGATTACAAGGAAAAAATTTACAAGACCTTTGAATCCTGAAGAACGAAGGTTGTTCGTAATAACCTGTTGAGTGTCGTTTTGGAAGGTCAAGAAGCAAACGTATCCAAAAACAGACTTAAAAGCCGCAGCTGCGATATGAGACCATTTGAGCATCCACTCAAATCTAGATCGATCCTCCATATTCCCTTCCAGAGTGGGCAAGAATATTTGAGATGTGTACGAGAAGACGATCACGCCTAGACTGATTGGGAAATTTTCAAAGTCCAAGTTCCATTTGACTTTCGACCATCCCCAATCGCCGATGTAGAGAATGCAGTAGCCTAGTACAATCGCGTTTATGATCAAGTGACTCATGGTGCACCAGAACGATAGCATACTGACGCTCTTCAAAGACTTCAGGAAGCCAAGTGGCAAAAGGAATATTCCGGTTAGCATCATCCACGAACGAGTGTCTATGGAGCCATCGGGGAATGTACCGATCATTAAGTCCCCACAAACGACAACGTAAAGAATACAAGTCATGAGTAGTTCGATGATCTGGGCCAAGTTTACGATCCTGGCGCCATATTTCCTGCCGAAACATTCTTTGGCGATACCGACGTATGAGTCACGGACGCGGACCCGTTGCCCAGAGACGGGATCGTCTTCATAGAGGCACTCCACTAGGATCCTACCAGTGTAACAGCAGATATGAGCGATGCCGATCATAGCGGCAATTGCCCAGTAGCCTCCTTGAAGAACTGCGAATGGGAGGGACACCACGAACATTCCCTGTAAAACGATCAAGATTATTTTAAATAATATAAAGTCGGAATCGTACAAAGCGTTTTGCGAATAGACACAGGTTCAATTACCTGAATAGCGTTAGTAACGTTCCATGCAGCTTGAAACTCGTTGATTTTAGCTCCCGGCTTTCCACCGCATTCTTCGAAACCACCTTCTTCAGACGACGCATAGAAATCAACACTTTGCATGCTCTGGGTTCTGGAATTTTGTTAATAAACTAAAATATCTACTGTTTTAAGGAACTCTTTTCTATTACAAACTGTATTGTATAAATTCATATGGGAAATTATTTAAATATTGTATCCAGTAACAGAATACCTTGGAGCAATTCCATCCTGTTGCGGATAAGTGTTTTGGTAGCTGGTGAATGAATCTTCTGCTTGTAGTTCACCACTGAGGAATGGATTATTCGGATTTGTCGACTGGTAGCTTGGAGATGTAGTTTCGTTCATGGTGGACAGTTCACAGCTCTCACCCATATTGTCTAATATGAAAATTAATTAAATTAGAAAAGCCAACTGAAGAAGGATAAATCAGTAGCATATTAGCAATCAGTAGCATTCCACCAGATATTCCATATGCTTGGTAGAATTATATTATTATAAATAGTATTATCCTTACTTGTCTTATTTCAAATAGTTTTGAATTTGAATCAATTCGAGACGGATAATCAGTCTGCCGGTGTTTGCAAATTCGAAATACAATTAAGTTTATATTAAATAAACGCATATGTAGGAACGGGTGTTTGCACATACCCCAAGAATTATTTAACTCCTATAGTCTTGGATGTTATGTATCACTCTTCCAAGAGGAGCTAAACCAATGTATGAGATTATGAAGAAATTACAGCTATCTACATTGTAGGGACAGTTCTCAAAGTACTGATGACTTATAAGGGCGAAGCCGTGTTGATGCCGGATTGCATTCGTACTATAAATCAGTTTAGCGTCAATTCGAGTCAGTATCAAGGAAGTTTTTGGTGCACTGGTGGTTTTGTGTCAAAACCAAAAAAATTAATGATAGCGTATCTCACATTTAAGTTTTGAAGTTTAGTCATTACAGACAAATTGAAGAAGCATTGTAAGAGTTCGCTCAGGTAAACTACTTAAGGCGCTGAATACTGGACATTTTAGTACTGGAAAGTATATTTCCAAGCTGAACTTAGCTGAAGACCTTACTTGCATAAGTCGTAAGGAAAAGGAACAAAACCATTGTCTGTGAATGTATTTGTCTATCAAGGTTCAAAATAAACGTCCTGGGTAATAACAACACGATTGATATGTATCGTATCCTTCAAAGCTTTAGCAAATTCATTCTAGTCGTGTTTGAGGAAGTGGAATAAAATATCTGACACAAAAGACCCTGTCCTGGTGAAACTGGAAAGGCCTCCGGGCCACCAATCATAAAAAAAACCCTCAAAAGTCGAGGCGTCGAGCGGTTCGTTCAGTCAGTGTTTAAAAAACAAGACAATATGCGTTCAGCGAATTACATTTTACACGCTTTATATTAGCTTCACTTGTATGTAGGTTTGTAACTGACTCCTTTAGACGCGATTTTGACCCATTTTAAACGGCCAGATTTCATTCAAACTTTGTAGATTTATCGAGGACCGATGACAATACACTAATTTGATAAGATTATTCCATTATTCAATTTGCAAAATAAGCTTTTTGCCAATTTATATAATTTTTATCTATAGCCGATAAGGCAGGAATTGATGTTAAAGTACTTCGTAGTTTTAAAAATACGCTTTTATAGAAAATTTAACTAAAAAATGAAAAATAAATAATAGTTAAAAAAACTAAAAAGCACGCTTTATATAAAATTCAACTAAAAAATAGAAAATAAATTTTAATAAATTTAAATTGAAAATAGTGTAAAATATATTTTATTTTAAAAAAACCGTGGGGTGCTTTTTAATATATTATTGAAATAACAATTCTTCTACTCTTATCTGTCAGAAAAATATATAGAACTAATAACACCATGCACCCCACGCTTTTTTTACAATAAAATACATTTTACACTCAATTTCAATTTCAATTTATTAAAATTTATTTTCTATTTTTTAGTTGAATTTTATATAAAGCGTGTTTTTTTAATTTTTTTAAACTATTATTTATTTTTGTTTAGATTAATGGATTATTAAAGTACTCACCTAAGTTGGCGAATCTGACGTTCTGCTGGGGACGGGGTGGCGGTCCTGGTTTATCAGGCATCTGCTGCCTGACGGTCTGCAGAGCTACGTCTAGGGCATTTTTGATGGGAGGTATCTTAAAGCGGCCCAGATTAAACATTTTTGATAATTGATTTTTTTATTCTGCAGGGGCGCACTCTAAACTTCAACTTTTAATTACGTAATTACTAATTATTTGTCTTCAAACTAAATTGTTTGAAGTTATCCTTTATTTTTCATGTAAATCGTTAATAATTTAACTATAATATTATTATATAATGTTGATTTGTTTTGAATTGACTATAAATATTCTTTCACGGCAAAATTACAACTACACACTAATACAACTATTTTGGAAGACTTCTTTACACTAAGCGATTTTATTTTTACATTATTATTAAAATTCGTATTTCGCTTTCAGAGCAGCCATTATAAATGACGAAATTCAGATTTATTTCTCCGACATCACTATACGTAGAATTTTCATTTAATTTTGGAAAAAAACACTATTATTATAAAATATATTGGTTAATAGTCTATTTTAAGCTATTTCGGGGTGAATTTCGTGATGTTTTAACATTTTTTCCTTTTATTCTTTTGTACAATGGCTGCTCTGAGTTTCTGAATCGCGAGGGGTGTGATGGGTCACGGCGCGGAGATGATGCGCAGTACAAACATTGATCGGTGTGCTTGGTGCGAGTTTTTTAACGTTCTCGATAGCGTAAAAGTTAACTCATATTTGTATGGAATGGGATCGTTTGCGTACGTTTGCCGCTAGGGGCGCTGTTCCAACTGCATACAAAATTCGGTTAACTTTTACGCTTTCGGGAACGTTAAAAAACTCGCACTACACTGGACACGGCCCCGAATTACGCAAGTTACATTCATCTCGTAGAATCGACGTGTGAATTTTAATATATTTTTATACCGCTTGCAACTATTTACCACGTACTGTTTTCATATCGAAAATAATTCTTAAGCCAAATAGGTCGTAACTGACATTGTATCTTTAATATTGGAATGAGCTTCTCTGACGGTAACCGTTCGCCACCGACCTTTTGTCTATAGTTGCACCGCGATAAAAAAATGAAATGAAATTATATAATTTATGATTGTAAAATAATTTTAATCCATTGTTGTTCATTTACTTAAATATTTACTTACATATTTTTAACTTTGTGGCAGGATCACTTGTGAGTCCGTGCGGGTAGGTACCACCACCCTGCCTATTTCTGCCGAGAAGCAGTAATGCGTTTCGGTTTGAAGGGTGGGGCAGCCGTTGTAACTATACTGAGACTTTAGAACTTGTATGGTGTATGTACTTGTAAGGTGGGTGGCGCGTCTACGTTGTAGATGTCTATGGGCTCCAGTAACCACTTAACACCAGGTGGGCTGTGAGCTCGTCTACCCATCTAAGCAATACAAATAAAAAAAAACCTGGCTTCCCAAAAGGCACGCTTGGCTTTAAATAAATTTAGTTAGCATTTTTTTAATTGTCGATAAAACTAAATGAATTTCGATAACGAGCCTACGGTAGTACTATGCCGGTGATCGAAACGCTGGGTAGCGGCCGATATGATTGTTACTTTAAAAAAAATCATTTTAGTTCTTGCATTGTATATTCAATTGTGTTTTGTGGTAAGTATTAAGGAAGTATTATTTGTAGGCAGCGGCTTCACTCTGCTTCCGGCATTGCTGAAGTCCTTGGGCGACGGTAACCATTCACCATCACGGGGGCCGTATGCTCGTCTGCCTACAAGGGCCATAAAAATAATAATAATAAAAACTGATGATGGTGATGGTTTACTGAAATATTGAGATCGAGATATAAATAAATAGTTATGGAAACACATTTGTCCCTCCTGCTTTTTTTCCTTCCTATGCTGACAGCCTTGAGAGGCTATTTCAGCTCCTCTTTGACGTGTAGGTGAGCTCACGGGGCTCAAGCCGGGTGTGTGCTAGCACTGGCCCCTGTATTATCTGTTGTGTAGGAAAATCGCTTAAAAATATGATTGTGCTTCAGAATACGGGCCTCTTATTCGTGAAATATCAATTCATCACACTATTTCTGAGCCAAATTTCATGTCACTCTGACATAAGACATGAGTTATAATGTTCAGTCTTTACAGTAAAACAGCTGCTCCGCCCTACAAACCGAAACTGCTTCACTAAAGAAACATACAGGGTGGTGGTATTTACCAGTTCACGTTCACAAGACGCCCTGTCAATAGTAAAAACCAGTAATATCTATTTCTATCTATATTGAAGCTTAATAAAGCAGCATGAGTTATACAGGGTGTCCCAGAAAGAATGGATAATCCTAAAACCGCTCATAGTAGAGCTATTGGGGGCACCAAAAAAAAATTTTTTTTTTCTCAAGTAGTACCCAAAATACGTATTTTAAAAAAAAGTTAATATTTTCCATACCGGAATATACGACAGCTACAAATTAATGAAATCTATAGGCTTTTTGGTGTTATAATATTCTATATGGACTATAATATACTAAGGAATATGCAGGAAATCGTATGAGTAGCTAGTGTAATTTTTTATAAAAGTTAATATGAACTTAAATTTTAATCATGAAATTTGGTATTTTTTCTTTATTTTTAATTTAGGTACTCCCTAAGAAATACTTTTTTAATTTTTTTTTGAGTTCCTAATAGTTCAACTATGAGGTGTTTCAGGACTATCCATTCATTCTGGGACACCCTCTATAACGTAGCCTAAGCTAGCCTTCGAGTCAGACAGCATGATCTTTCCGCAGAAAAAGTCCCAGTCTCTTGACAGCTCCTTATTACAACTATCAGCGTCTTTTAAACGAAGCCATTATTACAGAAATGTTACGTCATAAGCAACCACCCTTGTTGCCAAGAGCCGAGCGAGAATCTCACCCTAGCAATGGTGATAGATGCCTACGAGATATACGGCCACGATCCAACCGATAAACTCGACCATTTGGCCCATTACCAAATCGAAATGATGAAGATTAAGAGAGCTCCCGATCAGGTAGATTGTGTACTGAATTAATTAAAATATTTAGCCTGCGATTTTAGCTGCGAAAGCGTTAGCAAACATGCTAAGGTATCGAAGCCCGTGGATATTCTCTTCGTGGATATTGCTCTTAGCGATAAGACCGCCAATTGTACTTTTTTGTATTTAATGTATCGCACTGTTTATTTGTTTTTTGGTGTACAATAAAGAATACTCTCTCTCTCTCTCTCTCTCTCTCTCTCTCTCTCTCTCTATCCCGAGGCGGTTACTGAGGTTGAAGCCTCAATTGTACTATTATTATGTTTTATTCTTCTTCAAGCCCAAACGTATGCTGGTGGTAGATTTTTTTAATCAAAAAGGTACAATAGCAAACTCACTCGTAAACGAAGATATTGAGATAATTATAAATATGCTAAGTAAAACTTTGTACATCAATTGTTATGAAATGATAATAATATTGAAACGTTTAAGTATTTAAGATTATGAAAATAATTTTTTGAAGTCTTTTTGAATTTTTTTATGATAAATATCAATGTCTTCACCGTTTAATGTTTGTATTGAATTAACTGATTATTATGTGCAGAGTGTTGGAAATTATTTACCTAACTCATTCTCAACAAAAACTATTTAAGTTTAAGTTAATTGCCATCATTAATTATTTACTAGCATTGCAATTAGATTCTTATAAGTGTTACAAAAATAATAATTAAAATGTTTTTTTAATGGCAGTTTATCATCAATGAACACATCCACATCGCAACGGATCATTTAGCAAGATTCATTCATTTGCATATCAAAGAATTAAAGGTTAGTGCCATTTTAATGTTCATATCGAATTGAATTAACTATTTATTTATGATTTTCGCGTGGACTATATAGAAAGTGAATCTACGATTCATCATGGTAGTTTTCCAATTACAGCACAAGAGCGCATTATGCGGCATAATGCTCAACGTTGAATGTTCCAACTACCCCACTTCGATAAAGCGGCACGACACGAGAACCCTCTCATCGTGGCCGCCAGTAACTACATTCCCGATCCTGCGGACAGAATGGAAAGCAGTCGACGTCGCCCAAAACACGTCATCTCGGATCCTCCCGATCCACTAACGGTGCTTCTAGGTACTTCAAGCACCGGTCACCGTTCGCTTGCGACGAAGGGTTCGACGAGTAAATTAACTCTCAGACACAGCCCACTGAGTTTCTCGCCGGATCTTCTCAGTGGGTCGCGTTTCCGATCCGGTGGTAGATTCTGCGAAGCACGACTCTTGCTAGGGTTCGTGTTAGCATCGTCGTCAGGTTTGAGCCCCGTGAGCTCACCTACTAGTTAAGGTTCCGCTGGAATAGCCTCTCTAGGCTACCAGCTTAGGTAGGAAAAACAAAAAAACCAACTACAGAAACGCTTTGCACAATCGAGCACTCTCAAAAGTACTGCTCTCGCGTACCGACTCACTGACAGAAAATTGACAAGTGTTTTTTCTTTAAGTTGGGCATTGATCGAAATTTTGTTTATATTATCGTTAGTAATATTATTTAATGTTGAAAAAAATTGTAAGGCTTTCGTTTCGTCGTAGTTTCTTAGAAATAATCAATGTTAATTAAAACTGTGCTAACTTAGCGCACTCTGCTGATGCATTTGAAAACTAATTCACGTTCCAATTAAGCTTCAGCATAATTCGGCATTGTGCGTCACTGAGTCGCATTATGCTCTGTAATTGGAAAACTACCCATGTTTTCGTTTTTGGAACGATGGAACAATAAAATATTTACAATACCCATCGTTTCCAATATATACTTAGCAGTTTTGTTTTCCGTAAGACTAATACAATATTTCCAATCATAGATTTTACTGGATAAATCCTTTCATTAGCGCCATTTTTAATACGCTTTTATTAGCTTCAGACGTATGTATATTATGTTAGTATGTAACGGAATCTTTAAACATGATTTTGACCCCCTTTAAAACGTCTGATTAACTCGAAATTTGGTATACTTATTAAGGACCGATGACAATTCAATATTAAAAAAATATATTGAAAAAATTGAAATTAAACTAAAAATTGAATAATAAATAATAGTTTAAAAAAACTAACAAAGTACGCTTTTATAGAAAATCCAACTAAAAAAGAGAAAATAAATTTTAATAAACTTGAATTAAAAATACTGTAAGAAAAAATGATTTTATTGTAAAAAAACCGTGGGGTGCATATTTTATGAACAGATATGAGTAGAAGGGTTATATATATAACACTTTAAAAGGCTGAGTTGATCAGCGTAGTGAAAGAGAATAAATCGAGTAAGCGTTGTTTTTATTTTCTTAAAATACTACACATAAACATAATTTAAACATAAAAAAATATTTCACGTTTCTTAGCGTACATACATATTTCATCAATCCTAAATCAAACTCAATAAGCTCCAACAGTAATTACGTCTTTTAGTAAGACTAGTAGAATAAAATAGTTAAGAGGATCTTGCTTTTCTTCCTATTTATTTGATGTTTTGTGGGTATCTCTCTAGGTTGTCAGAGGGTTTTCTTGCTATATGACCAAAGTATTGGAGCACTCTATATAGGCATTTAGTGGATAGCCTCTGGTCAACTTTTAGCTCGTTGAGGATGGAAGCGTTCGTCCGGAAAGCCGTCTTAGGGATGCGCAACATGCGCCGCCAGCACCACATCTCAAACGCGTCTATGCGTCGCCTGTCAGACTCTTTCAAGATCCAGGTCTCAGCGCCATACAAAGGGATTAAGAAAACGAGCGTCTCAACAATTTGCACTTTCGTCTTCTTCTTTACGTGACTACAAATTACAAAACAAAGGGGCACAGGCGGGCGCATCACGATGCTCAGCAATGAGCGATCGACTGAAGGAGGAGGAGGAGGGTAGCTCAAGAATATCTATATTAATCATAAATGGTTATTCGAAGCGTGGTTCCATGTCTAGAAGCAAAATGCATAATCTTTGTTTTTCTATGTTGCACCAAGCGCTAAAAGGACTTTCATAAGAGAACAAAAAAAGAAAAATGTAATTAATTAATATAATATATAAATAAATATTAATTAGATGACTCTGTTAACTCTCCGAGAAAAGGTTCTCGTATGTAATTAAATTGTTTTTTATTCAGGTCTTACTGATAGCATTAGATGACGCCATAGATAATATGTTGACGATGTACGACAACCACAACGCTATTAAAACTGAGAGAGTCACAACTTACAACTCTGTTTCCGGCGGAGCGGTTCCGGCGGAATTCTATTTGAGTCAAGGTACGTTGCTTATCGACGAGAAGGCATAAAAACAATATCAATTTAATCCTATGATCCCGAACCCGTCGCTTGCGACGAAGGGCTCGACGAGTAAATTAACACACAGACACAGCCCACTGAGTCTCTCGCCGGATCTTTTCAGTGGGTCGCGTTTCCGATCCGGTGGTAGATTTTGCGAAGCACGGCTCTTGCTAGGGCCAGGCAGCACTTCCGATTTGAGTCCCGCGAGCTCACCTAATAGTTCGGTGAATCTAGAATAACCCCTTGAGGTTACTAAAATAGGTAAAAAAAACAAAAACCAGTTCATAGGAACGGCGCGAACGCGGCCTACCAGCGTCAAGTTATGGCTGTATTCTGTACTGCTACTGTCCCATTGTACCATTAAGACTCAAATACAGAAGAACTTGTATAAAATCATGTTTCATTTCATTAAGCTGTATCATTATTGTATTATGTGTATATAAGAATATATTTTTATGTAAGTTTATTAAGATATAGCACCGTCCAGTTCGCTCATTCCTCTCCCTGCAAGGTAGCCTGGAAGAGATCGCTTTCATAGATCGATCGATCGAGATCGATAAAGCCGCCAATTTATGTCACCGACTATTATTTGTTTTATATGCTTACTCTGTACATGTGGTGTTAAATAAAGTGTAATATTATTATTATTATTATCAATACAGAGTTCTATTGCGGGAAAAACGTGTACCTCTTTGTCTCGGAGCTGTACAGCGACATCTATAACATGGGTCGTGGTTTTGCGCCGTATTGCAAGAGTCGGGCCTTCCACTTTCTCGGCTTCATTCATTTCATGGACGACAAGCATTATTATCTCGAGGAAGACCCTACAGTCGTATTTCAAATGGACAATTACATACACGGACTAGAGTGCCATCTCGGCATATGTATTTTCAGGTAAGTCAATTGTTTCTCTAGAACCAAATCAAAGACTTAGATAACGCTAATAGTAGTATAAAAGGAAGGGAAAGTCACTCCATCAAAACGGTGTTGTTTGCTAGGAGGTCAATCTGTAAATCAGAATGTGTTCCGGTATCTTTACCTTAGGCAGATGAAGTATTGGCTATACAAACAGACACGCCTTGATGAGAAATCCACCGTGAATTTTGACGCGTAAGATTAAAGTGTCGGCTAGATTCAAGTAAAAATTCCGAACATATTCATCTATATATTAATACGTGAAGCAAAAACTTTGTATCCCTTTTTACGAAAATTGCGCGGACGGAGGAGTATGAAATTTTCCACACATAAAGAGAATATAGAGAAGAAGTGCACAATGCTAATTTTTTTTTAAAATAATGCATAAAAGATACATTAAATGAATAAAGAAAACATTACACACACTACATACCATGTATTTTACGCATACACGCATGCATACTATTTATTGTCAAACTTTTGCTCTTGACGTCTGTTGTCAAATTGAGAATAGAATAAATATTGTTTGTCTTTGTTAATATTTTTTATAGTGTAGTCTTGGCGAAATTTGTGATTATAGAAGTATAAAATACAATCGTAATAGTGTACAAACTTACAATTCCAATTAATTATAGTCGAATTTCGACTACTGCGTGACCTCTAGTATTAAGAAATGTACAAAGCAAACGTAATGTCATCTAATATAATTTCTTACACTACGATACTGCACTGTATAGATATAGATGTATAGCCGTAAATCATCTACATAAAATTTAACACTTCAAACTTTCTGATCATTATGCGTACAAGTTTTAAAAAGTAGGCGATAGTAAGCCCTTACATCTGTGAACACTAACACCCCACCTTTCCCCTTATTCAGCGAAAAACTGCCTATACCATAAACGGTACGGTTATAAACCAAGATAGCACCAGAAGCCAAGTATTCATATTCGTAAATATTATTTACGCATATAAAATAGCCCCACTGTCGCGGCAGCCATTGGTCGCAAGCCACTAAAACATTATCCTCTGGATCATACTTCGTCGATCTTAACTGATGATTGGTAAATATTTGTTGATCATCTATGTGACCTAAAGAGGCAAATTTGATGTCTCTGCCTATGGGCTGATCGGGTTGTGCGATCTGAATCAATAATGGTCCGGCATTTCTTTCGCTGATTCCTTTTGTTTTGTACAAATCGAAGGAATATAATTTGGGATTCGGATCCAGAAAGGGTACTTTCTTATTTATACGTATGACCATAAGGTCGTGGATTGGACTGAATGTGCGATTTATTCCGTGCCATAGATCGTTTGGTATATCCGAATCTCTCATTGGAATAACTTGTCGCGCACACGCTATATTTCTGTACATCATTGTATATTGTACTTTAGCGAAATTTATAAACTTCCTCTTCACGAGTATGCTAATTATCATTGACTTTCGTGCCGTCTTTATCTTTGTTAAATGTCTGAAAGCATTGTAAGAAGTTAGGATCAGTCTGTTGGTGATGAATACACCTGTGGCTACAGTTATGTGGTCTTTCTTGACGTTTTTTCCTGAATGGTCTGGAAGGTCTAGAGATATAGCAACGGCTCTGTCGAACCAAATGTCCATATCGTACAACTTAGATTCCTGCAGTCCAGACAGATCGATCCATCTCATTGCGTTAACAGCCCAAGGAAAACAGGATACAGTGGTCCATTGGTACACTAAAATTAACACCAAATTTTTCCTGTAAGACAAAAGAAAAATTATGAAAGTCATAAATTTGAAGAAATGTTGATCAAAATGAACATCAGATATTTACATCATGTTCGATCGGATGGCGTTAAAATAATGTTGTTAATGATGCAACTGATGTTGACAATCTTCGTTTCGTATGTTATATAAATACAATAAAACAATTGTCGGTTTGTTCAACTGATAATAAACAAATAATAATTACTAAACACGACACGACGAAGCCTGCCATTTTTAGGACCACGTCATAATCCCACGGTGTGTTTTCCGAGACGACGTCCTTCGGGATATTCCCGGAGATGAAATCCCGTCTTATCATCAGGACGGGCACAAGCGAAGGTAGACCTACGGTACCACAGTGCGCGCCAAAAGTCTGGTGTAGCCGGTGTGGTGGAGCTCGATAGGTCAGGTGTAGCCGGTGTGGTGGAGCTCGATGGGGTTTAATCGGTAGTTGGTTATGCGGGGCGAGCGCCTCGCGCGCCTTTTTCAAGGCGTAGTCTCCTGCGAGGAATTCGGGGAGGTGGAGGACCTTGGCCTCGTCTCCTCGTCTCCCTCTTACTTTCGGGAGCCACCGGAGTCCGACATAACCCGGTTTGTTACCCCCCGGACCGGGTATCCGTAAATCGATTCCCCAGCGTTAAACATTTCATAATGCGTCATGTCTGTTTAGTACTGTGTCACTTTATACTTTTTACAAATTTCTAGGTAGCAACTTGGTTGTGCACTGGACTTTGCTGATATCCATTAGCAACGATGACTTCCAATAAAAAGCAAAAAAATAATTGCTAATAATTAAGAACCATAAAATAAAAAAGGAAGCTAAAGAAAAGACGAAAACAAAAAGAAATTGTAAACGTTAATTCCGACGGAATCTTCTACTGTGTCTGCTGAAAGCCAGTAGCATTCGGAATGTCTTGTTTTGGTACTTCATGAAATCATAGTCTACTCTTTATACTCAATGTTGTGCCAAAAAAAAAGGGTTACTTGTAGCTGCCTTTTACAGTCCAGCATAAATAATAAATTTCCTTTGTAAAATTCAAATTGTCTTTCAGGTTTCCGTTCAAGAAAGGCCTTCAACACGTCCGTGATATCTCTACACTTCCCAAAGCAATAGTGAAATGTGGTACAGAAACTTACAAACTACCTCCGCTGACTGCAGCGTCTTGTATCATAACGTCGGGCTCTTTCATACTGGACTTTAACATTCAAGGAATACGGTTCAGGCATTATGATTATTTATTGGTATGGGTTGTTTCAAACTTTTGTTTTTGTTCAAATGTCTTTCTGGTCTTTTTTTTGGAAGTCCTCTTGTAGGGTTATTTTGTGTGCTCAATTTCCTCTCGCCACATGTTATTCCATAGTCTCATCGGGTGGAGTGATCGGGTAATCTCCTCCTCGCGTAATTACCTTACTACTGATGGTCGTGGCCATCATATTTCGACAGGATTTTACTCCTTGTAATGTTCCTCCAATGCGGAAGGCGGAGGATCGTTCATTGTGGCGGACTATGGGAGAGGCCTACATCCAGCAGTGAACAGATACAGGCTGATGATGAATGTTCCTCCAACGCCTCCGATTATTGGCCGCATGAAAGGCTTCGTGAAATGGGATCTCTAGTCTGGTGCGGATTGGATCGAACCACCTTGTCGGACTGCGCCCGCGCGGTCTCTTTCCTTCGATCTTACCTGTCACGAATAGTCTCTCTAGGCTATCGGGTGTTTTCCGAGCAATATGACTGAAGTACTCGAGTGAGTGGCGAAGGCAAAGTCCTGTCTTGATCTGCAGTTAGTTGGTCTAAGACATACATACATACAAGCTTAATAATCATTACACACTCTATTAGCGTTGTAATTCGGAAAAGTTTTTGGCTTCCGTTATCAGAGACCAGATTTAAATTGCTTTATTTAAACACATTTGCAGTCACTCCCGAACGGTCACACTTATTACACAAAAGAAAAATCATCACCATTGCAATGTGATCATCACGTATGCGAATGGAACAACACCAACTTCTACGGAGGTATGATGATTTATTTTTTAATAATTTTCTACGTCTTACTTTGGATCTTGTACTGGTACGAAAAAAAGAATTAAAGTTGCTACAGAAAAAAATCTATAGGTGCTATGTTAAAATACTCGTAATGCAAAGATCTAGCAAGTAGGGAAAGCTGACCTCAACATAATAAAATGAGAATATTATCGATGTAATCTAAGTTAATGAAACATGCATAGTTTTAGATAACTTCAAAACGATAAGTTAGATCGGGATAAAGTGAATTTTTAATTTTCTCAATGGGGAGTTGGGAGAAGCAACAACTTTCAAGTTAAAATAGAATCATTCAAATCGGTTCACCTACAGAAAAGTTTGATGTAACATAAATATATAGTTGGGTTTGCAATAAATTACACATATTATTTATTATTGCAATGCGTGATGAGTTCATTTTGGGATCGTTCATCAAAGTTGAAAGATATTAAGGGCCTGATTCCCTATCTAATAAAAAAGCCGTTTTTCATAAGCATAGTTGATATAACAGCCCAAAGTAACTGATAAATAAATTTAAAAGTTACCAAATAAATATTTATAAAATATCCGAAAGGTTTAGCAGAGCGAATATTTTTTTCAAATTTAGTGTGTTCACTGGTGGTATGAACCCGTATGGGCAAGTAGTCATGCGTTCCAGATTGTATGACGGGTTAGCCATAACGCGATACAATAAGGACTTTAATCTTATGTCTCAAGATGGGTGGCATTCACGTCGTGATAGTTGAATACTGAACACCGTTTGGGTTGTGACCTCATTCATCCACCAAGTGCAATCTAAATTCCTAGTTTGTCAACTGTAAGAAAGGTGTACGATATATTAAGAACTTTAATTTTATGTTTCAAAGATGGGTGGCATTCAGGTTGTAGTGTCTATAATTCAATATAAACTAAAACTTATATCTCAAGGTGTTCATTTCCGTTGTAGATGTCTATGGGTTCCAGTAACCACATAACACCAGTTGGGCTGTGAGCTTGGCCACTCATCTAAGCAATAAAAAAAGACCTGAATACCGGGTCGTAACCTCATTCATCGACCAAGTACTACAATCTAAATTCCTACTTTATCAACTGTAAGAAAGGCATATCGGACTTCGTAACATCCCGATGCCCAGTGAAATTGTTAAACTTTTGATAGGTCCATTCATTATACCCGGCGATCCTGGGAGGGGTCTGTCTCCTATACCTCCTTTCATTGAACAAACAACCGAAGCGTTCCGAGTGACAACGGACCCGAACACCGATTTCAACCCCAATATCACTTGTAAGTTGGATTGGCAATTCAGCGAAGTTTCTAAAATATTTGTCGATATCTTTATATCTAAAAGAATCTATACTAATATATAAATCTACAGTGGTTTTTACGGATGTTCCGTTATAGCTACTGAACCATGCATTCGATTGAGTTGAAACTTAGGATCTATGTTAGTAAATACATGTACTTAATGGATAGGCTAATATTTATATGAGTGTTAGACTCCCTAATAACAATGATATTAAATAATAATGTTAATTTTAAATGCCCAGCGAAGCGGGCGAGTACGACTAGTTAACTTATATAGCTGTCGTTAATTCGTCGTTAATTAAGGAAGCGGGAATAAGGAGCTTTTACTGTAGGTACTGTCCGTTTCTGCTGTACATTATACACGGCATCCCATTGAAACTACCATCTCGTGTCTGAAAGTCAACTTAACTGTGGTACTAACGGTAGTTTTACTGGTGGTAGGACCTCTTGTAAGTCCGCGCGGGTGGGTAGCACCACCCTGCCTATTTCTGCCGTGAAGCAGTAATGCGTTTCGGTTTGAAGGGCGGGGCAGCCGTTGTAACAACTAACTATACTTGAGACCTTAGAACGTATATCTCAAGGTGGGTGGCGCATTTACGTCGTAGATGTCTATGGGCTGCAGTAACCACTTAACAACAGGTGGGCTGTGAGCTCGTCCACCCATCTAAGCAATCAAAAAAAAGTTGGGCTGTGAGCTCGTCCTCCCATCTAAACAATAAATAAAGCTCCTGCAATTCTACATTTTAGATTCTCTCGATGGTTGCTGGTTCATGTTCCCGCCAAACTATGGATCGATAGCCGGCGTCAGCTACTTGGATCCGTTAACTGTCAATGAATACAGATTTAGCTGCCAAGGTGCAGCGAATAAGGTAGGTTCATCAAAACAATCTATAGGTACTAATAATATTATAAAGCTGCAAAGTTTGTTTGTTTGAACGCGCTAATCTCAGGAACTACTGGTTCGATTTGAAAAATTCTTTCAGTGTTAGATAGCCCATTTATTGAGGAAGGCTATATAACATCACGCTATGACCAATACAAGCGGAGCACCAAAAAAGAATGTTTCAAAATTGTTTTTTTTTTCCCTTTTGAGAGCTGTCGCTGCGTGCGCTGCAGAAAAGGTTAAAGTTTCGCTAAAATAATGTATGACAGAATTGTTTCTCTTTAATAGATCTAAAAAAAAGTCTGCGACAGCATATTATGTCTATATGTTAAGGTTAGCTCACGATAACGTGTTTTATGCTAACCAAATTTGTTCTAAAATAAAGCATTATTTGTGAACTATTCCACGCGGACGAAGTCGCGGGCAAAAGCTAGTAAATAATATATATATGCCTACCCTTTCATTTAATTATTTTACCGTAGCATTTTCAAGTTAATTGTACTTTTTTTGTATTTAATGTATCGCATTGTTTAATTATTTTTTGGTGTACAATAAAGAATACTCTCTCTTTTAATGTTAGCCTTCATGGCGCAATGATAACATACTGTAACATACATATTCAAATATCTCTGACATACCTACTATCTGTAAGTACATACATCGAGACTGCAAACATGATATTTTGGAAGTTGATGACCTTTTGTCTTGTAGGTAAGCAAAATAAATAATATTATAGTGATATTATCATATCTCGATGACACATATACTAATATTCCCAATAATGTGTCGGTTTGTTACTTACCTACGATGATTGACCTTTATTAAATACTAGCTGACCCGGCAAACTTCGTCGTGCCTGAATCGATAAATAAAACACCTAAACTTTTGTATAAAATAAACTTAAAACAAACAAAAGGAGTCCGTCCGACGGGGGACACATCAAAGGAAAAACAAAATTGCTATTTTTATTTAATTCCGGGCATTTTCATATTTATCTACCTTTTAAACCTTCTTTGGACTTCCACAAATAATACAAGACCAAAATTAGCCAAATCGGTCCAGCCGTTCTCGAGTTTTAGCGAGACTAACGAACAGGAATTCATTTTTATATATAGATAGATAGATGATTCCTTCATTATCGAGATGTTAGGTAAGCAATTAGAAAAGAATGGGAAGTATTTTCGCTAGGATAGCAACACTGGCTTAGTCAGGCTAAGCATACTTCATTTCCTTTAATCATTGTTCTTTTTTCAGGGCCTATACTGGTATCCACAATGGATGGGCGTTCCGCCCCACCACCCGTACCCGCAGTCCGGTGACGTACCGGACCTGAAACAAGGGGCGCCGCCAATCTTCTACCCCCACCAGCAAGGTCCACAGCCCGGTCCAATAAAACCTTTAGGCTCGTAACAAATAAAACAAAAATCTATCTACTATGTTTTCGATTGTTTTTTAATTCTTCACACCGCGTTTCCGACTTTTTTTTCCTACCTCTGTTGATAGCCTTAAGCTATTTCAGCTTCTCCTCGACGTGTAAGGTGAGCTCACGCCCACGGCGCTCAAACTGGAAGTGTTGCTAATACTGGCCCTAGCAGGAGCAGTGCTTCGCAGAATCTACCACCGGATCGGAAACGCGACCCACTGCGAAGAATCGGCGAAAAACTCAGTGGGCTGTGTCTGAGGGTTAGTTTACTCGTCGAGCCCTTCGTCGCAAGCGACGGGTTCGGCGAGGACGATGACCTATAGTTGTTGCAAAGTACGAGCGCGCGTGGCCTTTATATGTAGTTGTAATCGTAAATACACATTTTCGTTATTGTGTGTACCAGACGGAGCGGTTTTTATTGTTCCTACCCATGCTGATAGCCTTGAGAGGCTATTTCAGCTTCTCCTTAAGGTGTAGGTGAGCTCACGGGGCTCAAGCCGGGAGGGGAGCGGTAAATAGCTACATTATCTACATATAGCCTACATTGACGCGAATACAGATTGGTCACTCACACAACTAAGGGCAGTGCCCAATCTTACTTTGCTACAACTATACTGAGGATGGTTATTCATAAGGAACAATTTTATGATTGACGATGCTATGTGTCAAATATTAAAGGAGGTCGATGTATGCTTCGTGATAAAACAAAACGTTAAGAGAAAGTATGTCTTAAGTAAAGTACAATAAGCTGTCTTATAGCTAAAAGACAATAGTCAAGAAAAGGATAGTAGGCACCATTAAAACATGTGATAGTCATAAAGCACGAAGTTAGGATTGCCATACACCATCAAAAGTATTTGATGCAGAATGAGTTCACACACTATTAAAACGTAAAGTGTAGATCAAGTTATATAAGTCGTCGTGGCCTAAAGGATAAAAAGTCGGGTGCATTCGTGTCAAGCGATGCAATCCCGCAGGCGAGTACAATTTTTTCTAATGTACGTACTTAACAAATGTTCTCGATTGAATTCAACGGTGAAGGAATAACATTATGTAAAAAAATTAAAACCCGCAAAGTTATAATTTGCGTAATTACTGGTGGTAGGGCCTCTTTTGAGTGCGCACGGGTAGGTACCACCGCCCTGCCTATTTCTGCCGTGAAGCAGTAATGCGTTTCGGCTTGAAGGTTGGGGCAGCCGTTGTAACTTTTTTTTTATTGCTTAGATGGGTGGACGAGCTCCCAGCCCACCTGGTGTTAAGTGGTTACTGGAGCCCATAGACATCTATGGCGTAAATGCTCCACCCATCTTGCGATATAAGTTCTAAGGTCTCAAGTATAATTACAACGGCTACCCCACCCTTCAAACCGAAACGCATTACTGCTTCACGGCAGAAATAGGTGGGGCGGTGGTACCTCGTACCCGCACGGACTCACAAGAGGTCCTACCACTAGTAAACTATACTGAGACCTTCGAACAAATCTCAAGGTACCCACCTTAAGATTTGTTCATCGGCGGCATCAACGCTGTAGATGTTTATGGGCTTCGGTAACCACTTAACACCAGGTGGGCCATCCACATCCACATCCACATATGCAATAAAAAATAAATTAAAAAACATATAATTTTCGTTTTTAGCCCTTTTTATTGAGTATTGTAATTCGTGTATATTGATTACTTGTCCATGAATTAGAGATTGGACAACATAATATAAAATATACCCTGTAAAGTGAGCTCACGAGTGCTCAGGCTTCGCAGCCTATTAACATTCGATTGGCACCGTTTAATTAAAATTAAAACACATCTTACCATTTTTTATAACTTTTATTCATAGTCATAATTTACACAAACATAACGATATCTAAACATGAAACTCAGTGTACATTGAGTGTCGAGACGTAACCTAAAATATATTTATTTAGATGAAAACAATGTGGCCGAGAGCTAAATCGTATAATATTTTTATTGCACAAGATAATTTTATATGCGACAGCCAAAAATTTTCAAGTTTAATGCAGACATATACGTTCTCTCAATGTTGTTAGCGCAAACATTTTTAAGGCACTTTATATAAAGCATTGCTTTTTTAAAACTGGTTCTATAGTCGTATTTTTAATTAGACGAAGCCAGCTGACAGTAGCTAATGTCACTTTCTAAAATAATGTTGCCATATTTAAAGTAATAGTGATGCGTTCAGTTCTCGTTCAATCACATGAATGAACAATGAGTGTGAAGAGTTAATCATTTCAAACTATAATATTTCTATTTTACAATAAAATTGTATTAAAGTGCTCCAATATATGTTACTAGTAGTATGTAACTACAATCAGTTTTTTTTTAATTTTCATTACCTACCTATAATTGTTATATTTTATACATCTATAATTTCAACTATATGATGTAATGAAAATAAGACAATCTTACAATTTTCCTCGCAATGTTTTCCTTAATGTTTAAAACCCTCGGTATTGAGTATAGGTAGATACTATAGGAACATAATCGTCGAAAACTCGTTAGTATGTACAAAGCACGACTAAAATTCGAACCCCGTACCCGATATCGGCAGTTCGGCACACTAACTGTTCACTAGACAATCGAGGCAATTTCATTAATTCAGGAGTTTGTTCAATCATTCACTTTGTCACAACACTATTCTTATTTCATCAAAAACTGACAGCACAGTAAACGTCAGTTGACTTCGTCTAATTAAAAATACGACTATATGAAGAACCTCCATGCAATATTATTTTTTAAATCATAGATGAGTCGACTATTATCAAAGCCGGCAATGTGACTTTTGTACAATTATTGGTAAATCAGAAAAACGAATTATTGACTTTGTATTTCATTGGCAGTCACAAAACTCTTCTGAACGACATCTTAGATAAATAACAGGTTAAGTATTAACCTTTATTTAATGCAGGTTTTGAACCGTATTCTTTGAAGGAGACGATTATATTCAAATCAATCTGTATTGACATATCAATAATTTTTTTTGTCCCAATGCACAGATTGCCACCTTTGATAATAGACGACTCAGATAGAGTAACAACAATTCACTTCATCATAGCTAAGACAAGTGAAGCATATTAGTGTTGCAACTGTTAAAGATTATTAAGTCGAACCTGTGTGCTTAGTGCGAGTTATTTAACGTTCTCGATAGCGTAAAAGTTAACTCATATTTGTATGGAACGGGATCGTTTGCGTACGTTTGCCGCTAGGGGCGCTGTTCCAACTGCATACAAAATTGGGTTAACTTTTACGCTATCGAGAACGTTAAGAAAATCGCACTAAGCACTCTGTAAGTATTTCTCGAACGTATACGCGCTACATATTCTGTTGTAAAAAAAAAACTATTCATCTAAATTTGTACGTGAATATACAAAACTTTTTTTTTTATTATTTACGAAAAGCAGTCCTTTAATAAACGCTGATGGGATATCACACTTCGAATGCCGATTACCTAAATTCAAAACAATAAAACTTCCTTAATGATAGGTACCTACATTAATTACTAAAAAAAATTGCATCTAGGGCTTAATTCGTATTCTATCGTAATGAAACCTAATTAATGACAGGAATTGAACATGAAAAATTTATTGTAATAAATATGTCGTCCAATTAAAATGTAAACGTGAAAATTATGTTTTTTTCAACAACAACAAAAACAACTATTGTATGGAATGGCTTATTGTAAAAAAAAAACAGATAAACTATAAAAAGGTTAGTAACTCAATAATTATTTTTGTCCATGGTTGATTGTCATTTATCGATTCTATAATTTTTTGTTGTCGATGATTAAATACAGTGGCAGTTTGCGACTGTATTGTAGAAATAATTCATTTATAATATTTATTAGTTAACCAAATTGATTATAATGTTAGCTAAAAATAAATACTTTTCGTTTTAAACAAGCAATATTTCATTAATCTGCACAGTGAAGAAGATTATACCAAGGTTCGTTGACCTGACGCACCAGTTCATTTGTTTTTGTGTTACACTGCGCGCAATGAAAAAGCCGTCAATGAATTGTAATTTTTCAATCGCCATTTTAAATATGGTCGTATTAGGAAACATCTTCGCTTTCCGTATTTGAGAACGATAACTTTACACCCCATCCGATATATTTACGTTCAATAAGGTTTTTTTTAAAATCTAATACTGATTTGGAATTTTTCACGTAAATGCATTACAATTTATACTTTACATGGTTACGGTAGATCATTTTCAACTTTAGTAGAAATGTAACCAAAAAAAAGCGCTCAGGCTTTAGCACTGAATACATTCTAATTCTACCATGGACATATTCTTTTGTTGAGACGCTTAAATAAATGCCGTAGGTAGGTACAAAAACTAAATTTTAATGTGCACTTAACACGTTCAATGCAGAGTGTAAATGACTTATGAAACAAATTATTATGTCAAACACCGAACGGCCTAATCTTTTAGTACCTAAACAAAAAATACTATATACTGAAACTATGAATCGCATGCAACTGACTCAAATTAGCATTTTCTCCTGTGTTACGGGAACCGAAAATACGAGACTAATGCACACAATTCCTGATTAAATAAAAGATATATGTACAAAATTCAATTTCTTTTTAACTCACCAAATACTGTTTTTTCGGTAGCCTTTCTAACTTTTTTTTTCCTGCCTAAGGTGGTATCCTTGAGAGGTTATGTCAGCATAACGTTGCAAAGCTGACGTTGTTGCTAACACGATCCCTACCAAGAGCCGTGCTTCGCAGAATCTACCACCGGATCGGAAACGCGACCCACTGAGGAGATCCGGCGAGAAACTCAGTGGACTGCACCTGGGGGTTAATTTACTCGCCGAGCCCTTCGTCGCAAGCGACGGGTTCGACAAGAATCTAAATTTACTAGATGGGTATCTGAATGGGTAGGAAATTGTTTTATTGAGCTCTCCTGAGCTACTATAGATTTACGTACGATTTCCCTGTTGAAGATATATCATTTGCTATTCGACAATCGGTGTTTTCTTATCGCTTATATGGGGAAATAAACTCAACCCATAGACATTACAAGGTCAAGACCGTTATCCGCCTTGGAGCTTAAGATCGAAGATTCTATTGTGCAGTATAACCGCTAACAGAGTCTTCGCACCGGAACGCTTCGACTGCTTCGCGACAGAAACGGGAATGAGGGAAAATCTACCACAAACAATAATCCCTGCATAAGGTAAAGTCTACCTCTAAGCAGCGCGATAAGTAGTTAACCCATACACACAGCCCACTGAGTTTCTCGCCGGATCTTCTCAGTGGGTCGCGATTCCGGTCCAATGGTAGATTCTGCGAAGCACTGCTCTAGCTAGGGCTAGTGTTAGCAAATTCTCTCAGGTTGAGAAGAGCCCGTGAGCTCACCTACCTGTCTGGACGTAATTGGATTAGCCTCTTAGGCTACCAGCGAATAGGTAGGATAACAAAAAAAAACTATCTGTATCTGATTTCGTCTCATACCTCATAGGCAGTGTATGCCGGTACCTAAGGCGGCCTAAAGTGGAAGTATACAAGAAAAAAAAAAGTAATCATCCCATTTTAATGGTACCAAATGCAATCTTGTATCATCCGAATCTCTACGGAAGGCGGTTTTAGCGATTCTCTCTATTGCATTGTATTTCATAACACATTTCCACTCTGTACATATGTTGAACGTAAGTATAATATATTGTTCATCAGTCATGCAGCTTGCTTATATATAAGTTCGAGAATAGCTTCATCAAAATACATTTTTTCAATATTTAAGAATGGCTTTTATTTTATTTATATTATACACACGTCGATTGAAGCCTGTATGAATGTTAGTTTAGAGGTTGGGTTAAATGTTTATAATCTTCCAATTTCTTGCTCGCATTGGCAAAGACTAAAGTTTGCCAAACGCGTGTACCGTCAAATGTGCATTATGGCTGAGCTTTGACGAGGCAATCACAAAATATATAAACAAACAAACTTTTATTTGACCGCTTTATTAATATTGTCGATTACTCTTATCATAATTAGCTCACTTTTTTTTTTTTAGCCTTAGATACTAATGGAGTCTGTTGCTAGCCCTCATTCTGCCTATTTCCAAGGTTCCGATTTGAATTACCGCTTTTGTACAATCACAAGAATTGAGAAATCATCTTTTATTTATCAATGAAGGCAAGGTCTCTCATTGTGAGGTCTATGGAAACGGCAATAACATCATATTATTGAAAAAAAAATGCGTATTTGACACCGGACAGGCAATTTCATTTCAAGCCAAATTAGTTACTAGTTTTTGCTCTCACGATTCTTTAGAATCTGTAGAAGCTTCTCGAATATGAGCGGCCGATAAGTGAGGAACAATCTTGTTTAGTGTTAAAAGTGTCATTGCTTTTCGCAACTCGGTGAGTGAGTGACGCTAATATCTTCCATAGTATATTTTGATCATCTGTCCAACAGATTTGTTTATAGATCGATCTTGTCACTAGTGTTTGATTCGAGTTCCCTCTTCTAAATCCAACATTCATACAGACTTATAGGACATATGTGTGCGGCCGGCATCATTACTACAACACTAGGGCTGGAATTATTCATGCTTTCTGTTTGACATCGTCAATTTCGAAATCTTTCTCCCAGCTCTCGTCCGAATTGGCACTGGCGTCATCTTTGACTTCCTTATCAGCGAAATAGTCTTCGACCAGATTGTTGCCGCACGGGTCTAGTTTTCCCGCCTTTTCCGGTGAGCGGCCATGTTTGTTTTTGTCTATGTTCCTGTTGTTCATGTTATCTGTGGTCTTGTTCGTGGACTTTTTCGTTGGATTGTCTGCTTTGTTGTTGTTGTTGTTGTTGACTGAGTCGCATGTCGTGTTCTGTTTTGCGAGTTTTTTCGAAGCGATCTCCCTCTCGTATTCCTCTAGAAGCAGAGTTTGCTGTTCCTCCGTCAGTTCTACGTCATGAGCGAAGTCTTCTGTGGAGTTATCGGAAAAAGAAGCAAAAAAAAAAGAAGAAAATCGGAGGTTTTTAAAACGACATCATCGCGTCCAGTACAAACACAATGACAAGAAAAAGCTATGGAATAATGATACAAGTTTTATTTTGAGAAATTAATATGAGTTACATAAACAAATTTCAAGTAAACAAAATTGAAATTAAATCAAATTTTCGTCTCCTACACGTCGATGAAATAAAAAAAAATAAAAAAATCCGAAACGAAACAAAACTAAATATTTTATCATTGTTTATTCTTACCGTCCTCCCAGGTGACGACGTTGTCTATGTCTTCGTTCTCGTAATTCTTTTCGTTCTCTATGATTGGAACTTTTTCTGGAACTTTTTCGGGAGTTCTGAAAGATAATAATTTAATTCGCACATCCATATCTTTATACATATTAAAGTTTAAAATTTGGCAATAATATTAAGAAAAAAAAAACTTCAGCTATTTGGATGGAGTAAACTTGATTTTTATTTTATATTATTTTTTATTGCTTAGATGTGTGGACGAGCTCACAGCCCACCTGGTGTTAAGTGGTTACTGGAGCCCATAAACATCCACAATATAAATGCGCCACCCACCTTGAGATATAAGTTCTAAGGTCTCAAGTATAGTTACAACGGCTGCCCCACCCTTCAAACCGAAACGCATTACTGCTTCACGGCAGAAATAGGCAGGGTGGTGGTACCCACCCGCGCGGACTCACAAGAGGTCCTACCACCAGTAAAAAGCTGATTGAAGTCCGATTAAAAAAAAACGAATTGTTGATGTTAATACCAAATAGCGCGGACGTTTAATTACAAAGATAAATCTGTCTGTACCAGCTCATAATACCTTCAGTAATCACGCTTTGCAAATCTACGAGAGTTTCATCGAATTATTCGTGAAAATTAGTCCAGTGTAAAATTCATTAGATAAATCAGTAATAATTTGCGGAATTCAGATAACACAATGGCCGTTTCAGGCTTTAGGCCATAGACAACAAAGTTTAAAAAAAAAAAACTTACTGCGGCTGTGATTGTAGTGGTAAATTCGCCATTACGGGGTCATTGGTGGGTTCTTCGATGGTTTGCTTGCGAGAAGCTGCGGCCAGCTTATCTTGAAGTAGGGCTACACGGAATAAGTACCTGTGAAAGTATATTAATAAAACTCACATAAAGTGTATGCTAGAAGTTCGTATTGCTAGGTCGCTCGGTTGAGTTGTGTCCATATCTATATCTAAACGGCAAGTTTAGACAAGAGAGGAGCAGCAGTTAAACAACAAAATTGAACTTGCAGCCTAATTAATGTGTCAAGTGTATTAGTAATAAAAAACGTTATCCATACTTAGGGAGATTCCCATTTATCTCATCACCGTAATGTCGATAGTTTTGGTAACCGATTTTAATTTAATATTAAATCTTGCGTATAGGTACTCAAAGAATTAAAAAAACAAACGAGGCTGTCCGGTGTATGCCTTTGCGCAAGTATAATCAGTATGACTAGTATAATCTGTGCTACGGTTACAGTGTATTTACTAAATTGACTTTTTGGGGGGAACGCGAGGAGTGAAGTTGTGTGATTTGTTTTATTTTGTCTATTTAGTATTTCTTCAGGTTTAAATGTGAAATAACGGTGGTTTATTAACTGTTTAATATCTGTGAAAGTGCACAAATGTGGGAAAATGAAACAAAGCCGTCCGAAAAAAGTCCACTGAAAAAATCTCAGTAAATGACCACCATTTTACTGATAATATTTCATCCCATATCATATCATCTTATTTCATTTAATTTCATCCCAGTTGATTAATGTCTCAAATGAATCATCTCATCTTCATTTCATTTAATTTCACGCCATATTCTCATTTTTCATAAAAATATGAATATGTATAAATTAAGACATGACCTAAAGGTCTTAGTTACCAGGTCGTAAAATCTCTTAAACATTATAATAATATAAAGGTGTCGTGTCTTCATACATTTCGAATCGCTTTTAGCGATAAGACCGCCTATTGTACAAGCGTATGTATCTGCTTGTTGACTGTTTTCTAATGTTAATTGTGTTTTGGTGTGCAATAAAGTATGTCCTCTCTCTCTCTCTCTCTCAACTTACCGTTCCCAAAATTCATCGTGTGAGACCGCATCCGGCACAAGCTTGTCGTACTGCGCCTTCAGCACGGGATTCGAGTCGAGTCGTCTGGCGGCCGACACCGGCGACACTATACCGGCCTCGGATGTCTCAAGGCTGGCCTTCCAAGCCTCAAACTCTGGACTGTAGGCCGGCACTATGAAGGTAGCGTCCACGCGTTGTAGAGCTTCTAGTTCTTTCTATAGTGTAATAAAAAAAGTTAATTTAACTTTTGGCTCTTGTCAATTAATTATAAGGTTAATATAGAATGATATCTGGCTTATATTTAAGTACTGAAGAAAAATGAGACAACCTATAAATTAGTAACGTTTTTTTTTCAATTTATTCGAAAAAGTTTTACTACTACTATTGCGGTAGGCAGCGGTTTGGCTCTGCCCCTGGCATTGCTGAAGTCCATGGGCGACGGCAACCACTCACCATCAGGTGGGCCGTATGCTCGTCTGCCTACAAGGGCGATAAACTAAAAAAAAACCTCACTATTATTTATATCGCTTACGACTCACGAGCACAAGTGAATAGCACCTTACCTTGTACGTTGACAGCATGGTAGTGTCACCGGAGGACAGTATAACTTCTGTGTCGTCTTCATCATCTGGCTCCGGATTCAGGACCGTACTCACTTGACCTAAAATTAAAATCTTGGTATAATCAAAGCGTTTCTGTTTGCAAGGTAGAGAGATGACTGTTATGGAATAAAATTAAAACTATAAATAGAAAGAGCGTTTCTCGCCAGTATTCCAGCACACAGCTTAAACGCAATGAGTGATCATGAGCATGTAATATTGTCACTTCATCTTATGCATATATACAGTGGTGGTCATATAATTAAGTTTATTCACAATGTATACCCACTCTTCACATTAACGTGATTTATTTGGTCTAAGTTTTATATGAAACTACCCTAGATCACTTTATTGAATCGGTTTTAATTAGTTAGTCCCTTAGTTTCCCCAGATTCATTAATATTAGAGTTTTTCCTAAATGGAAAAAGTTAATTTGCAAAAAAATCGTTAGCGGTTTTATATTTCATTCTTTCCCCATATTCATTACTAATTGAAGTTTTCTTAAATAGTAAAATTAAATTTGCAAAAAATTCTTTTAGCGATTTTATTCCTAATCTCGATTGCTTTCATGTGGTTATTTAACAACAAAATTAGTTATGTCTAAAAACGAAAACATAACTAGACATGATATGATTTTAATAAAAAAAACTGGAACTTCAAATCATTCTTAATTATAAGACCGCAACAGATATAGATAGGGCATTCATATTTCTCAACTAATATAATGAAGCTAATATATATATACTATTATTATTACATTATATACTATTATTTCAGATACTTTCAACTTCAGTAATTTCAACTGTACAATTACTTTCTACAAAAGAGATGTGTAGTTTAAGATTTTGTGCGAGATGAAAGAATAAATGAGAAAAAATTTGACATGTTACCGATGAATGTGCTGATACTCTTTTTCATAGCATTAGCAGGTGACTCTGGTACATCCAACTGAAAAAGAAATGACATAGCTTCAGTTAAACAAACTGAGACACTCAACAATATTCTAGTCTAATATTTGTACAGTTTTATCAGTAGTTCTGTTGTTAGTTTTTCTTACATTGTGTAGTCCCAATTTTAGCTTAAATTTTTTATATTGTATGTTACCAATACGTCTGTCTCAAAGAAATAAACTAATTAATACTTATTCCATAATATTATACAAGAGAGACATAGAGCACACTATTCAATAATGTCATCATTATTTAATTCCACCTTAGAAATTTTAATGTATACCCTTGTAGACACTAAAATTCATTTCAAATACCTTACAATGAATTAGAAAACTTGCCCATTTGTGGTGTGTCTATCTGACAATTTATAGAAAAAAAAGGTACTCCCTCATGGGTACAATACAATGCGCAATTGCATACAATTGCACTAATATGTACTTTGTTTTACATTATTACTTTGGAGTCTTACCTTGAGAGTCTTGCCTATAACATTGGATGTGGTGCTGAAAACATGACTTGCTTCACATTTCACAGCACTGCCTATTTCGTCGAGGTCTTTCTTCACCATTGTATACACTTCTGCAGACTGAAACATTAATGAGATACAATTACTGTTATATTGATTACAATAACTGTCAGTATAAAGGTTTTGAATTCCTAAATAGTACTGAATATGATGAGGGGTTTTATAATTGTAGTCAAGAGTCTCAATATTTTTATGGCAAATAATAATAATTAATTAATTAACTGGTACAATAAAACTGAAAATTATAATTATTAGTTGAAGCACATTGTATGATTAATTGTTATGCATCATTAAGGAGCTACTATCAACTTTGCCTACTGCCTTTGTTATTTGTTAGACACAAAGAAAAGATTTCTCATAATTTCAAATAGTGAGATTGTATTAGTATGAATATTTGAATATTTCACACTGGAGTAAACGAAAAATAAAACTTTATATAGTAGTAGGTATATGATAAATAAGGTATTGAATTTTTTAAAAGGTTTGTTTCCATTTTTCTTTCATCTATCATATTATTGTATTTATATAGTTATTTTCGAGGACTTACTTTAGTTTTAGCAGATGACAACCAAGAGTCCCACCAGTTACCGGACTGCTTTTCATCGCTGATTTGAGAGCTGCTTGCCTCACTCACACTTGAATCGGTTGATCTATCCAAAGTTATTTTTGCATTTAGTAAAGCCAAAATAATAATAGCATAGAGAGTCTGCATGTGTAGGTACTACAATCCAGCCTCTTTTACTGCAAAGTAGTTGTGAAGTTTGCAACGTACAACAGCTGTTAAACATTCAAAACCCAAAGCTGTTATGGGTCTCAGAAATACTAGCGACAAGAATAAATACAACCAGATCCTGACTGCTAACTGATGAGGAATTAAACTAAAATCTGTAGTATTCATCTTTGAATCTCTGAAGTTGCGACTTATATTTCTCTTTGTGATATCTATGGGTTTAATTTAAATTAAAATAAGGAACACAATAATATTTAAATTGAAAAATAGAAAAAGGAGCTTCCGCACTTCTTGGCAAACTTAGTACAATATAAAGGAAGGTCACTAATTAAGTCAAAAAGTTTCTCAAAGTAACCTTTGGTTGTGCAATAGTTTGACACCTGTCAAAGTTTTTGAAAAAAGATCCTGTTCATTCTAAAATTTGATCCTTTGTTTAATCATTACATTTGCATTTATATTTTTATTAGACAAAGCAACTTGTGTAATTGTATAAAGTTTTTAACTGAATTTTTAAAAATTAAGTTCAAGGTGATTGGGACTATAAAACAACTTGAAGACAAAATTCATCAGTTAGCTACCAGGGTCATAGTTTTAGGTCCAATATCTGGTGTAAAAAATGCAGTTGTATCGCAAACAACTTCTATTTTTATAAGTTTTGCTTAATCAATAATAATACAATTGCATGTACTGTTTACATGATACCAGGATTTTATTCAATAATGAGCGTAATAGAAATAAAACGTTTTCTGTTTACAAATAAGACGTAGAAAAACAAAACTCTTTTACAATCGCGATTTTAATGATAAGCTATGTTGACATCAATTTTGTGAATTTAAAGGGGTCACTCACTTTTCCGCCATGTCGCTTTTCTCGTATTAAACACAGGAAATTTCGGTGTTCATGGATCACTGCACGTTAAATTTCAAGTTAATTTGAAATTGTTATTGTTTTTACATTGAATTTTGATTAAATTTTGACACAGAGGTACAAATTTTTCTATGCGTTGACATTAGATTTGACGGGTTCTGTTCCGTTATACGTAGCAAGACTGGGATTCTAAATGGATTTACACTTGACCTGCGATAAAATAATTGAAAGCAATGAGTCATAGTTGTAGAATTTAAAGTAAATATTCCGTTTGAATATCGTAAAAAAAAACCTTTGGAATAATTTTCGTCTGATCGTACTAAGTAAATGAGTTCTTTTTGAATTAACTTAGAGTAATTGAAATTGAATTAGAAGGTTGCACAAAAATGTTCGAAAACCAGTTATTTCTAATTTGTACAAAAAAAAAACACTGTATGAATTTTTTTATTGGACTTCTAGGCAGACCTGTTTGGTACGGCCCACCTGATGGTGAGTTACACGGACTTCAGCAATGCCAGGGACAGAACCAAGTCGCTGCCTACCGAAGTAGCTTACGATTCAATAACGTAATTAAAAGTATTTTATGGCATAATCTCACGTTTTTTATTATTATTTTATTAAATCGTCGTCGATATAAAATATTTTACTCCCTGTAAAATTTTATACATATTTATCAGCAGGCGAATTAATATAAAGTATAGTTTTTCCAATATATTCCGTTGATGTAAAATAGTAGGATGGTGTAGTTTGTGTTTGTTTTGATGTTTTTGAGAAAATCTTTATTTCACTTTCCTTATTAATTAAACGTTTGATAAAATTGATAAGAGGCATAAAATTCCAATGCCAAAAGTATTTTATACTTAGTGTAAGTTCTCGATAGATGGCAGTGTACCTTTTTGTTGAATTGGTTGAATTTAATTGACTAAAATCTGGTATTCTCTGCAAACAACAAACACTACTTTGTACCCGTAGGAAACATAACTTAGGTATCGAAGTCCAGAAGGTAAATGAATTTTCTATTATTTGTAAGCAATTGTTTTATTTCCCATAGGTATGTACGCCATCTTAAAGTCAAAAGTAAAATGTGAAATTCTTCGTTTTATGAATGGATTTAAAAAATTTGATTTGTTGTATTCTTTCATAAAATGATTCACAATCCCGCACTAATATGGGGAAGCAAATCCAAGGCGAGGTAATTAAACTGGCCGACGTGATAAATTGATTTAACAACTATAGCAATATTTTTATTTTTTTTCTCTGTGGTCGTGATAATCACTTGATTATTTACTTGATTACAGGTAAACGAATTATAAATCATTGTGGAAAGTTACTTTAGTGGTGGAAAAACTAGAGGATTTTAATAATTAGACATACCACATGACAAGAGGGAGATGGAGGAAATTGCAAGTGTAGGTATTGATAATAGCTGTCGCACATATCAAACCTGACAATTTGAATGCTTCGCGCCATATATAAGTAAGATGGCCGTACCTACTCAGTGGGGCTAGAATAAAGCGCTAACAATATGTACTTAAGCATTTGAAATAAATCTAAAGAAATTGAGCTCTGAAGACTTCAAATACGCATCGCGCAATTATAGTCTCCCAACCCTATCAATTCACGAAAGCAAATTTAATTGACGCGTGGGCTCTGGCTTAAATTTACATTATGTTCATTAATTACATTAATTTCGTTGTACAAAATATTAATTTGCGAGAGCTATACTCATATCTGTCGGATCTTCCGCCCGCGGATTCAATGAGGCGGTTTGATATTTTTATGAATAAACACGAGGTAAAGCCTTAGCGCAAGATGTCTGCGCTATGATACAAGCTGTTTGTTTTTGATGTACAGTTGACGACATAATTATAACTTTATTTTAATAATCACTTTGCCTAAATAAAATGTACTTAAGCATTGCAAATAATTATTTGTTTTTACTAAGGTTGTAAAATAGACAATAATTTTATTGTGAATATGCAGTAATGTTTATAATAAGTGTACACTGTACATATTTTTATTTTTTTCATTGCCCACAGTTTCTCAACTACACTCATTTCATGCTATTGATTGAATGAATATGTATGTATACGTATAACATACTAATTTGTTGAAAGTAATAATATGTTGCCTAGCACACTAAATAAGTATCAAGGACATTAATATAAAGCTTAAACAAAAACGATAGAAAAAAAACGATAGTTAAGTTTTTTGAACAATCACAGGTTTTGACTTTTTGGTGGGAACGCGAGGTTGTGTTAAATGTTTTATTTGGTTAATTTAGTGTTTCTTCAGCTTTAAATGTGTAATAACGGTGTTTTTTTATTTCATTTTATCCCAATTGAATAAAGTCTCAAATAAATCAACTTCATCTCATTTCGATCCATATGATATTCCATAATACTATATTGTATAATATGAATGTATGTATTTAACAATTTTATTAAAGGTTATAGATAAGAAGAAGAAGAAACACAGGTTTTTCTTAGTTTAGCTAAAGTTGACTTTCGTGGAGAAACGAACTGTCATAATATAACGTGTTGGCATATCTATTATTGGCCACACTGGCTTATTAGAAGGGACCCACGACCTTACGGATCCACCAGATCCAATAACTTTTCCTTAGACGACTTCAGCTCTAACACTAGGAGCAGGCTTAGGGACCCCGGTAACCGTACTCGTCGAACTCGACAAAGAGTTCGACGTGCAACCTAACTCATGCATCAGCCCGCTGAGTTTCTCGCCGGATCTTCTCAGCGGGTCGCGATTCCGATCCGGTAGCAGATTCATTCGCGAAGCAGCTGGTCTTGAGTTGTTAGGCCTCCTTCTGAGGCGCTCGGGCAGCTGTTAGCAAATCCCACCCCTTCCTGGCTGAGCCTTTGCTCGCCCACCTGTCCTGGTGAAACTCGAAAGGCCTCCGGGCCACCAGATGTCCTTCAATCCTAAAAAAAAGAAGGGACTGAACGAGCTTGCAGTTTAAAAATTATTTCGTAACACTTAAGTGCGCGACGATACGAGCACACCCACTATTGGTTTTTGATGAGAGATTCGGTGGAGCTTTCTTCGCGTTATTAATAAGTGCTTGCGAACGATGTTGTAACGGCCATCACATATACAGCATGATTTGTATACATAAATAATGATTCTAATTCAAATTAAAAAAAAAGTCACCGTAATCTGTTATTAGAATGATAACTGCAGACGATATAATAATATTTTCGTTCATTAGGAAAAAGTAATCTAACTATTGTCACTTTGAAAAAAAAATTGTAATTAGTAATTAGGATTTCTGTTTTCACTAGGCTGTATGGTTCTCTCGTAAGAGGCACACATAGCCTTGATGGCCAAAAAGCTTTATACCTAACACGCCGTTGAGATTCGGATAACTGGACGAGTACTAATAAAAAAGTGGATCAATGGAGATAACGACTGCTATTCTACACCAAAAATAAGGAATGATTGAAAATAAACTTGAACCTACATACAATGTCATAGGAATAGTTTTTTAACGTTAATAAGACTCTGTAGGTACAACAAAAGTTACAAAGTTTTGTAAGACACAAACTTTTAGTAAGACTTACATACAGCCAGTTTTAATGTAAAAATACCGAAATCAATTATTAGTTCTTTAATCTCAAAATATTCTTATTTGAAATGGTATATTTCTAAAAAAATTTTCTATAATTTTTATGGTAAAATGTTCAACGGTTTTATTAGACTTTAAAATCATTTTTACGATTTAAACTCGAGTTTGACAGTTTTCTTGGTCACGTACGTTTTTAATGTCTTTGCATCGATTAGGTGCGCTTTTAAACTTACAAACGCGCTGTATAAGGTAATATGAATGGATAATCCTCATACCTTTAATAACATGGCAATGATCGACGTGCCTTCAAAGTTCATCGCTCAATCACGGAGCTTCGGGCTGTGACGTCATCGCTCGTGAGGTGACCCGCCTCAACACGAGATGGCGCTTCACTCCTAACGCTCGCCGTGTGTGGTGACTGTAGCGACGGGTTGACGAACTTTGAAAACGTTTTTGGCGAAGGGTCTTTAAGACTTTTGTTTTTTTTTTTATAGATGCCCGGAGTTAAGTGGTTATAGGAATTAAAGAAATCGCAACCTGCCTAGTTTCGCGGCAAACATTTTTGATGTTTTTTTTTAAACTTTGCATAGTACTAAAAAGTATAAAATCACAATCGTGCGTTCTAATTCACAGGGCGGGTCAACCTTTAAAACTTTGACCTCATCCATAAAGGTAGGCTTCGATACTCAGATTGAGGTGTCTACGGGCCCCTAAAAGCACTTAGAACTAAATGAGTCTTGAACTTGTTTTAGAGAAAAATATACAATAATTCAAGCTGCAAAACATCGTTCATCGCATTCCTCAGAGTTCTGCAACTATGGACATATTTTCGGTGTAATTATAATAATATTATGGGAGGCCTTCTCAACCGCGCGTTTTGGTGCGCAAGTCAAGATTTTTTCTATTTTTTTTATTGCCGTATAGGCAGACGAGCATACGGCCCACCTGATGGTGAGTGGTTATCGTCGCTCATGGACGTTGGCAATGCCAGTGGCAGACCCAAGCCACTGCCTACCGTTTAATACGCTCCATAAGCCTCGTTTGAAGAAGGACATGTCATAGCGCTCGGGAAACACTAAAGCACACTTAAAGGTGTCATATGTATAATGCAATCCACTAGAATTATTTACTGGTGGTAGGACCTCTTATGAGTCCGCACGGGTAGATACCACCGCCCCGCCTATTTCTGCCGTGAAGCAGTAATGCGTTTCGGTTTGAATGGTGGGGCAGCCGTTGTGACTATACTGAGACCTTAGAACTATATCTCAAGGTGTGTGGCGCATTTACGTTGTAGATGTCTATGGGCTCCAGTAACCACTTAACACCAGGTGGGCTGTGAGCTAGTCCACCGATCTAAGAAAAAAAAATAGAATTAAATAAGACGGCATTACTTAATTATGCAGACTCAAACCGCGTCTTAACACAGGAACTGAGTGAAATTTATGGCGGTAGACTAATAGCCCATTTCAAACTGATCAGACGAAAGCGAATCGAAATGTTAATCTATGCTAAGTTTGTAAAAGTCGAAACGACTTCTTCGAAATAGAAGAAGACACGAAACCTTCAGTTTGGCCTAGCGAATGATACTCTGAAGTTTTTATATCGATCAAGTCAAATTCAAATCAAAAATTAAATCACCAAAGCTGGTGGGTTCGACTAGTAAACAATAAAATAACAAAATTAGTAAAGACGAAAACGTTTCTCGATAAAAATAATTCACCGTAGCAGGTTGCAGCGAGATGAAGTACCTAAGGTCACAAGTTAGTGAAATATTGCATTATTATTGTTTTATTGCTTTCAGCTATCGTTTTATTGATCGCTCGGAAAAATCGTGCCCAGGCGGTTAGGGTGACCATGTAATTCAAATATTGCTTTACCCTTTTTTTACACGCTTTATATTAGCTTCACTTGTATGTATGTTTGTAACTGACTTCTTTAGACGCGATTTTGACCCACTTTAAACGGCCAGATTTCATTCAAACTTTGTAGATTTGTCGAGGACCGATGACAATACACTAATTTGATAAGATTATTCCATTATTAAATTTGCAAAATAAGATTTTTGCCAATTCATATAATTTTTATCTATTGTCGATAAGGCAGGAATTGATGTTAAAGTAGGTACTTAATAGTTTTAAAAATACGCTTTTATAGAAAATTTTACAAAAAAATGAAAATTAAATAATAGTTTTAAAAAACTAAAAAACACGCTTTTTTTACAATAAAATATATTTTACACTAATTTCAATTTAAATTTATTAAAATTTATTTTCTATTTTTTAGTTGAATTTTATATAAAGCGTGTTTTTTAGTTTTTTTAAACTATTATTTATTTGCTTCTAACTTCAGTAGTATCAAGGAGCTATTCTAGTTTCACCTTGGTGGGCGAGATTATAGGGATCAGCCCGAGAGATATTCTCGAGCTCTAGTATGAGCAGTGCTTCGTAGAATCTACTAGCTGACCGGAATCGCGGCCCACTGAGAAGATCAGTCGAAAAACTCAGTGAGTTGTGTCTGTGGGTTGTTTGAGGTTTTTGTCTGTTGTAGGTCAAACTTTTCGTCGCATTCAAGTTTTTTGAGTTCGTTGAGAAGGTGAAAGGTGCTTGGAATTTTTTTTTAGGATATGTAATTTGAAGTACACTCAGACAAAGCTACTGCATAATGCTAAGAACCTACACGAGTAGTAGTTTTTGTTTTGACTAACCATCAGCATTAGATCAATACCAGGTTAGAGCCCCCTGAGCCCAGGTTAGAGTCACCTACTCCTTCTGTGTATTTACGAGTAGTATAACTAGCTCGTCGAGGTTACTAGAACAGGTAGGAATAAAACTACTACTCAACACACAAAATGTAAAAAAAATATTGAATAAATAAATAAAAATCTACTTAAAACACACTACGTACCAAAAGTCGGTCTTGTCGCTAACAAGGCGATGAGAACCGGAGAAAGCGGTGATTTCACAATTTAAATTTAGCTAAAAAAATATCCTAAATTTAAAAAAAAATATGGTCACCATCGACCACATTATCCACCGTGGGCGAAGCGTGGGTGCGCTCGCGCATCTCTATGTGATGCACATTAAATTTGATTGTTTCTACAACCTGCGCAAAGTATATTATAATGCAACCGAACATTTAACACGTTGTTAAAGGTTTTCTCAGTTTATTAATCACGGCAAAAAGTGAGAGGCAAGCTGTACATAGATACCCACTAGAATAGTTTATTTATTTCAAGAACATTTTAAAGCACTTCTGTCTAAATTTTTACCACACAGCATTATTGAAAATCGAATTTGAATAAAATTCTGGAAGGCTTCCTCTCTCAAACATTGTAAAAATAATATTTTGTTTCTTTGGAGCAAAACAAATGCGGCGGAATTATTGTACCAGGAGCGCAGACATTGGCGGCGGTCGCAAAGAATGTCGTACGAGAATTTATGTGAGCGCGCGCGACCGATGACAGCGCTACAGCGGCCACTTCCCTACGCGTTATGCGCCCCTAGTACTTGTTGGTATTTAAATTCCATGATACTAATAAGAATATTTTGATCAAAGTAAGAAGATAGATAGATAGTTATTTTATTTACCTCGGAAATTCATAAAATGGATATTCTATTCTTTCTCTTAATCCCAGTAAGAGTTTGAAATAATATTCCGATTGTCGTAACACCAATATTGACAATCGTTTTTTTTTTTACTTATTTTTTAACCAATCACTACTACAAAACTTTTTACAAATATTTAGTTAGGTTATTATTAGGTTAAAAATATTTAGTAACATCATTTAAAATGTCTGTGCTGTCCTTCAAGCATTGTTGATTTCAAAACAGCTACCTGTACGTAGGCAAATGTATTTCATAACAAAGGGATAAGTAGCAAAGCATAAGTAGTTCACAGTGCGTTTCCAGAGATCTTTTTTTCCACGTATCGTCCGGCTTTGGAATGATCTCCCCTCCACGGTGTTTCCCGAGCACAATGACATGTCATGTCCTTCTTCAAACGAGGCTTGTGGAGAGCACTAAACGGTAGGCAGCGGCGTATATCAAGTTGGTTGGCGCATTTACGTTGTAGATGTCTTTGGCCTCCAGTAACCGCTTAACACCAGGTGGGCTGTGAGCTCGTCTACCCAACTAAGCAATAAAAAAAAAAATATACAATTTAATAGTGTGTAAAGAATTTGCACGATATTAATGGTACATTCAGTACATACAGATTTTCAAATGCATCTCAAAACTGAACAATACGTTCTCATAAGTTCGATCTCATAATTCGCATCAGTAGCTACTTAAATATCAAATAAAGGGAAAAGCCGCCTTTACCGAGCGAGTCGGGTCGAAAATAGTGAAATAACAGCGACGTAAGCCCTTAAATCTGTGCACACGTCATTTGTTTATTAAGGGCTTTGCCGCGCGCCCTTTTAGCATAAATACTGGATTGCACAGGAACACTAACTGGGTATATTTATTTTTGTATTAGCATTGCGAATACATTTCTCAAGTTCATGGAAAAAATATACTGTTCTGTTAAAATGAATGTTAAACATAAATAAGATATTACAATTGAAAAGCAATCGTTTCAAGTTTAGGTTAACCTAAATCTTAACACTCATCGGCAATCACTCAAGATGTCCGACATTTTATCGGATTTCGAATATGGCAGCTACTGGGTACGGCCGTTTTAAATGATAAATCACTGGCTGCGTCACTGAACTCGTCAAAATGAACTTATTTGTCAAACTTAGATCATTGTCAAGCGATAAAGTGTACAGGAAATTGAAATTTGTATCACGGGACGAAAATCGGGTCCGTCCGCCATCTTGGATGCTAATCGTCACGACTTGTAATTTAAATGTGGAAGGACTTTATTTGTATAAAAAAAGCAAATTGAAAATTTAGAGTTACGTAGAATTTTACGAAAAAAATGTTTTTTTATGCCTGGTTTTAAAAAAAAAGTATATCCTGGCTTGTGAGCACAATTATTTTAATATTATTAGATTAGACAGACAAATTAGCAAAGGAGCTCTTTAATGGTGTTCCTCATACATTTAGCAATTACTTTTTATTTATACATATACATTGTTTACTTACTGTATGACAATGCGCCAGCGCGTTGTTTGCATTCATTACAATAATACATAGTAGCATGGTACTTAAACCAGCGAAGAAGATTAAAAAGAGGCTGCACCTCGAATTCGTTCTTGTTCAATCAAAATATGAACATTAGAATTTTATTGTAATATTGTAATGGTAACACCTAAGTTCTAACTAAGTTGCTAATTTTAAGATTTGCTCATGGCAACCCTCTCTTCCGTTCTAGCCTTTTAGCCCCGTGCATGGCAAGTTGTAATTAAATTATAATAAATGCGTATGTTCATTTTGCAAAACCTGCCTTTTATTTACACAGTTCTCTTCACAACACCATATTCATGGTGCTCGTCATGACGCCAAGGGCAAACACAGAAGGATCATCATCAAAGGGAAATTCTTCTCTCTTCGGGGGAATCACGACCCTCAGTAATGAGGAAGAGACGAGAAGGAGGAATAAGACTCGTCTCCCCCGTAGACACTATTTTACAAATACAAATAGGTAAAATGCTTTCACGTAAATCTGCTGGTGATTTTACACAGCCCTCAAGTATCGAGATGTGAACAACGTCGCCCACCTCAAGATAGCTGTCGATATGGAGTTCGAAGTCTTAAGCGTATTCAAACTAAGTTTACGTAATAAAAAAAATATAAATGCCTCTATGAAATTCGTTTAACAATATACAACGTCCGAATTGATGTTCTGTACCGTTTGCAGGATCAACAGGATGCATAATCTAAACAATAATGACACAAAAAATATCTCCGAGAAATAGTTTTTCTGAATGGCTTAGCCGTGGCAAGATTGTTAGATATATCAAATTAAGTAGTAGCAGTGGTACTGTTTTATTGCTTATGTGGGCATGCCACATTCAAAATGCAAAAAAACTTCCACATTGAGTCTTTCTTTGATTTAACAAGAATGAAAGATATGAAGTATTTGATGGCCAAAAATTTTACTTAGGAGCGATTTTTGAGTTTATTTTCCTAAGAGTCAAAATAAAAATAATAAATATTCGGTTTATGTATTATGGTAGGTATGAATTTATTGGAATTACTTACTATTAGTTCTTCGAGTTTGGGAAATTTCAAGTAAAACGTCATTATGTTTGAGTAACTTTGACTTTCAGAGTCTGATTTTTTAAATTCAAGTTGAGCTTGAATATAACATTCTACTGCACTTCGGACATTTTAGTAAACTATTTTGCAACTTTAAAATTAGAAAATACTATAATTTGGATTTTCACTGTACGGAACCTCTGTACCCTTTTTCAATTTTTGTTTCAAATTCAAATGACGAATATCTTGACAGGAAATTATAGTTATATTTATAAAATATTTTATTTTGTAGATATTACAGTCGAATTAGGAATGTATAGCGTTTGTGTCTTTGTTTTATTAATTTACTGATTTTACAAGTAGCTGATCGAGTAATAGTGTCAATTAAACTAAGATTCAGTAAATTAAGATGACGAATGGCAACATTATATTGAACATTGAACTATGTACTTATTTTAAATTGTTTTTTCATTTTTGTTTATTTTTGTATATCAATTGACAAAGACAGTTCAGTACCATTTTTCAATTGTTTTTAATCCCATTCGATGAACAGATCTTATTTTTTAGTAGTTAATTAGGAGCTTTGTCAATAACTACCCTCAGATATAGCTCACTGAATATCCCACTGGATCTTCTCAGTGGGTCGCGTTTCCAATCCGTTGGTAGATTCTGGGAAGCACTGCTCTTGCTAGGGCTAGTGTTAGCACCTTCGCCAGGTTAGAGCCCTGTGAGTTCACCAACTCGCTCGGTTAAGCTGGCACAAACCCTCGAAGTTACCAGCATAGGTAGAAAAAAAGTCATTAAATTGGAAACAGTATTTACCAATAAGAAAACAGAGAAAATGTAGTTTATTAATCAAAAACGGTTCGTCTTGTAGGTATGTCTTTTCTGGCTTTGATACTGTCGCTACCAAGCTTGAGATCAAGCCGTTAGGCTAATCCGAAGATATTCTGATGTTATCATCTAAATCAATCCATCCGTTTCGAAGTCTATAGATAACCTAAATAGGTACAGATACACATCGACTTTCGTATGTATATCTCTATATATTTATATAAAAATGAATTGCTGTTCGTTAGTCTCGCTAAAATTAGAGAACGGCTGGACCGATTTGGCTAATTTTGGTTTCGAATTATTTGTGGAAGTCCAGAGAAGGTTTAAAAGGTAGATAAATATGGAAATGCTCGGAATTAAAAAAAAATAACAATTTTCTTTTTTTTATCGATTAAGGCACTACGAAGTCTGCCGGGCCAGCTAGTATACAATAAATGAAACTAAATCTTGATATAGTTATGATTAAATTTTGACAACTAATTTGAACACTAATAATTTTATCTATATGTCCATAAGATTAAAAAAAACAGTTTTATTTGTTAATAACTTATAGGTATTTACAGAGAATAAAAGAATTGAAAAAAAAACTTCGTTATATTTGGAAAACAAGATTAATTCTAATAGAATATTAGTTAGTAGAAATCAGGGTATAGATTAAACAGGACTCCAGGTACCTTACCGATGCCGCCTTAGGACTGATTATGCTATTAGCTAAACTGTGGTTAAAATTCAGTAGGTAACTACTGAAATCGATTTATAATTTTAATCTGTTTTCAGTAATTCTTTATTGATTAGTAAATCAGAAGTTCAAATTAATTGCAAAGAAAAGTATAAACATGAAATAAACATAAAACCCAAATTGGGAATCTCTCCTTTTTAATGTGAAGTCGTTCAAAATGGAAATATCTAGACTGAATAACTCATCTGGTGACAGAGTTGAATTTAGAGGCATTAGTTGAATTTATTACTGGTAGTAGGACCTCTTGGGAGTCCGCACGGGTAGGTACCACCACCCCGCCTATTTCCGCCGTGAAGCAGTAATGCGTTTCGGTTCGAAGGGTGGGGTAGCCGTTGTAACTATACTGAGACCTTAGAACTTATATCTCGAGGGGGGTGGCGCATTTACGTTGTAGATGTATATGGGCTCCAGTAACCACTTAACACCAGGTGGGCTGTGAGCTCGTCCATCCATCTAAGCAATAAAAAAAAGGCCTCCTATGATGTGTTATTTAACAAAATACGATCAGTAGGTTGTTTGCAGTTTTTTATTTGTTAGATCGACAGCAGTTGTTGCAATTCTCGGTTATATTTCAATAATAGCTGTAAAAAAGAGTAAAGGGACTTAGAGCGGAAAGTATTTTGAAATTTTTTATTTTTTTATATCTTATATGGGTGGACGAGCTCACAGCCCACCTGGTGTTAATTGGTTACTGGAGCCCATAGACATCTACAACGTAAATGCGCCACCCACCTCGAGATATAAGTTATAAGGTCTCAGTATAGTTACAACGGCTGCCCTATCCTTCAAACCGAAACGCATTCCTGCTTCACGGTAGAAATAGGCATGGTGGTGGTACCCGTGCGGACTCACACAGAGTTCCTACCATCAGTACACAAGAGGTCCTACCACCAGTAAATCCTTCTATAAGCAATGGTAGCGATTCCACCGCCTCTCTGTATTCCGTAAAAATGTAACGTCAGAATACTATTTATAATTACAGATGATTGAGAGGTAGCGACATTAGTTTGAGGAGTCTAAGAACACACATTTAAATCTGTTTTCTAACTAAAACCAGACATGCTAAATCGTATTATATTTTATATATATTTTTTTCTTTTTTTTTTTGACAGTTCTTAGATGTTATTAGATCTGTATAACAGTGACAAATAAAAAAGCGTGTACCCATAAAGCTTAAACGACGGTAATCACATCATCATGAGAAGTTAAACGTATTTTAATCAATGATAATAAATACCGTACTTTAATCAATTATAATATAAGCCGCTTCAACAGCTGCGCTAAGTTTAATTAGTCGTATCGCTAATTACTTACTTGGTCGCTCACGTTGCCGACCTATACGCCGCCCGCTATTTCAACTATTCTCTGATTTATAACGGCCAGAGACGTAATTAGAAATTAAGTTGTGGGATCAAAATATAAAATACTAGCGACCCGCCCTCGCTTCGCTTCGGAAACATTAAAACACACATGAAACCAAAAAAAGAAAATAAATTTTTTTTTAAAAAAAGTAGCCTATTTTCATCAGGGACAATGTCGGCTTCTAATGGAAAAAGAATTTTTCAAATCGGTCCAGTAGTTTCGGAGCCTATTCGAAACAAACAAACAAACAAATCTTTCCTCTTTATAATATTAGTATAGATGACGATGTTAACGTTTTAATCTATATATTAAATACGCGAAGCAAAAACTTTGTATCCGTTTTTACGAAAATTGCGCGGACGGAGGAGTATAAAATTTCTCACACTTATAGAGAATATAGAGAAGGAGTGCACAATGCTAATATTTGTTTAAATTATGCATAAAAATACTTATATTAACTTATATATCAAAGTGGGTGGTGCATTTACGTTGTAGATGTACATGGGCTCCAGTAACCATATAACACCGGCTGGGCTGTGAGCTCGTCCACCCATCTAAGCAATAAAAAAAAGGTGCTTTCTCAGGGTACAATTATATTTCAACCCCCAGTAATTCCTGAATACGTACCTGTATTTCGGACACGAGCTATGTGGATCTCTTGAACTAAGAGAGCTATATTTGGCAACTTGCGAGAGGCGAGTGTTGACCTTAAAATAGTTTGTTTTTCAAACTATCAGATTTTGTTAATCGGCTAAGGAAGTTTTTATTTTTATTTTTATTTCGACGCCTTTGGTGTTGTTGATGCTTTTCGAACGAATATTGAAAAATGATTCGTGAATATTTCTCAGGCTTTAATCATACAGGTTGCACTGGAAAAAGCTTGTAGAGGCATATCTATACATATAAATAAAATTGGACTGTCTGTTTGTAATATTGAAATAACCGCTCTTTACTACATGCATATGAATGTATATATTACGGTACGTACACCAAAATAACATTTTTTACAATTTTTGTCTGTCTGTCTGTTTGTTCCGGCTAATCTCCGGAAGGGCTGGACCCATTTTGACGAGACTTTACTGATTACTTTAACAACTGAGAGCTTAGAGCTCATATCTCGAAGTGGGTGGCGGCGTTTACGCTGTAAGTGTCTATGGGATGCGGTAACCGCTTAATACCAAGTCGGCCGTGAGCTCGAGCGCCCATCTAAGCATTAAAAAAAATTGGCATTTACGAAACTAAACAAAACTCATTAAAGTGCAGATGCAGGAGATCAGTCGGTTTAGTTAAATACAAATAAGTATTTGTCGATCGGATCTGTTCGGGTCGTCCCTTGCACGGCGATCGGCGATCCGAGATCGGACGCTGGTAACGATCCCGGTGGCTTATAGTGGATACACCCGTTTCAAATCTTAGATTACGAAGTTTGCTTTTTTGAGATATTATAGTAATTAAATACGTGAAGCAAAAACTTTGTATCCCTTTTTACGAAAATTGGGCGGACGGAGGAGTATGAACTTTTGCACACTTATAGAGAATATAAAGAAGAAGTGCACAATGCTAATGTTTTTTTAAAATAATGCATAAAAGATACATTAAATCAATAAAGAAAACATTACACACACTACTATGTATTTGACGCACACACGCATGCATACTAATTATTTATTGTCAAACTTTTGTTCTTGACGTCTGTGGTCAAATTGAGAATAGATTAAATATTGTTTGTTTTTATTTTTATTTTTTTATAGTGTAGTCTTGGTGCAATTTGTGATTATAGGAGTATAAAATACAATCATAACAGTGTACAAGCTGACAATTCAAATTAATTATAGTCGAATTTCGACTACTGCGGGACCTATAGTAATAATAAAATCATTTATTGCCTTTCACACAGACTTAGATCAATACGTTTAGATAAATAAAAGAAAAGAAAAAAAGAAAAAGGCAAAAGGAGGTGGCCCGGCTAATACTGTCCAAAGTCGACGAATCGAACTGATTTTGAGTCAGCCCTGTTTCCTTTTGGTTTATTGCGGGAATCAAAGCTAGGTACGTGTGTACAGACTTAGAACGTGGTATAAGCTAGTATAAAAATAAGAGAAACAAAACAAAAATTATTACTATTAAACTAATTACGAACGTTTGAACAAAATATGTAACTAAGTTTTATTTATTTTTGTGTATATCTTCGATGGGCCTTGGCGATGTGTTGCATATTCCATGTCGTGTCGAAGAGGCTCCTCAGCAGAACACTCTTCATTTTTCACTATCTGTTACCAGCTCCCTGTATATAATGGCGTTTCAGTCGCTTAGTGCTGTATGGATCTGAATGTTGGGCGAAGAAAGTAAAGCATGAAAGAGGAGTGCATGCGGCAGAGATGCGATTGTTGAGATGGATGTATGGAGTAACAAGAATGGACAAGATAAAGAATGAGTATATCAGAGGAAGTGTGAAAGTAGCCCCGATAATCAACAAATTAAAGAGCGGACGGTTAGCGTTGTATGGACATGTGATGCGTAGAGAGAAGATGCATGTTACTAGGAGATATATGAAATGGTAGTGCAAGGTAGAAGGGGAAGAGGTCGACCGAAGAAGACATGGATGGAGTGTGAGAATGACGATATGAGAGAGAGAGAGAGGAGTGAGTGTTACGATGACAGCTGATAGAAGAGAAAAATTAGCTGTGCCGACCCCACCTAGTGGGATAAGGTGGACAAAAAGAAGAAGATTTTTTCTCAAAGCAGTACCTGTGCCATTTGGGTGATTTTCTAGCCGACTTCTGTACTTAACCCCTGTTAATTTTACCTCTCCTTTAACAGTTTTCATGTTCACGGCTTTGGTTCTCATGGTTCTCATATTTCATGGGTATCAGTGTTTGTCTGAAAAAACATGGTATATTTGGTATGGTTCTCAAAATGCCAATACCATTGTAACAAAGTAAGCAAATTAGCGGTCGCGCGGTTACTGCGATCTAGTGAGAGCTCCAAATCCAGTCGCTGTCAACTACATACTAAAACTGGTATTTTTGTTTTATTTGTCTTTTTTTCTTGCCTATATAGAGCTATTGTGTAGTCAGTTGCATTTTGAGTAAAAGCTTATTTGACTCTGTGATTAAGAATTGAATCTCAATGAAACGAAAATAGGACAGTAAAAAGAGACAAACTCATAAACTGTTGAATTTCGCCTGCGAGAGCATGGAGGATATTACTTTGGTATGTTACAATTATGTGTTTATTTTAGTCAAATTTTTATCCAGTAAATCGATATGTTTTTTATTTATTTATTGAATAGATGTGTGGACGAGCTCCCAACTAATCCGGTGTTCAATGGTTACCGGAGCCCATAGATATTTATAAAGTAAATGCTGCCACCCACCTTGAGATATAAGTTCTAAGGTCTCAAGTATAGTTACAACGGCTGCCCCACTCTTCAAACCGAAACGCATTACTGATTCATGGCTGAATAGGCAGGGTGGTGGTATCTACCCGTGCGGATTCAGAAGAGGTCCTACCAGTAATTAGGCAAACTATAATTTCGCGGATTTTATTTTTATTACACGATGTTATTCTTTCACCGTGGTCATAGTCAATCGTGAACATTTGTTAAGTACGTATTTTGTATGTATAATATCAGAGGAATTTAACAGATGTTGGAAAGTATAAGGGTCAAAATCCTAATTTGTTTAAGAAAAGTATTCACCAAAGGAACAAATACATTTGAATTACTGTTAAGTAAATACTTTTAAATCTCTAATTTCGCTTTGAACTCTGTAATACAATATAATGTCAAGAATTAATTTCTTGTATTATGCAAAACTAAAAATTAAATGTTTGCTATTAAAGACCCAAAAATATATAGAACTAGATCCAACAAAATGTATGTAATTCTAAATATTATCCATACTAACCTTTCGAGGCACAATTAAACTAATTTTTAAATGCCCCATTAGTGTTCTTAATTCGTTAAGCTTCAGTATCGAGAAACACGAGATTCGAGCTGCTATTTCATTTGAAATAAAGCCCTTACTTGATGTTGTTAAAGGTTAAAATTGAACAAAATCATTAGCTTGGAAATTCATGCATGTTTTAATTAGAAAAATCGATGTTCTTACTAGCGCTAGTAGGTACCGCTGATTAAATATTTGATGGAATTTATCGAAAGTATAAATATTGAATTATACTCCTCATCCTCTTCTTCGTGCTTGTAGCACTGTTTCCTCATTACTATGGTCCTAGTGTACCTATTCTTTGTTCATTTATATTCCAGCCACAACCTCTTTCTTCAGCCATGCGGCTAATCAACCTCAAAGATTGGTGTGAACGTGAAGTATGAAGTTATGGACTTCGGAATCTTCTTCCTTGCTCTAATGATCAAATATATTATCGAATGGAAAACAACGTAACTTTTTTTATGCTAATTTTTAATATTTCTTGTATAGTATAGCTTTATATTAGGCGAGCCTCGCCCGTCATCTGATTTATAATTGCGTTACATTGCGCGGTGGTAAACTAGTAGTAACAATAAAAATATCTTCGATATTCGTTTTGGTATCACTGAATTGGAAGGAAGGCTGCAGCCGTGTGTGTATTCAAAAGTCAATGACATGGTTTTTTTAGCACGTTCAGTCGCGAATTAGCTGAAAAGAAATGCGATTGAATTTTTCACCTCACTAACGCTCGCCGCACAAACCTAGTACTAAGCAGCCAGTTTCAAGTCTGGCAGTGTATTTATAGAGGTGAGACAGCGAACGGACACCGCGACAGGCGTGTGCTACCGACTGCCGATACTAAATAACAGTGTCGCGAAACCCCTTTGCCGATACCGCCTGGACGGTTTCATACGTCAAAGATTAACGTAAAATAATTTGATACAAAATGTGTTTTATCGTGGTTTTATTATTATTTAACACGTTCACATCGGCGCGTATGCGCGATGTCTCACACAAAATTGTTAGGGCATAAATACTGAACATATAAATAGCCTCATTAACGTTAAAAATGTCATCATTATTCTCCTGCCCTTCTCCCAGTCACCCGGGGTCCGCGCAACATGTTTTCTCCTTCCATACCATTTCTTCGCTCACTCTCCTCTTACAAATAACATCTTTCACGCAATCCAACCATTTTTTCTTAGGTGTACCTCTTCCTCTAACGTTAAAAGTACATGAAAACCGCTATCCTGGCGATAGCCAATAAGTTCATTCTGCAGTCTTTCAGCACAGCCGCTTATGGGCGAGAAACATGAACTACAGCGCCGGCGTGAACCTGTTAAAAACAGCTTAGCACTGAAAGCTGTTGCTGTGGTTTTGTTAGTTTAGTTGTACGAGAAATAGACAATCTGCTTTGCTGAATTTTGTTTTTGGTACATCTGTTTTGGTATTGGTTGTCTCTCTTAGGTAAATTCTTATGAAATCTTATAATCTATTACTATAACTCAGTCCCTTGCCTTTTTCTTGTGAAAGTATCTCTCTAATATAGAAAGTTGGCTGTTAATGTAGCAAATTTGTCTCCGACAGTTTCAAAGCTAAAACGTCATTCTCAAATTACCTGATGCTCTTAAGTCTTTAACTTTACTAAAATTTTAAGCCCCGACGGACTTTTATCACAATATTATTTCCCAATTCAGTGCACATCCACGTGCATTTGCAGTACTGACATCATCGGATCAATAAATTTACATATTTTTAAAATTCTATATATTTAGAATAAGGATAAGGCTCGCCTATCAAAATGTAGAGTGGAACATAAAATGTACATTTAATATTAAAATAGTGGATAGCTATTATTTACAGTAACTCTTAATCAGCAATAAGCGTTAAATAAACGAACCAACAGTAAAAAAACACAAAAGAAAAAATAATATTGAAAATAAGTAGGAATTAGTAGAGGTCGAGTTTCAACCACTATTTATTAATACTAGTGGTCCCGCAATAGTCGAATTTCGACTATAATTAATTTAAGTTATAAGTTTGAACATGATTAAAGTCAATGTCAATAACTATTATACTTCTATAATCACAAATTTCACCAAAACTACACTATAGACAAATAATATTAAAGATAAACAATATTAACCTATTCTTAATTTGACCACAGACTTTAAGCAATAACAAAAGTTTGACAATAAAAAGTGTATTATTAGGTATGACGATAAACAAAGGGTATGTTATAATGTGTGCGTGCCAAATACATGGTAGTGTGTGTAATGTTTTTTTTATTGATTTAATGTATTATAAATTCATAATTTAAGAAAAATATTAGCATTCTGCACCCCTTCTCGATATCCTCTATAAGTGTGGGAAATTTCATATTCCTCCGTCCCCGCATGTTCCGTGAAAAGGTATACAAAGTTTTTGCTTTACGTATTAATATAAAGATAATCCAAGAAAGCAAGAAGTAAATCGGCAAATACGTCATTTCTTTAAAAATGTAAAGTCATTCCAATTCCATTCCAATATGACATTTTTGTATCAATAGCATTACGTCAAACCTTTTAAAGTTGACGAAGAGAAAAACTTTGCTTTTTTTATCGCATTGGCACATTCCGCATAACACGATCACATGCGAGCACCTTTTTGTAAAGAGGCTGGCCGTATTTCGGCTGCGCGCGTTCGCATTTATCTTCGCTATCATCTAAGATACGGCTATCGGATGCATCTTTATGCGAACGTATCTGTGCGGCCGGCAGATACTGACCAAAGAGCCATTGATTAGACGCATTGCACTGCCATTCGAGATCTAAGTAGTTCATAATTCGCTTATTAGGAAAGTTTGCGATGTAAGGGATCCTTGTTTAATCACTGCTTTATTAATATCAAATTTTGCTTCGAACTTGTTTTATCTATACTAATATTATAAAGCTGAAGAGTTTGTTTGTTTGAACGCGCTAATCTCAGGAAATACTGGTTCGATTTGAAAAATTATTCTTTCAGGGTTAGATAGCCCATTTATTCAGGAAAGCTATTATGGGCTATATAACATCACGCTAAGACCAATACAAGCGGAGCACCAATAAAGAATGTTTCAAAATCCGTTTTTTTACCTTTTGAGAGCTTTCGCTGCGTGCGCTGCAGTAACGGTTTTTTTTTTTATATTTTTGACACCCGTCATCACAGGGCGTTACTGTTTCCCCTAATATAGGTCAGAGTCATAGACCTATATAGTAGGGACACGACATATTGTTCTATACGTACAATTGCTTATATAAATAGCACCCATTTTGAAGGCACATACATAAACATATATCTATCTCGTTCTTACTCAGCACTTTAACTCGCAGGAAAACAATATAACAGTATTTCAGTGCGTACATAAAATGAAACATGAATATACGTAAATGTCTCCNGGACACGTGTCCATTCGAAAAGAAATCGAATAAAGAACAACGTTATTTAGTTCCACGAAATAGAAGACGAGAAAACAATACAAAAACAATGTTAAGAAGTTCCACGCAAGTTAAGAATGGGTCATAAAATAGCAGATGTTAAATTTGTAATTTGTTTGTCATTTGTTCCTCCTAAATAATATAAATAAATAAAGCTCGACTGTCGCTTAAAGAGGTATAGATAAGTAGCAGTCTCACTCACGGAGGTCTATGAGGCAAAAACGACTCTCTCTTACAGAGGTTTCTGTTTCTCGCTAATAGAGGTTTTAGGAGCTAAAAATGACGGGTCCTGGCTATTACTCTCACTTATAGAGTTTTCTCACTTATCCAGTTCTCACTTATCCAGGTTTGACTGTACATGGTTTTCATCTGAAAGATTTATGTATAATGGCGCATAACAAGACATGCTTTAACCAACATATGAAAAGTACCACAAAAAATATTTTCGTACACGGATTTAAGAGAGAGAGCTTGCGATAAAGAGAGCCTTGATTGCGTTCCTGATAATTTGAATTTATCTTTGGCCACTTTTTACAAAATTACCTTATCGTCAGCTGATTGAGACAAATAGTTTTCCAAAATTATCATATATCCATAATAAAACATGTCTTCAGTTAACAGGCGGTAGAAATGTGATGGTCAAAAGTAATAGTTCTATCAAATTTTTTCGTGTTTCAGATATTTTCGGGTGTAATTTCTTACGCGTCTATCAACAGTATGTACTTTTTCAAGCGTGGTTTTTCGGTCAGGGCTTTTTATTCCCTAGCTAATCGTTGGCAGCCTAAGGGGTTATATCAAATTCGTGCGGATCGGTAGGTGAGCTCATAGGCTCAACCTGAGAAGAATGCTAACACTGACCCTAGCAAGAGCAGTGCTTCGCTGAATCTATTACCGGATCGGAACTGAGCCTTGCTAAGAAAACTCAGTGACCTGTGTCTATGGGTTAGTTCGCACGTCAAATTTTTCGTCAAAGTGAACGAGTTTGACGAGAACGGTGAACAGTGCTTCAAGAGTGTCAGTACTCATCCTTAGACAGTGGCTTGGCTGTTTCCCTGGCAATGTTGACGTCTATTAGCGATGGTAACCACTCACCATTAGGTGGGCTATACACTCGTTTATAATAAAATAAAAATGACCGAGTCTCATCTCGCTACGCCCCTAAAGAAGTCTTAACTGCAACAATTAAAAAGTTTCCAGCTCACTAAGTTTCTCGCCGGCTCTTCTAAGTGGGTCGCGTTTTGCGATCCGGTGGCATAGTCAGCAAGACACTGTTCTTGTTAGGGCAGATCTTGGTAAATTGTTTCGGGCTGAGCTCCGTGGGCTCACCCACCAGTCACCGTGAAGCCATAATAGCACCTCGAGGCTACTGTTATATACAGATATCTTTTTTGCCAGGTACCATCCGGCTTTGAAATGAGCCACGATGTTTCCCGAGTGCTATAAGTGCTGATATTCTTCAAACGAGGCTTGTGGAGAGTACTTGACGGTAGGCAGCGGCTTGGCTCTGGCTGTGGCATTGCTGAAGTCCATGGGCGGCGGTATTCACTCACCATCAGGTACGCTCGTCTGCCTACAAGGGCAATAAAAAAAACATAGGTAGGTAAGGTAGGAGAAAACTTTAATAGTTCCGACTTATTACTAAGTAGATCGACATATTATCAGTTTAATTCTGTAAGCCTCTTATCGTTGATCTTGTCTCCGCGTTGACTTCATTGTGATCCCCTTAATTAATTGTGCTTTGATTGCACCCGTCAATCGTGTGATCCGGTTTAGAATTGAGAAGGTATCAATGTGTAGATCGGCCGATTGGCTTTGTAGTGTCGCTGTGTGGTCCGCGAAATGGCGTAGTCATAATAGAGGCCTTATTCTTCATATTAGTCGACTATTATCAAAGCCGGCAATCTGACTTTTGGACAATTATTGGTAAATCAGAAAAACGAATTATTGACTTTGTATTCCATTGGCAGTCACAAAACTCTTCGGAACGACATCTTAGATAAATAACAGGTTAACAATTATCCTTTATTTAATGCAGGTTTTGAACCGTATTCTTTGAAGGAGACGATTATATCCAAATCAATCTGTATTGACATATCAATAAAAAAACTTTGTCCAAATGCACAGATTGCCACCTTTGATAATAGACGACTCATATATCTTTCATATATTGTATATTCATATATCTTCTATCTATCTAGTTTCTTATTGTCATTAATATGATTTAAAAAAAAAGAAGGTATTTTCTCCGGATTTCGCATTGCAGTTATAACCAAACGTAATTTTAGGTTCTCATCGCTAGTTTTTAATTTCGTTCTATTATTTCCGACGTTGCCAATAATTTTACAGTTTTGGTGGTCAAGGACAACAATGAAGAGTACAAGATTAACCTATAATAGTTACAATAAAAAAACATTTTTTATAACGTTGATACATACGGTTTGTAAATCTTATACGTATTCTTGGCAACCTCTGTAACTGGCAACACAAATATTATTTAATCTACAATTATTAATTGTAGAAGTGGTAGGACTTTTTGGCGGGAACGCGAAGAGCAAAGTTCTGTGGATTGTTTTATTTTGTTAATTTAGTGTTTTTTTTAGATTCAAATGTACAACAAATATGGTTTATTTGCTGTTTACATCTGTGAATGTGCACAAATTTGCACAAATACGTCTCTAGATTTTTTAAAAATTCCACCAAAAAAGTTTCAATAAATATTCACTATTTTACTGAGACTTTAGTTCATCCCGTATCATCTCATTTAATTAAATTTAATTCTAATTTATTAAAGTGTTCAATTAAGCAACTTCATCTCATTTGCCTTCATATCATTTTTCATATCGAAATAGTTTAAAAAAGGAAAATGTAAGATTGGGCTTAAAGGTTTCGTTACCGGGCCATAAAAATCTTCAAAAAAATATAATGATACAAAAGCCTGCCAAAACAAAAAAATATGTAAATAACAATTTTTGCAATCGAAATTTTACATCATTTTATTAAGTACCTACCTATTTAAGTATCAAATACGAGGAGGTTCGTAACGCTCTTCCATTTTGTTTAATTAATAATCCAGATACCGCAGAGGAAATGCAACTACTAAGTACGCGTAATGTATTTTTATTATTAAAATATTATAATTGGTAAACTGTGCCTAGAAGTGCATTTGAAACAGGGAAATATAAAAAATACATAATATTTTTATGTTTCTCAAGCGCTATGACATATCCTTCTTCAAACGAGGCTTGAGGAGAGTACTTAACGGTAGGCAGCGACTTGGCTCTGCTCCTGGCCCTGCTAAAGTCTATGGGCGACGGTGACCACTTATCATCAGGTGGACCGTATGATCGTCTGCCTACAAGAGCTAAAATAATAATAATAAATTAAAAGCTTAAATCTCATGTTTTGTCATTTAATTTGCTATTCGTGAAGATAAGACTGTCCATAAATGAAAAATTAAAACAAATAATCAACAATTCCACGTCGTAGTCCCGCAAAAATCCGGGACATCCTAGTCTTCTAGTCACCACGTGACCGGCGGGCGTAGATCCTCTTCGCATATTAATGCGCGTAGCTTGGTGGCCTGCGAGAGCGAGCGACGTCGCTTTGTGTGTGACACCCGCCGTTTGTCGCCATCCGATCATTAACATAATAAATGCTAGCTTATTTACACTTTAATTGTATTAGATCGTGAAGAATGTTCATGCTTTAACTACATCGAGCGCTGGAGTGTGGTGTTCGGATTTTGCGGCTGAAGGCATGGCTGCTGCAATTCCCGTTTTTATGCCAAATTTCCAGCAATAGAAAGAGGCTTGACTATTTCTCTGGCGTGTTGTATCTGTGATTACTTGCCATCAGGTGAACCGTATACTATTTTTTTTTTTTTATTGCCCTTGTTGGCAGACGAGCATACGGCCCACCTGATGGTGAGTGGTTATCGTCGCTCATGGACGTCAGCAATGTCAGGGGCAGAGCCAAGCCGCTGCCTACCGTTTAATACTCTCCACAAGCTTCATTTGAACAAGGACATGTCAGTTCTAAGGACTCAAATATAGTTATAATTTTAATTCCATTCCATACCACATTTTAATTTCAAAGTTTTCTACGGCGCTGCGTTGGAATGCACCGGAAATCAATTATGCAGTAAATCGGCAGCCAACCAATACATCTGAACTAATTTACATACAACCTGAATCGAACAAGAGCTGTATGTCTTCACAACGTATGCCGCGATGGCTTGTAAAGTCGTTGACGATGGATTGATTTAGAATATTGTCCGGGTGACTTGATTAAATACGTTTTAGGATACAACTAAAGCTGCACAGGGGAATCTGAGCTTTGAAACTAGTCGCAAAAGATTGATAGTAATATTGACTTGTGTTCGATGTTATAAAGTAACATTATTTCCAAGTTATATAGATTTTTTTGCAGCAATTTTATCTTTTTTTATTTATTGCTTAGATGGGTGGACGAGCTCACAGCCCACCTGGTGTTAAGTGGGTACTGGAGCCCATAGACATCTACAATGTAAATGCGCCACTTTATAAGTTCTAAGGGTCTCAGTATAGTTACAACGGCTGCCCCACCCTTCAAACCGAAACGCATTACTGCTTCACGGCAGAAATAGGCAGGGTGGTGGTACCTACCCGTGCGGACTCACAAGAGGTCCTACCACCTAAAGTCTGTCCCTATATTGGTTAGGAGCTATACGAACTAGGCCTATCATCTCAATTTGACAACAGACGTCAAGAACAAAAGTTTGACAATAAATAAATAGTATGCATGCGTGTGTGCGTCAAATACATGGTAGTGTGTGTAATGTTTTTATTTATTGATTTAATGTATTTTTTTGGGCATAATCTAAAAAAAATATTAGCATTCTGCACTCCTTCTCTATATTCTCTATAAGTGTGGGAAATTTCATACTCCACCGTCCGCGCAATTTTCGTAAAAAGGGATAATACCAAGTTTTTCCTTCACGTATTAATATATATAGATTTATTTTTACACAATATTCAAGTAAAATAGTTTGTAACCAATATTTAATCTGCCGCTTCAGAAGGTGTGTTTTATTCGATAAATCACACGCGTCCCGACCCGGTGGACCATCCGCGGGCCTCATTTACGTGGCGGCCGTTCTTCGTATCTGAACCGAGATATCTTCGATGTTGTACGCCGATAAATAAAATATTGACGCGTTTGCATGCAAGCGACTTTGGATTTCATTAAGATAATCTAAATTGAGGCGGGTTTTTTTTTTAAGTACCGTTTTAGTGAGCGGGCGTGCCATTCTGTTTAACAATAACGCTGTATGTAAAATGTCACTTTTAAATAGTGTTTTTTTTTTTTGTCAACTTGAACAAGACTGCGTTTGATTTCTTTTGAGCCTTCAAATACGCGTTTGGTTCGCGACATATCATAAATAGTTAAGGTTATAAATATATCTCCTAATATATCAGCTGCAGATAGGAACAGATGGCGGTGCACTATAAAAAACAAACTGTTTCAAGGCCATGACCACGACCCTCAGTAATGAGGAAACCGACGCAAGGAGGAGGACATTACGCGACTAATTCGATCCTCAGCCTAAATTTATAAAAATTGGTTCCAAATAATACTTACGTGGCCTACGTTCTTAAGAGAACTGTTTTTTTAGGGGTTCTAAGGTTTAGTATACTTATAACGGCTGCAAATGCATTACTGCTTCACGACAGAAATCGGCGGGGTGGTGGTACCTACGCGCGCGGACTCACAAGAGGTTCTACCACCACCTAAAGTCTGTCCCTATATTGGTCAGGAGCTATACGAACTAGGCCTCTTCAAACGGCTAGGATTTTTTCCCTAACATACGTACATAATATGTAGAGATATCATAACTCGTCGTAGATAAAATAACTTTTAAAGTGATCAGATTTTTCGGTCTGGAAAAAAGTATAGTTGCATTTCCATTTAAAAACTTCGACTACTCAGTCTGTGGCGTAATTTGCGTTGTGCCTAAGCCCCCTACCAACTCCAGCTCGGGAGCTATGCTGTACACTTGATTTCAGATCTTAGGGGCTAGACAAACTATTGCTTAAACCCTTGATATTTTTTGTGTTTTTTTCTTACCTATGCTGATAGCCTTGAGTGGCTATTTCAGCGTAACCCTAACTAGTAGGTGAGCTCACGGGGCTCAAACCGGAGTGACGCTAACACTGGCCCTAGCAAGAGCAGTGCTTCGCAGAATCTACCACCGGATCAGAAACGCGACCCACTGATAAGATCCGGCGAGAAACTCAGTGAGCTGTGTCTATGGGTTCATTCGCTCGTCGAGCCCTTCGTCGCAAGCGACGGGTTAGACGGGAACGGTGACCGGTCTTTTGTGTTAATCATTTGTCTTCTACTGCTCTCCTGCTATGGAAGATATATTGGTTCGGATAACCATTTTCTAAGTTATTTATTTTTATCCATGCTGGTCTATCACACTCACAAAGTATGTGACGTATAGTCTCTACCTTCTCCACAGAGGTAGTGTCGTCAGTAATTTTACGCATATACTCTCCACAGCCAAAATCCTTTATTAGGGCTCGAAGAAAACGTCTAAGTTTATTTCTACATAACTTTCTGACTTTGTCTTTTTAATTTCATCCAAGAAACCCATACTCATAACTCTGTTTTTTTAACAAGTTTAATGATAAAATAGTTCTATGTAAATGAATATGAAATTCCAAAAAGGGCACATCTCGCATATTTTGTCAAATAAGTTTTTTCATATACATGTAGTTTTGAGGGTTACCTACAATCATTTTATAATAATTCCAGTAATTTTCAATTGCTAATTAACACTAAAATATATCTCAAAAGTTAATATTTTAAATTTTACACTGCCTTAGAAAATAATCAGTTTTTTTTATTTTCCTGAACATTTTACATTTTCAGAGATGTGTCCTTTTCGAAATTGCATATTCAATTAGATTGGAGCCCCTAATTCTCAATATCGTTGCCCGCTTTGAATTTTCTAAGTCAATCGAATGTTCTAGTCTCAAAGTACATTTTAATCGCAGACCAATTTCTTCGTTATCCCTACGCCATAGAATCCAGTTTAAATTAGTGTTCGTAGTTCGCAGCAGAATCCGCCGGTAATCATTAACATAAGAGGGATGCCCTGCACTGGGCCACCGCATATTTAGCTAAAAGCACGCTTCGCTAACAGCAAGGTAATTAGACTATGCTATTGATGGGAAGAATTAATTGGAATTTTTGCGTGAGATCGTTAAAGTTAAATGCCGAAGTCTGAGAGCTATGCAAGGTATACGGTAGTTGTCGAGATTTATTACGATTAGACATAATACTTTAACGAATAAGAGTTTTTACTGGTGGTAGGGCCTCTTGTGAGTCCGCGCTGGTTATTATCACCACCCTGCCTATTTCTGCCGTGAAGCAGCAATGCGTTTCAGTTTGAAGGGTGGGGCAGCCGTTGTAACTAAACTTGAGACTTTAGAACTTATATCTCGAGGTGGGTGGCGCATTTACGTTGTGGATGTCTATGGGCTCTAGTAACCACTTAACAACGCTTAAGTGCTGATATAGAAAATCATTTTCGACACAGAACCCGGCTCTGTAAAGATCGCCCTTTCGCAAAGTTTTCGATTACCCATGCTCTTTAAATAATAATAATAATAAACATTTATTCAAAATATAAAATACAAGAAATCAAAGAAAAAAAGTGTGTGCGTGTGCAAGTCACACACGGACACGGTAGAAGTGAAAATTATAAATAATGAAAATAAACGCAAGGGTCAACCACTCCGCAGTGCAATGGAGCAGCCTCACCCTGGGGAAACCGCCTGTATGATCACGGTATCCCTACGCCAGGTAAGTATGATTTAGCAAGAGAAATACGAGAACGTCTATCAACTGTGTAACATCTCGTCACCGCGATTCTAGAATTTTTGAATTTACGTGCGACATCTGTTAATAACAAACTAAATATAAATAATTGTAAATCATCTTTTATAGTATGAGGTAGCGCCCTCTGCGAATTGATATTTTGACTTCACGTATAATGTGTTCTATCTCATTCTCTCGCCGGCTGAATCCTATACATTTATGTGTTTGTGTCTCTATGGACTTATTTTTTCGTTTCATCGAGTTTGAAATCACAACGATTCTAAAGAAGTTTCACTTCAAAATAACGAGGCTTGGAAAGGGAAAATGAGCTGCGTATTATGGTACTGATTTGTATTTAAGTTACTAACCACTATTAGTTGGGCCACAGCCTTGTATTCCTTCGAGGGAAATGAACAGGCCTTCTTCGCGAATTTCCTGAATGTAGGCGATGGCTATATTCAGCTGTGGACGTATTATATCCCCGTTTAAGAAATTTCACTCGGTACACTTGTAGCAGCTGCTAACATCAGATTTTCCTTGAACTAACCCGTGTAAAAAAAAGCGCGTTAATAGGTTATTTTAAGTCGTATAACCTTTTTCAGAGCTATCTACATATTAACCAAATTAAATCACACCACGCATCTTTTTATTGTTAGTTATAAGAACATCTCCAGATTTTAAATTAAATGAATGGTCAATAATATTATATTTTTACGATGACCATAAATAGATTCTATAACATCTCGTCACTTCCGAATATTATCTCAATGCAAATCAATAGGAAATCATGGCTGACACGAAACTTACGACACCTCGGCACGTGCTTAGAGGAGAAATAAAAAGAAAACAAAAGTTTTCAAATATCGAATGTTTTATGTCAACAATAATCAAAATGCTGTCATAAAATTCATTGAGCTTTTAAGACAACAAGCGAAGGTTTAATTTCAACAGTCCATTATTATTTAATGTAAACAGAAAGTTTGTATTTTCTCGTTGAGCTCAAGAATATGCCGTGTAAGGTTAGGGGTGGTCTTACAACGTTATTTTTTACTGAATCTTAATTTATTTATGAGTATGATGCGACATGTCGATATATGAATATTAATCGTATACTTATCGTTTTTTGACGGGCATACGTCACTTTTTATGGGACGTATTTTACATTTTTTCTTCAAAATCATTCCTTTTTTATTGACTCTTCCGTCGCGTCTTCACTGTGAATCAAATTAAATTATAATTTTTATTTTTTTTTATTGCTTAGGTGGATGGACGAGCTCACAGTTTTCTTCTCAGCTCTGTTCCGATCCGGTAGTAGATTCAGCGAAGCACTGCTCTTGCTAGGGTCAGTGTTAGCATTCTTCTCAGGTTGAGCCTGTGAGCTCACCTACCGATCCGCACGAATTTGGAATAGCCCCTTAGGCTGCCGACAATTAGCTAGGGAAAAAAAAGCACTGACCGCAAAACCACGCTTGAAAAAAGACATGTTGCTAATAGACGCATAAAAAATTACACCCGAAAATATCTGAAACGCGAAAAAATTAGTTTTTTTTTATTGCATAGATGGATGGACGAGCTCACATCCCACCTGGTGTTAAGTGGTTACTGGAGCCCATAGACATCCACAACGTAAATGCGCCACCCACCTTGAGATATAAGTTCTAAGGTCTCAAGTATAGTTACAACGGCTGCCCCACCCTTCAAACCGAAACGCATTACTGCTTCACGGCAGAAATAGGCGGGGTGGTGGTACCTATCCGTGCGAACTCACAAGAGGTCCTACCACCAGTAAAAAGTAGCCAGTATCCAGTATAAATATTAGGTCTTTCATTTTGTTTCATAGCTGTATCGTAAAATTTCAATTGGTAGTTCATAAGCCTTTTTACTGTTTGTGTTATTAACCTATTTAATAAAAAATATAGTTAAAAAAAAACGAAAATCAAACATTCAATGCAACATACAGAATAAACTTCAGTCACAAACTTAACATTTGCCGATCTGCATCTTGGCTGTAAACCATTGTTTTCCTCCAAGCAGCGCGATGAATAGTTAACCCATACACACAGGCCACTGAGTTTCTCGCTGGATCTTCTCAGCGGGTCGCGATTCCGAGCCGATGCTAAATTCTGCAAAGCACTGCTCTTGCTAGGGCTAGTTTTAACAAATTTTCTAAGGTTGAGCCTGAAAGCTCACCTTCCCGTCCGCGAGTAGCTGGAATAGCCCTTTTGCTTAATATTGCTTTGCTCACCTACATGTTAGGGTGAAGCTCAAGCTAACTATACTTGAGACTTTAGAACTTATATCTCAAGGTGGCGCATTTACGTTGTAGATGTCTATGGCAGTAACCACTTAAAACCAGGTGGGCTGTGAGCTCGTCCACCAATCTAGGAAAAAAAAAAATTAGTTCGATGCCATGATTAATTTACGACTAGTGAGTGCGTACCTTAACCACGTATCATCAAAACCGGTCCTAAGCCGTATTTATGGTAATACAGTAGTATATATTTTAATCGTATACTTAATAAAGTGGCTTAAAGACCGGAAAAGGATCTTCGTGCCAACTTTCCGCTAGTTCATGCCGCATGCGCATCTGAATGGTCGTTTTTCACTCTAACTCAATAAGTCTACTCTGTACTACTAAATAAGTCTACTTTGCTTTTTTTTTTCTTCTTAGATGGGTGGACGAGCTCACAGTTCACCTGGTGTTAAGTAGTTACTGGAATAAATGACGTAAATGCGCTACCCACCTTGAGGTATAAGTTCTAACGTCTCAGTATAGTTACAACGGCTGCCCCACCCTTCCAATATTGCTTCACGGCAGAAGTAGGCAGTGGTCGACGCGTGGTCTTCATTTTAATCAAATGCCAATCATTATTTACCCTAACTGCCGAGGAAAACTTAAAGGTTTGACAGAGGCTTGACAAATCACACTGTTTAATTTATGGATTTAAGAAAAAAAATGTTACAAAATATGTTAATGTTGGTCATATTGTATACTTAAATTTGCAGTCGAATTTTATTGTTAAATATCTAGGTACGTACATTTAAACTTACTAGTGGTCCCTGGTAGTCGAGATTCGACTATAATTAATTGAAGTTATAAGTTTGTACACTATGTGCTATGATTTTATTATCAAAAACTATTATACTTCTATAATCACAGATTTCGCCAAGACTACACTTTAGTTAGACAAATATTAATAAAGACAAACAATATTTAATCTATTCTCAATTTGACCACAGACTAGACAATAAGAAAACTTTGACAAGAAACAAATAGTATGTATACACGCGTGTGTGTGTCAAATACATGGTAGTGTGTGTAATGTTTGTTTCTATTGATTTAATGTATTTTTTATGCATGAATAAAAAAATATTAACATTCTGCACTCCTTCTCTATATTCTCTACAAGTGTGGGAAATTTCATACTCCTCTGTCCGTGCAATTTTCGTATTAAGGGTTACAAATTTTTTGCTTCACGTAATAATATATAGATAAATCTGTTTTTGGTTTCTACACTAGCAGGAAACCTAATTATAGGATCGGACGACCGTGTGATTTATTACTAATTACATATTTATTATTAATTATTATTAAGGTTTATCTGTTGATTGTGTGTTGTCCGAAAATTATTTTACCAAAGTTGATATTATTGTAACAAAACCTCTTCGTTCGTATTCTATATCAATATTGTAATTGAATCGAACGAGTTGACACGTGCCAACTGGTCAGCGGTTATAAAGCAATATTGATTGTACACAAAATGGCGGGGGCCGCGTAATGGCCGCTCCCGATACAATAAATATGTCCACCGCGTTGACCGTGAGTTCGTATTGTAGGTCCATTAAAAGATAAGCTAATTCAACTTGAAATATTCGATACATTTTTTTCCTACCTATGCTGATAGCCTTGAGAGGCAATTTCAGCTTCTCCTTGTCCAGTAGGTGAGCTCACGAAGCTCAAGCCGGGAGTGTTTCTAACACTGGCCCTAGCAAGAGCAGTGCCTCGCAGAACCTAGCACCGGATCGGAAATGTGACCCACTGAGAAGATCCTCCGAGAAACTCGGTGGGCTGTGTCTATGGTTTAAAAAAAAAATTCGTCAAAATTCTACAGTAGATCATTATTATGATTTTCACTATTTTTATTATGATTTGTGAAAGTAAACATTTAATGGATTTATTAGATTATTATAATTATTATTTTTCTTTTCTTCCCTTACATAATCTCTGGTAGCCTAAGAGGTTATTCCAGTTACTCAGGAAACAGTAAGTGAGCTCACGGATAATTAGCTTACACTGGCCCTAGCAAAAGCAGAGCTTCGCTGCTTCTGTTTTAATACATTGTGAAATTGTGGACGAAAGTAATTAATAAATTTGGAAATTAAGCTTAGTGGAGCTTAAAACTAAAGGAGGGATTTTGATGGAATCTTAACACTGTCATGGCTAATAACAAAAATATATGAATTACGTAGGCTAAAATCTAGTACGGTAAAACGCGACCGATGACGCAAGGCACTTTCAAGAAATCGATGCTTTTAAAACAATTACCGAAGCGTGACCGGATCTTACTACTGAATATACTACTACTGAATATATAAATGCAGAATTCAGTCATAGCAGCGTTATTAACCAGTGTTTGAGACTTCATTATGTATTACTATTAACTGATTTATTAAAACGTTCCGTAAATATTACTAGCAATGATTTGATTACGTTAATTATCCATTTTGGGGACCGATCATTGTGACACGAATTCATACTATTGGCTTATGTATTTTTTTACTAAAAGCTTAATGTTTAATTTAACTAAAATTTCCAAAACAAAATGACGACTGCTTTCATATAGAGAGGTGAAAGGTATATTTGGTTTAGGCGACATTTCAATTAATACGCGATATTTATCTTTGTAATTCTTTATTTACTTTCAATTTTATTTGGTATTATTACCATCAATTCGATGTTTTTAATTGAACTAACTAATATTATGTTTACCACATTCAAATAGCCGAAGAAGTTTTTTTTGTCATGACATTTTTTCTAAATTTTAAACTTTAAATGTCTCTTCTGTAAAGTTGCAAAAATATCTCTCAAACCAACGCCTTTCACCTGTCGATAAAAAAATAGTATTTTTTTATTAAAACTAAAAACGGTTTTGTATATTAGTGCTGTTTACGAGAGCCATTGAGAGTAATATAACTACAAAAGATATATATTTTTAATTGGAATCCCTGCATGCGTGTCCCCAATAATCGATATCGTTATCGCTCGTTACAAAGTTAGCATATCTAGGAGTACAAAACATTCTCGGTTGATATGCGCGCGAGACGGCACCGGCGGACAGTCCAAAGGAGATGCTCCTTTGAAGATTGCGCCAATACATTTATTGCTCGCTTCGGTTTGCATACCGCATTATTGGGCATTATCCGGCCCGCCTTCGGGTTTTAATTATTGATGATTTTAAAACTTTTAAATCGTTAGACCAACTGTTTCGATCGCATTGTAAGGCTTGCCGTCTAGGTTGTCAAGTGATGTGTAGAAGAAGCCAACCCAATTAAGAGTTCATAAAATTAAGATCATTTTTAGGTTATGATCTCTTGATAGAATTGTTTTTTTATAAGAATTTGTCTCCAAAGTGGTCTCCAACGCCTTTGGCATTGATTTTGATAGTGTCAAAGTATGTACAAAAATGACAGGTGCTTAGAGAGAAAAAAAAACTAAATACAAAGGACATGGGCCATTTTCGGCACAGCTACTCATGCTCTCAAGGACATTAATGAAATATCTATAGAAAAAAACATTTAATTTTTACATACTTATTATAAAATTTAAGGGTATTTTAATGGTGGGATAATTAAAATCATAAATAATAAGAAATTAGCATGACTAAGCTACATTGAGGATTTGCCATAGGTAAAATATATTTATATTTTAAACAAAGTCATAATATGATATAACCTAAAATTCTTATCTTATTTTTTAAGTATCTCTGTATCCTCACGAAAAATATTGATTTTAATTTATAATAAAAGTGATATATAGTCTGTTATTTCAACTTAATTTCATTACTGTCCTTGAACTTCGTTTAGTGGGCCGTGCAATGTATGAACAGCCCATGTCCTTTGATCAGTTTTTTCATACGCGAATCTGCGATTTTAAGAATTTGTTTTAAAGTACACACAGATTCACGTGAAGAACGTTAACGGACGGACGAACGGACGTAAAGGGCACCTAAATAGTGTCCGATGCTACTGATTATTAATTGAATTCTACCTATATCTAACGCGAAGGATTATTACGTACGGTTTTAGGTGTGAAGCAGCTGTCATACAAAAAAAAAAAATGACTACACTCTGGTCCCCTGGTAGTCGAAATTCAACTAAAATGGAAGTTATAAGTTTGTACACTATTATGATTCTATTGTCAAAGACTATTAAATACTCCTTTAATCACCACAGATTTCGTCAAAAGTACACTTTAGACAAATATTAATAAAGAGAAAACAATATTTAATCTATTCTCAATTTGACAGACTAACTGTTGTCAATAAACAAATAGTATGCATGCATGTGTGCGTCAAATGCATAGTAGTGTGTGTAAGGTTTTTTTAATGATTTAATGTATTTTTAGGCATAATTTAAAAATATTAACATTCTGCACTCCTTCTCTATATTCTCTATAAGTGTGAGAAATTTCATACTCCTCAGTCCTCGCAATTCTCGTAAAAAGGGATACAAAGATTTTTGCTTCACATATTAATATGCATAGATTAACAAAAGAAAAATGTCCGTCAGTAAATATTATTAAGGAATCAGTATCGAACGTGCCACGTGCTCATTATCTAAAGATGTCCTTTTTACCCAGTTCGATTAGCAAAGAAAACATTCGCTTAACGACCCATTGTACTGTAACACTTGTGTTTTGAAACATTAAACAATTAAAAATAAAAAGGGATGGTACGATATGAGACGCGATAACCGTTTAATCAGCTTCGCGACCGATTCACATTTGGAAGTTGTATTTATTTCCTTTTCCATTAATTCTGATTTGCATTATAAGGTTGGCTATTATTCTGTTCTTTAAAAAAAAACCCGTTGAGAATTATCTGTACTAAAACTTTTTATTAGTAACACGCATTGGTTCCTTTTTTCTCTAATCCTTTTGAATGCATGATAAAGTAAATGTCACAAAAGCCCATAGATATCACTAGGTATGTAGAATTGGGATCGTGGCGCTTAAAATAAAACTGCCTAACTATTGTAGTTTTATTGTTATCCTTTCGAATCTTTCCTATAGTGACAATCAAATATTATTAACGCATTTTTAACACATCGCTCACTTCAAATCAAACCAAATTATAATTTGCGTAATTACTGGTGGTAGGACCTCTTGTGAGTCCGTGCTGGTAGGTACCACCACTCTGCCTATTTCTGCCATAAAGCAGTAATGCTTTTCGGTTTGAAGGGTGGGGCAGCCGTTGTAACTATACTGAGACTGTAGAAATTATATCTCAAGGTGGGTGACGCATTTACGTTATAGATCTCTAGGGGCTCCAGTAACCACTTAGCAGCAGGTGGGCTGTGAACACGTTCACCCATCTAAGCAAAAAAAAACATCGTCTTCGTCATCTTTCTTTTTCTCTCTCTTTATTTCATATTTCTCAATCTCAATCTCAATATTTCTCTCTTTTTTTCAATTTTCTCTCACTCATATCGTAACGCTTCATTCCACACTCTTTTCATACGTTTCGTTCTTAGCCCTTCTATAACCATATGATTGATTGGTTATTCTACGATATGATTGATTCTTTCTACCATTCCTTAGTGAAGAAGTATGTATTGAGGTTTTTTTTTATTGCTTAGATGGGTAGACGAGCTCACAGCCCACCTGGTTGTTAAGTGGTTATTGGAGCTCATAGACATCTAGAACGTAAATGCGCCACCCACCTTGATATATATAAGTTCTAAGATCTCAGTATAGTTTCAACGGCTGCCCTACCGTTCAAACCGAAACGCATTATTTCTTCATTAGTATTGCTTCACGGCAGAAATAGGCAGGGTGGTGGTACCTACCTGTGTGGAGGTCCTACCACTAGTAATTATGCAAATTATAATTTTGCGGGTTTGATTTTTATTACACGATGTTATTTATTCCTTCACCGTGGAAATCAATCGTAAACATTTGTTAAGTACGTATTTCATTAGAAAAATTGGTACCTCCTTTAAGCCACGACGACTTCAGTAGATATAATACGTATTGGTAGAGTATTAGTGTAGTATATTCCCTTTTGGCTGAATCCATACTCGCCCATTTGTCCTGATGAAACTGAAAAGGCATCCGGTCTATCAGCAATGCTTTCTTTATAAAAAAAATCTAGGTATAGTATATTAAAACGGTGAACCTGCATATTTACCCGTTGTCTAGTATATGTTTAAATATGACATCGGCGATTTAGAAGATAATTGAAATTCATCTTATTCTGTTTCAAAGTGAGGGGTGATATTAATGTTGTTATGTAAGCTCTGATAACCATTTGACATATAGTGAACTATGCTCTCGACTAGGGCAATAATAGAAAACAGTCAATCATTTTACACTAACATGGGTATGTAGATATGAACATGATATTAAACGCATCCATCCGGAGAGGTAAATAAATAGTAGAGACTTTACTTCAATAAATACGTATGTGAATAAGAAGAGAAATTAAGATTCTTGTGGACTTAGAAATCAAGATGAAGGGTGATTAGACCTTTCCTAATTTATATAGTGTTTATTAAAATACTGTTAAAGACGCTTGATAGAATGATTAATTATGTTCTTTTCTACACCACAAATATAAGGATGGTAATAAAACCAAAAACAATTAGAAAAAATTAAACACAAATGTACAAATATTTATTTAATTTCAACACTATACTTTTACAATGTTGCTTCACATAAAAATGTCCTTTCGAATTAAAATGTAAAAGGATTAAAAAAAGATAATTATCACGTATTATAACAGCATTGCGCCAAAACACTCTCGCGGAAAAAGATACGTATCTACAAATTCTTATTTTTTGTCAATAAATAAATAAATCAACCAAAAAAGAATTTAAAAGACAGATTTACAGTTATTAGTCTGAGAAATAAACGTTAATTTTTTTAATACTACATTTAAGAACATCACAATTGAGAAGAAATTGAATCATCATCATTCATCATTATCCTGCCCTTCTTCCAGTCACGTGGGGTCGGCGCAACATGTTTTCTCCTTCCATACTCTTCTATCATATACCTTTTCTTCGCTCACTCCCCTTTTAAATTAAGAAATTGAATATTACAAAATAAAAATATACCAAAGTTATTTGTTATGCTGCGCTCTATTAGAAAATTATAGTTATTTTGTTCCACACTTTCCTAAACAGCTCTTGGAATGGAATCAAGTACATAACAAATCATATTGCTATTTTGCGGAATTCACGCGTTCGTCAAAAGTGGAAGTAGATATTTTATTGCTATTAAAGACAACGTACCATATGTCCATGCCGGGGTGCAATTCACTGCTTAAGACTTTTGAAGAAAGACTTTTCATAACACTCATAAAACAACGTACATTTCACTGAGAAGCCTTGTAGTACGTGGAAAAAATGATGTTCGAAATACACCGTGGAAAAGCCTTGCTCTGGTGAGAGTTGTGCAATGGTAAAAACGAAAAGACGGGATCATTTCTAACGGATTAAAACACATTCTAACGAAGAGCTCTAAGCCCACCTGGAGCTAAGTGGTTACTGGAGCCCATAGACATCTACAACGTAAATGCGCCACCCACCTTGAGATATAAGTTCTAAGATCTCAGTATAGTTACAACGGCTGCCCTACCCTTCAGACCGAAACGCATTACTGCTTCACGGCAGAAATAGCCAGGGCGGTGGTACCTACCCGCTCGGACTCACAAGAGGTCCTACCACCAGTAGAAAATCCATCTTATTTAAATAAACGAAATCGCTTAGTTCGTACTTACAGTATTTGGCTGTGAAGTGTCAATACATCAATATAGATAGAGGCGAGCTTGGGGGGCGGTGCTCGGGCGGGCCGCGTTCGTAATTACAGGCGCGAGAGCCCGCGGGCCGCAGCCCCGCAAATTATTTAGTAATTTTAATTTTATTTCAACTTATGCGCCTTTGCACGGGGGGCGTCAATGAAATGACTTTTATAAACGTTTGACATCGTGTTTGGAAAGGCACGTGTGTGGTGTGGTCTGAGTTATGGGTGACGGCTCTTGATGTTTTCACTTAAATTGTCTTGAGGTATTGATTTAAAATAGTTCTATTGTTATGTAGTACAAGATGGGTAGTCCATATTTCGAAATATTCAACTGACTAAAACTGAATATAATAATAATGAAATAGACTGATAAATGTGTATCGACTCGTTGCCTATTTTAAAAGTCATTATTTAACTTGATTTTATCTAATGTTGATAATTTGAATGTGAACAACATTTTATCCAACGGAGTTGAATTTTCGCATGTTTCAACGATATTATATTTCTATAATTAATTAACCCACAGACACAGCCCACTGAGTTTCTCGCCGGATCTTCTCAGCGTGTCGCGTTTCCGATCCGGTGGTAGATTCTGTGAAGCCCGGTTCTTGCTAGTGTTCGTGTTAGCAACGCCGTCAGGTTTGAGCCCCGTGAGCTCACCTACTAGTTTGGCGAACCCCATAACCCCTCGAGGTTAGTAGAATAGGTAGGAAAAAAAACGAAATCAAAGATTATAAAGGAACTCTTCAACGTGCAACAGCACACACACAAATTTTTGGTTTATGGATTTTATTACGGCAGGTGCTTATATTTTTCATGATAAGATTGCTACACTCTAGTTTGGTCATAGCTAGACCCTATGGCTCCCCTATGGCTTATGAAAACATGAAATTCTTTATTCACCTCCACTGAAAATGATGAGCTTATTTTAAATGTCACCTTCGAAACCTTCTTGAGCACCGACTGCATGCACGTAAAAGTGTCACGTTCCGCCTGATTCTGATCGTGCAAGCGAGAGCGCGGAACAAGCGATAGAGAGGCACGATCGGCTCAAGCATTGGCTTGTGACACATTTATCTCTCTTCTCGCGTGACGTCAGAGTTAGCAGTTCGAATAGTTCTGTAACTGACGTTATCACGTAAAGCTGTTTTCAGATGCTATAATATAGTGCCATATAGTATAGCAGCGTATACTTGAGTCGTCTATTATCAAAGGTGGCAATCTGTGCATTTGGACAAAAAAATGTTATTGATATGTCAATACAGATTGATTTGAATATAAACGTTTCCTTCAAAGAATACGGTTCAAAACCTGCATTAAATAAAGGTTAATACTTAATCTGTTATTTATCTAAGATGTCGTTCAGATGAGTTTTGTGACTGCCAATGGAATACAAAGTCAATAATTCGTTTTTCTGATTTACCAATAATTGTCCAAAAGTCACATTGCCGGCTTTGATAATAGGCGACTCACTTATCTAATAATATATAGTACAGTACTGTGTGAACGTGTCCATAACAATGTATGGCGCGCGATATTGTAGTGCTATGAGCTCTATGCTATATGCTATTACTGATGGTAGGACTTCTTGCGAGTCCGTGCGGGTAGGTACCACCACCCTACTTATTTCTGCCGTGAAGCAGTAATGCGTTTCGGTTTGAAGGGTGGGGCAGCCGTTGTAACTATACTTGAGACCTTCGAACTTATATCTCAAGGTCGGTGGCGCATTTACGTTGTAGATGTCTATGGGCTCCATTTACCACTTAATCCCAGGTGGGCTCTGAGCTCGTCCACCCATTTAAGCAATAAAAATAATAATAATAATGATTACAAGTGCTGATCATGAACTTTTAAGCAGTCTATAAAATGCCTGAAGTTAGTGTAGGTAAGTAAGTTGTTGGCCATAATTGAGGCCATCAGTGCAAAAGTGGCCTAAGCTTACCATATGGAGGCAATTAGGTTTGAATTTTCATCAATTAAAATTTGAGTAAGCAAAAAAACAATACACGCAAAAATAATGTTTACAAAGCTATCTGTTATCTATGGGTGAAACTATGGGTAGGCCGGTTTTGCAACAAAATTTATTATATTTTAAATAAATTCGGATATACGTCATATAAGCTTGAATATAAAAAAATTGTGAGTTAGGCCACTTTTGCGCTGATGGCCTCAATTGATGGCTCAATTAAAACGATTGCATTATTGAAATTATTCATAATATCCATACGCCATAGACTATAAAGTGATTGGTTGTTTTTTAGTTTACCAATAAAATAACAAAATAGAGGATATAAATTTTATTTTTTTCTCATAAATTTTCTTGCAAATAGGATCGCGTTGCGAGTGTCTTTTTATTTATAATTAAAATTGCAAATAATATTCAAATAAACTAAAAATTAAAAATCTATTAAAAGATTAGTACGGATACCATATACTATGAGATATCTTTATTAAGGAAACCTTACGATTTATACAGATAAAAAATAATTAAAAACTAACAAAAGTAGAAATTACAAAAATAATTAATTTCCTAAAAACTTAATGGAAGAACGTTATATATATTAAAATCGAAGCTCGTTCATACGATTTTAATTGAACAACGAAATATACAAAATAAAGCACACAGAATTATAAATAAATAAACATTTACAAATATGAATATATCTTAATTTTATAAAAATCTATGTGACGTCATTTTGGACGAAATATTTTACAAAAATATTTATATTATGTATACTTTAAGGACACTTTCATATAGCACCAACTTGGAACGTTCATAATACAGTCGTATGTGGAAAATTATCTTAACGTATAAAGAATAAAACTAAATTAAGCCTATATTTCTTGAGAATAGGATTTTATGATGATCACAGATAAGATAGATGTTTTAGTTAGGACTTTTAGGATACGCTTTTGCCTAAGCAGTTATTTAATTGATATAAATACAATCTGCATTTTTTTTTTTTTTTTTTGTTCGAAAGAATTCATATTCAGTAATTAAGATAATATATTGTATACAATGTATGTATGTAAGATCTAAATATAGTATTTTCTTAAGAAAAACTTAACTTATTAATTAATACACATAACACACAGACAACTTTTTAATAAAAAATATAATAAAAAAAAGACGAAACTAACAGGAACTAATTTCATTGATTAAAAATTGCAATCTTGATTAAATACTCTGTTTTAAATATTTTTAACATTAAAGTTTCTTTAAAATTAATAAAGGACGAACGAATAAAATCACGTTTAAAATTATTTATAGCTTNAACTTAACTTATTAATACACATAACACACAGACAACTTTTTAATAAAAAATATAATAAAAAAAAGACGAAACTAACAGGAACTAATTTCATTGATTAAAAATTGCAATCTTGATTAAATACTCTGTTTTAAATATTTTTAACATTAAAGTTTCTTTAAAATTAATAAAGGACGAACGAATAAAATCACGTTTAAAATTATTTATAGCTTAATTTACATTTTTCTATTTTGTATTTTTAGAAAATATTCTCAGATTATTTTATCTGTTAAATATGATTCTTCGTTCTTCGCATTCTAAGGCAGTTAAGAGAAACACGGAAAGGAAGCTTGTTGTTAGATTATCATAGTTTACACTTACAAGAATCACGTTTCGTAGTGAGATACGGTAGTTTCACAATTTAGATTCTTTGGGCTACATTGAAGATGTCCTCTGAATTCCTAAGCTCTATCAGTTCCGTAATAGTCAATTGCTGTAGCAGGTCTGTCGGACGCCGGCTAATATCTCGCTGAATTCATCTTCGGGTCTGACCTCGGCCCCGGGTGTGGCGGGAGCATACGTCGCGGGCGGAGTACCGGTTATCACCGATGCGTACGGGGGGTACATCCTCTCGGTACAGTATTCCGGTTCCGGCGCTTGTTCCGGACAGTAAACCGGCCGATAGCATTGTTGCTCGTATCTGTACTGCTGGTGTTGATCCATGGCACTCTCTGCGCCGTGATTGAAGTACTTATCGAACTCCCTGGTGTCGACGTCGGAGTCGGGAGAACCCGTCCTTATTTCTGAACGAGGATTCATGAATTCAACCTCCTGTTGAGGATTCGGCGGAGGTTCTTCCGAGAAATAGCTACCGCCGGTGTCGTATTCGGTTTTAGGCTGCTCCGGGTAGTGTACGTAGGGGTCTTCAGTTTTGTACATCTGTTCATATTGTTCGTAGGGATGGTATTGGATGCTGTATTCAGAGTTCATGGGGCCGCTGGGCGCCGAAGACACGCGTGGGGTTGACGTGCCCAGAGCTTGTTGATCCTGAGATGTGGCCACTGGCGGGAAGAATGTTCCGGTCACTAGAGGCGGCTGCTCCGTCAGCGTTCTCTGGGTGCACATGACGTACATGCCGTTGGCCATGCCCATTGCGGCCACGGGGGCTGGCGAGTAGGAGCCGGGCCTGTATGATTTGTACGGAGAATACGTGTCGGATATCGATGAAGGGTTCAAAGTCCTTCGCCTCTCCTCGTACTGGAAGTTTTCTTTCTCGTTCTCGACAGGAGACGCATCTGGGGTCGGTAAGGGAGCTTCAGCTGGAGTACTTCTTCTGCCTTGCGGCTCCGGAGACCTTGCCGGCGACGATTCCGGCGTTTGAACGTGACCGTTGAACTGCTGGTTTGTTTGGTAGTCGGAGGCAAGAGGCGAGGTTCTGTAAGGTGAGAATCCGGCTCCGGGGTTGTGGGAGAAGCGAGTGTCCGGCGAGTCGGTGCCTGTCGCGTACGGCGATCCTAAAGCGGCAGAGGCAGAGGAAGGGGCGCTGACTGGCGTGGCAGGTTGNCTTGCCGGCGACGATTCCGGCGTTTGAACGTGACCGTTGAACTGCTGGTTTGTTTGGTAGTCGGAGGCAAGAGGCGAGGTTCTGTAAGGTGAGAATCCGGCTCCGGGGTTGTGGGAGAAGCGAGTGTCCGGCGAGTCGGTGCCTGTCGCGTACGGCGATCCTAAAGCGGCAGAGGCAGAGGAAGGGGCGCTGACTGGCGTGGCAGGTTGGTTGGGTCTGGCCTTGTTTTGCTTTCGCCGTCTAGGTCTGTACTTGTAGTTAGGATGCTCGGTCATATGTATGACTCGCAGACGCTCCGCTTCCTCGACGAACGGCCGTCGGTCTTGCGGAGTCAGCGAACGCCACTTTTTACCTGAAAAATCGAAGAAAAAACGAATGAGCCAATTGTGTTTCGCTCGTAACATTGTAGGGGATGTTTTTGGTCGTAAACGCTGAGAGAATTGACGTTCCGAGCGTAGCTAAAACGTAATACGCTACTTTTTACTGCCGGCGGTAGTTAGGGTTCGCCCTGAGGCAGTAATGCGCGTCAGTATTCCGGCATGGTGGAATACTTGGTAATAACTATTTGTTTTTTTTTTCATATATATTTTAGAAGTAAATAAAAGTAAAGGTGATAGATTACAGGCTATGAAGTTTTATTTTCATATATAAATTAATTTCTTATTTCGTATTTGTTTCTCAGACATATTTTAGAAATAATAGAAAATATCATAGAAGATGGGGTATGAAGTTTCAGGATTTTTTTATTTTTTTAATATTTTCATGACGGTAGGGATTTTCAGCGCATACGGAATCACTGTCCACACTATTTGTCACGGACCCGTTCGAAAATCGCCTTCTAAAGACAAAATATAAAAAACTCTACGATTTTATCTTTCACGGTTTGTTTCATTCTATTATATATTTTTTATATCAATTAAAATATTTATGTTGAAATAGTACACCCATCGTCGAACGGATTAGTTTACTTGACTACCTAACGCGATTATGATCTTGATTGATCATTAAAACATTCGTCAAAAACAGGTAGTTTCACTTGAAACATAACACTTAACTAATCGCTTCATTTATCGAGATTACATTTTAGTGGCCCACTATATAAATAATACGAACGTCTGTCACAAAATGACACTAAATAATAAGATAGTGCCATCTAATAACTATAAAACACATACGGAGTTACTTCAATAAATAACATTCTACGCGCTACCATATACGTTAACTCTATATTAAAAAACGAACTATCTGCTTCACGGAATAAGGTAGTAAATTCTTTGCTAAGCAGAATGGAATGAGAATTATCGGTAATTCTCAACGATCTTTAAGGATATTTATCAACACGACACTAGTCGCTACCGGCAAACAAACCACTCGAGTCAATAGTGTTGTATGATTTCGATAAAACATTATTTTAGTTTGAGATTTCTAATTATTTTGAGTAATTAATAAGTGCACAGTTTTACTGATTTATTAATTTTTGTACCTCAAAACTCCGAGAAGTCTTTTAAATATCGATTACAGTCTTACAAACTTGCCTCCTATAAAAGTTGAAGTATTTTGAAATCCAAACTTAAACTCCAAAATTCAATGTTAAGTTTATAATCAAAAATATTCAAAAAAACTAACTTTTTCATGTAAAATGTAAATGTTATTACTAAGAACTAAATATGCATTAGATATTCGAACCATTATAATAATATCCGTTTTACAAATACAATACAAGATAAATTGTAATAATTGCTCATTGTATATTTTATTTCACACGTCAAAAGTATTAAAAATCGGAAAATTGAGATAATGTTTAAAAAAAAAAAACAAAAAAGAACACTGCAATCACTCGTGCCTTGTGAGTGATGTCAAATGTCAACTTGACAAATGACGGGAAGAGGCTTCCTGTTGCGACCCGCAATCGTTTTTCCATCCTTTTCTCTCGTGTTAAACTTCATACGAGTAAACGGGAAAGGACATTCGAATTATTAGTTTACGACAGTTTACCCATTAGAGCCGCGCGTCGATCTATCGATGCTCTTACTATCGATAATACAATACTTGAAGAATTCATGATTGATTACAGTATATATCGATGAGATTAAGGGCTGTTGTCGGCAAGACATTTCGGAGATAGTTGATTAATAATAGAAGCTAGGTTAAATGTCGTGTATTGACTACACGTTCAGCTCACACACACCCATAAAGTACCTATTTTTATTTTATTGTAAATTTTACGTATTTAATTTTTTTTGTCCTTTTTTAATTTTTATTCCTACTCATAAATAATTGAAATGAATTTACAAAAAAAAGGCTAAAAAACGGTGTATAAATCTACAATGTACAAAGTACAAACATCTATTAAAATACACGGTAGTTATAAAACTATTTTCACATTGAATTACCATTTTAATTTTTTGTAGCCTGTCAACTCAAACTTTGAAATATAGTTATATTTAAAAAAAAAACATATAATTTTAGGGTAATTTATTTGCTATTGTTCGCTTAGTAAAATATCGTATAACAATTAGGTCGTGTCACAGCCCTAGATGCTGTCGGTGAATCTTTCACCGGGGCATAACATGCAGTAGGCTTTTAGAGATAATTCTCATTTACAAAAAAAAACTTTAATTTTTAATTTGGTCGGATTAAATCTACTTCGTAAAATTTAGGCAGTCGATTATTTTTTGCCGTTGAAGGCAGACCGTCTGCTCTGAAGCGAATTACGGTGAGTGGTCGTTGTTATTGAAGAACATGTCAACCTAGTGAATGAATCAAGGTATTATGTTCTTATTTCTGTAACGGGCTCATTACACTTCCACAGGCCACACGGTAACGGAGTCCGGTACAACCTGAAGCCGAGTAACACAAAACTTATATCAGCTGATTGTAATTTTACCGCGACGATAAATCGAGCGACAACGCACGGCACACGACACAAAACGGAAACAAATCGAGTGTTATGTGTTGTATTTGACACCCGAGAATGTGCGCGTTCAATGACTTACAGGCACTCTTTGGAGAAGCGATCTGAAAGTTTTATTTTTATGATTGAGGGATTATTGCTGGTCTGGAGGCGTTTCCAGTTTTACCAGGACAGGTGGGCGAGCAAAGGTTCAGCCAGGAGGGGTGGGATTTGCTAACAGCTACCCCAGCGCCTCCAAAGTAGGAGACCTAACAATTCAAGAGTAGCTGTTTCGCGAATGAATCTACCACCGGATTGGAATCGCGAGAAACTCAGCGGGCTTGATTCATAGGGTTACCGTGATCTGAAAGTAGCCTCACAAGAAACTCTTATTAATGAATCGGTAGGACTCAGTTTTGATGGGCTCGATGTTAAAAAATAAAGAGGGGCGATTTGTGTAGTAATCTCTATGATATTGACAAATAGATTAAAAATAATAAATATATGGACAGAGACTGGCTGTATCAGTTATACTCATCTGCCTTGAGGCGTGAGGTTACAATTTATATATTTTCCATCCTATCAGGTTAATCTAGTCATCCAGTCACCATTTAGTCACGTAATAAAAAACCGAAAATATTTCTTTTCGTTGCAATGCGTAACGGATAATTTAAAAGACAATGCAGTTAGCATAAATATGATTATTACCGCAATTTACTCATTCTAATAGCATTTCGTTCTATGAGCAACGGTGAACATTTCATCGACACTGCTCGGCTCGTCATCAAAGATTGCTCATAATTCTAAAGTGATTACAAAAATTAAGTCAATTGTTTACAGTCTGTATATAAATACAGTATTTAAATAAATGTTCAGTAGGTATTATTTAGCTACAAAACTTAATAGGAGGAATTTCAATTCGGAATATGAAGAACGATGGTTCAATGTTTAAATATCTGGTCACTGTGAGAAATTTGGAATTAAACGCGAAAAGGGGATACCTAATGAAATTATATTATTAAGAAAAATGACAGTCTACATAATCGTTTTGTGAGTGCTAAAAAATTTTTTTTTTCTTTTTTTTTTATTGCTTTGATGGGTGGACGAGCTCACAGCCCACCTGATGTTAAGTGGTTACTGGAGCCCATAGATATCCACAACATAAAAGCGCCACCCACCTTGAGATACAAGTTCTAAGGTCTCAAGTATAGTAACGACGGCTGCCCTACCCTTCAAACCGAAACGCATTACTACTTCACGGCAGAAATAGGCAGGGTGGTGGTACCCACCCGCGCGGACTCACAAGAGGTTCTACCACCAGTAATTACGCAAATTATAACTTTGCGGGTTTCATTTTTATTACACGATGTTATTCCTTCACCGTGGAAGTCAATCGTGAACATTTGTTGAGTACGTATTTCATTTGAAAAATTTTTCTCTGAAGCTCTCACATTTTTGATCTAGGATTGTTTGTTAAGAAATTTTAATAAATTTTGAACAAATGTGGTCATGTAGGCAATTGGATAATTCTATGTTTCGTACTGTTTCCCTGAATGTACATCGAGGAATCATTTAAAACGATTAATTATTATTACACCATTTACCACTGAAGCAAAGGCTATCCACGCTACCACCTACCCTCTGGGATCAAATCATTTTGGTAGTCGTCGTGGCCGAAAGGATAAGACGTCCGGTGCATTCGTGTGTAGCGATGCACCGGTGTTGGAATCCCGCAGGCGGGTAACAAATTTTTCTAATGAAATACGTACTCAACAAATGTTCACGATTGACTTCCACGGTGAAGGAATAACATCGTGTAATAAAAATCAATTCCGCAAAATTATAATTTGCGTAATCACTGGTGGTAGGACCTCTTGGGAGTCCGCACGGGTAGGTACCACCACCCCGCCTATTTCCACCGTGAAGCAGTAATGCGTTTCGGTTCGAAGGGTGGGGTAGCCGTTGTAACTATACTGAGACCTTAGAACTTATATCTCGAGGTGGGTGGCGCGTTTACGTTGTAGATGTCTATGGGCTCCAGTAACCTCTTAACACCAGGTGGGCTGTGAGTTCGTCCACCAATCTAAGCAATAAAAAAAAAAATTCTCCCTCCTTCACTTTGTGTGACATTTACTATTTTAAAAGGGCCTTCAAACGGTAGTCAAGGACTCAGCTGTGCTTCTGGTATTGCTCACATCAATCGCTGACCACACACCAACATATATTCTCGTCTGACTTAAAAGTGAATACAAAAACCCTTGATCTCATAAACTTTAAAAAAAAAATTATAACAGAACAACAAGAACGACAGAAATCATAGTGTCATCTGTCACCTTTGATTGATCAATGCCATTTGACAAAACGAAACCTACAAATAACGACCTTACCTGGGCCCTGTTTAATGGCAAACGATTTGTTAAGATATATTTTCTATATTTTTACAACATTTCGGTGCTTTCTCGGTAACGTTAGTATACATACATACGTCAAAGTCATTTATTTTACNCAACAAGAACGACAGAAATCATAGTGTCATCTGTCACCTTTGATTGATCAATGCCATTTGACAAAACGAAACCTACAAATAACGACCTTACCTGGGCCCTGTTTAATGGCAAACGATTTGTTAAGATATATTTTCTATATTTTTACAACATTTCGGTGCTTTCTCGGTAACGTTAGTATACATACATACGTCAAAGTCATTTATTTTAAATCTGATTAAGGTTGGAAGCTGAGACGTGGCACTCTGCTGTTAATTTTTTTTTTATGGAATAACTACAATTCGACTGATTGGGTGGTGCATTAGTTAACGCTCCTAACTGTTGCATCGAGGGTCGTTAGTTCGATTCCCATATCAGACAAACTTTGTGTTATGAACAGATTTGTTTGCTCTATATCAGGGGTATTTATATATCCAAGGAAATAAACAAAAGTGTAGCCTGCGTTTGGAAGAAATACTGGTCCTTGAAAGAAATAATGAAGAATAAAGATCGAGGTATACATATTGCCATTCTGGCTGAGAGTAGCAAGGGACAGGATCCATTGGAAGGAACTGGAGGAGGCCTATGCCAAAAGGCACACCGAACTTAGGGACCTCTTGTAACCCTATGCTTAGGAATAAAAAGGCTATTAACTATACGAGCTTAATACTAAGCTCAATAAGCATTTCAATATAAAACCTACCAAATTGATCGTTCAAATTTGAAACAATCTCGACAATTACTATTTCAAGCCGATGAATATTTCAATGCCCAGAAGCTTCCACGTTCAAAACCAATAAACAAAAGATGGATAACGTTATAATGAGACCAATCAATCACCCGTGTTATGACGAGGTGGTCCCGACCTATCATTAATTAGATCTACGCCATTAACTGGTTAATGATCCGTTATGGGGTTTTACTTTTTTTTTTCATAGTGATATCTAAAGAATTCCGAATTTGATTTACCTTAGATTCTTCATGCATACAATTATGTGGCTTATGTAATGGTTAGGATATTTTGTCTCTGGTATTATTCAGTTTTTTTTAAATAAATTAATCATGATTGCTAAGTTGATCATTTCAAGTGTCCGATTATATGGTTATCCCGAAAAACTTCAGAAATATCTGTGATGGAACTGTTTGATTTTAAATGAACTCATTTAGACATAATGACTGTTGCATCAGCAATAACAAAATCTTACGTTACGGACGTTTTTTCCCGGTTAGGGTACCCCTCCGCATCGTCCCATAAGGAACTTCGTTCCAAAAAGGTCAGTAAACGTGAATACAATATCAATAACTAAAGTTGTAAAGTATTGGAAACGTCGAGATTGAAGAATTGATAGAATGAAAATAATAAACGCAACATTAAGCTCTAAAAGTAGTTTTAAATGTGTTTACGACTAGTGAAAATTGAAGAAATGCAATTTTACTGGTGGTAGGACCTCTTGTGAGTCCGCATGGGTACCACTACGCTGCCTATTACTGCTGTGAAGCAATAATGCGTTTCGGTTTGAAGGGCGGGACTGCCGTTGTAACTGTACTGAGACCTTAGAACTTATATCTCAAGATGGGTGGCGCATTTACGTTGTACATGTCTATGGGCTCCAGTTACCACTTAACACCAGGTGGGCTGTGAACTCGTCCACCCATCTAAGCAATAAAAAAAATCATTTACTACTTAATTATACAACTTTGAGCGTCTGATGGTCACTGGAAAAGTAGAAGGAAAGCGTCCTAGAGGCCGGAGCCCCAAACGTTGGTCCGACCAGATCTCCGAGCTAACCAGCGGACCACTTAGCGCTGCACTACACCAGGCAACTGACCGGAACCGATGGAGACTGGCAGTCGACAAGCTGAAACGGAGTCACGATCCTCAGCAATAAGGAAGCGATGGAGAAGAAGAAGAATACAAGCTTCAAAATTGCAGTTTTATTTCATTAAATAGGTCATAGGAAAGTAAGTATTGTATTAGGCACTATTGATACCTATCACGCTATAGTACAATTTCTATAAAAAAACTAGATTTTATCTGTCGTTAGATAGGTAGGACTTGCGAAGTGTCACAAGTTGCCGACAGATGGCGGTTTCGATTTTTTGCGTCCACGGATGTCGGGGGCACGCGTTGCATTTTAAATTGGTGTTCACCGTTCCTTTCCCTCCAGAACGTATTCGTATATATGCATCTCGTTCCAGAAAACTATTTTTTTTTGCATTTCGATTCCGAGAGCGTTTGGTCGGTCGTTTTTTTTTTTAAACGCTGTCTCATAGTGGACGGTGGTGGCCTTGTTTTATTTATTTATTTATACTATTTCAATTTTTTTTTTTAAAACCATAATAACATTTTGTTACCTAAGCCTTACTTATAATCTATGTTAGCAACTTAAAAAAAGAAAAAAAAAACTAACACATACATTTTATATCATTACATTTTTTTTCCTCCAAGTGCATGCTGCAAAGGCTATTAATCAGTAGTCCTTCGATCTTGCTCGATATGATTTTTAGAAGACTGTTGCCACTGTCTCTGACTCGACGCAATAATTTATTGCTTAATTATTTGTTTTATTGCTTTGAAATCTTGCAAGTAGACTTGCATGGCTTAACACGTTGACTGCCACATAAGTAAGCAATGCCCCTACGCGTCTTACTGAAGTAATTATGTCAATTTATCTCTTGGGAGTCCGCACGGGTAGGTACCACCACCCCACCTATTTCCGCCGTGAAGCAGTAATGCGTTTCGGTTCGAAGGGTGGGGTAGCCGTTGTAACTATACTGAGACCTTAGAACTTATATCTCGAGGTGGGTGGCGCGTTTACATTGTAGATGTCTATGGGCTCCAGTAACCATTTAACACCAGGTGGGCTGTGTGCTCATCCACCCATCTAAGCAATAAAAATAAAAAATTCCAAGGTCACCTGGATTGCCCAACTTTGCCCTGTTTTGTTTGTTAATGTATGCTTTAGTCTTTCAGGTCTCTTAGAAATAGATTCGTTCTCATTATCTCCGGATTCGACTTTCCCAGAACCATCTCTACATATTTCGGCGCCTTAATAATAAAATCGAAGAGAGAAATCAACATAATTACTTCAGTGCGCCGCGTAGGTCACCGGTGACCTACACGGCAGTCAGAATGTTAAATGTCACGGCAGTCATCGTGGCCTAAAAGACAGGACGTCCGGCGCATTCGTATCTAGCGATGCAGCGGGGTTCGAATCCCGCAGGCGGGTACCAATTTTTCTGATGAAATACGTACTTAACAAATGTTCACGATTGACTTCCACGGTGAAGGAATAACATCGTGTAATAAAAATCAAACCCGCAAAATTCTAATTTGCGTAATTACTGGTGGTAGGACCTCTTGTGAGTCCGCACGAGTAGGTACCACCGCCCCGCCTATTTCTGCCGTGAAGCAGTAATGCGTTTCGGTTTGAAGGGTGGGGCAGCCGTTGTAACTATACTGACTTATATCTCAAGAAGTGTAGAGCATTTACGTTGTAGTTGTCCTATGGGCTCCAGTAACCACTTAACACCAGGTGGGCTGTGAGATCGTCCACACATCTAGGCCATAAAAAAAAAGTAAGGTGAAGTAGTAAACCTATATGATTTTCTTGTAATTTTACCATGTTACTTAGCTTAGATGTAGAGTCATCGTGGCACATAGTTCAGCCGCGAGATATTGAATCCGTTTACTACTCGTTCGGACAATCTAGTATAACCCCTCGAGCTTACTAGAATAGGTAGGGAAAAAAAGCTGCGTATTTTATAATAATTTCTCGTGTAATAATGAATTATGGGTGTTGAGATGCATTCTACTTGTCTAAGCGGTACTTCGGTTCTCATGTATATGGTCGCAGTACATTAGCTGGAAGCAGTCTCGTAAAAGATTTAACTCATCTAGAACTAATTAACGGGTCAGGTTAGTTACGCGTCGTTTTAAAATTGAACAATAATATTTTATACTTTTATTTAAATATAATGTATAAATAAAAGATAGCTGTACTTCAAATGACTGGATAATGAGGAGCACCTGCTCGACACGTATCTGGATTAATTAAGAATCGTGTTTCAGAAAAATTAATTGCATTTTTTTTTTTTCCAAGAAATACTCTGACGTTTACATTGGCATTGTTCATTCGTTTTTAGTTTTTATTATCCCGTCTCTAATTAACAATCGACTAGCGTTTTGCAAATGAAATAGACGCTTAGATAAAAAATAAGGCATCAAAAACCCTATTAACAGAGCGTTGTTATTGGGCGTGTGTTATCTATACAAAGGAATTCGTAACATCCCATGCATCAGCCCGCTGAGTTTCTCGCCGGATCTTCTCAGCGGGTTGCGATTCCGATCCGGTAGTAGATTCATTCGCGAAGTAATTGCTCTTGAGTTCTTAGGTCTCCTTCGGAGGAGCTCGGGCAATTGTTAGCAAATCCCACCCCTACTGGATGAGCCTGTGCTCGCCCACCTGTCTTGGTGAAACTGGAAAGGCCTCCGGGCCACCAGTAATCTTTCAATCATAAAAAAAATATCGAAAAGTGAATACTTTACTCGTCGAATCTCGTTAAGACCAGTATGCTTAGTGCAAGTTTTTAACGTTTTCGATCGCGTAAAAGTTAACTCAAATTTGTATGCAGTTGGAACAGCGCCCCTGGCGGCAAACGTAGGCAAACGTTCCGACTCCATACAAATTTGAGTTTACTTTTACGCGATCGAGAACGTTAAAAAACTCGCGTTTTTTTCTACCTATTCTGATAGCCTTGAGAGGCTATTTCAGCGTAGCCTTAACTACATAGTAGGTGAGCTCACGAGGCTCAAACCTGAGGACGTTGCTAACACTAGCCCTAGTAAGAGCCGTGCTTCGCAGAATCTACCACCGGATCGGAAACGCGACCTACCGAGAAGATCCGGCGAGAAACTCAGTGGGCTAAAACTCGCACTAAGCACACTTGCTCCTAAAGAACAGAATGTAACAGGCGTAACGTATTATTGCCTCACGGATGGACCTGGACTGCCCAATAATGCAACACTGGACACGTGTGCATGTTGAGCACCCTGAATCCAAACCAGCCTATTATTTTTGTTTTTGTTTTTATTATTATTATTATTGCTTTTGTTTTAGTCCGAGATTGTAGTTATTATTTTTATTTAATTCTAGTATAAATGAAATATTAATGCAGTGTAATGAAGTGTAATATGGATGCAAAATCTGAAGTAAATGAAATAAATAAATTGAATAGTCACGTTTACTTCGTTCGGGCCGTCCTCCGAGTCTGACTACCTACTCGGAAAACGTTGCGGAGCCGCTCAATGCGAGATGGTCCGTAAAGTCGGTAGCTCGACGATAAAGTTCGGGTTGATGTCGTCGTTTTTTCTCGATGTTTCCACGAAACGTCATGCGGAATAAACGGCGCGGCGGTGCCGAAATCCATAAAGAAACATTTCGGCCGAGGTCGAGGCGGCCGTTCGCGTTTTATACTTTAGACGTGCGGTCCAAGGTGTGAGATGAAGAGTTTTTGGCTCAAGCTAACAACGTTTCAACTGTGACCTAGCATTCTTAATGTGCGGACTAGTATATACTACTGCATGATAATCGCTAAATGAAAATAAAGACCGGACTAAGAAGAAATCGTGAGAATTTCGATTTGAATAATGTTTAGTTATTGTTCGTTTTTAGGTAATGAGGTTAAATGTATATTTATTCATTACTAGCGAACCGCCCTCGCTTCGCTTCGTACACTGTAATTTATTATTGATTTCTCCACTATTTAATGGATGTTATTATACTTATAAACCTTCCTCTTCAATCACTCTATCTATTAAAAAAACCGCATCAACATCCGTTGCGTAGTTTTAAAGATTTAAGCATACATAGGGACAGATATACGGCCAGAGAAAGCGACTTTGTTTTATACTATGTAGTGAAGATCACGTTTAATTCGTCGGTCGCGATGTGGTAGGTCATATCTTGAGCCGGTTTGGACTGATACTGGTATTTTCGCCGTTTCGGCAGCGAAGCTATCATATATATCGGTTTAAAGCATAGCTTCATATGCAAAAGAATTGAGATTTCGACCTCAAATCGGCTATCGGCATTTACACTGTGATGTCTATGGTCTCCGTCAAAAACGGGACAACGTGAACTATCAACTCACTTTTACTCATTCAATGCAATTAAAAAAAAAGTATAATCGTATATATCGTACTGGTTGTAGGACTTCTTGTGAGTCCGCGCGGGTAGGTACCACCACCCTGCCTATTTCTGCCGTGAAGCAGTAATGCGTTTCGGTTTGAAGGGCGGGGCAGCCGTTGTAACTATACTGAGACCTTAGAACTGATATCTCAAGGTGGGTAGCGCATTTACGTTGTAGATGTCTATGGGCTTCAGTAACCACTGAACACCAGGCGGGCTGTGAGCTCGTTCACCCATCAAAGCAATTAAAAAAACATATATTTATTGTATGTATAAATTATCTATGTATTGTCAATAGTACACCGCAACATACCTACTATATTTGTATATTTATATTTTCTAGAAATTTTCTAAATTAAATGGTTGTCTGAAAGAGATCGTTTTTAGCGATAAAACTGCCTGTTGTACAAATTTATCTTCTTTTTGACTGTTTCTGAATGTAAATATGGTTTTGGTGTGCAATAAAGTGTATTTTCTCTCTCTCTCTCTCTCTCTCTCTCTCTCTCTCTCTCTCTCTCTCTCTCTCTCTCTCTCTCTCTCTCTCTCTCTCTCTCTATAATCGAAACAATTGAATGCAATTTTTTTCCTTAGTCTAGGAATCGCTGTCGCTCATGATTTCGACCGTAGCGAAATTCATCGGTATGCAATAAAATTTGTGTGCAGTAAAATCTAGGCATTATATTATTATGTATGTAGTAGCCTGCAGGCGTACTGTCTTTTAACAACAAGGAACGCCTCCCTGGACGAATGTGTAGTTACTATATGCGTTTCTCTGAGAATAAAGTTTAGAATATGTTTTTGTACGGCCATAACGCAGGCACAGATAATAAAGTTTAATAAAACTCACTGAATCTCTTACGCAGTAAAAGTTGTTTCTTACAATGCATATCTAAATGATTTATTAAGTAAAATATTTGTCATCGTTCACGAAGCGAAGTTTCTTATTAATAATATCTATTAACTTCACGAATGAACAACGACTTGAAAATTGACTCTCATTCTATCATAACTATAAATATATGTTTCTGTCTCTATCTAAGATTCATTGATATTCCTAGCGCGTATACGAGAGGACACGCGCCGAAACGATATTTTTCCTTCATTAGAAAAAGTATAAATCACAAAATATAATTTTAACTAGTATTAAAATGTGCTGTAAAATTTACTTTTTCGGCTTAATATCTCAAGAATCGTTTATGGGTTTTAATTACTGATTAATACTGATCATGCTTAGTATATGCGAGAATATGAAAAATGCTGATTTGTTTACATATAGGCCGAATGTTTCTTTTTGTTTTTTTTTTTTTTTACGATTGATTATTTACTGGTGGTCCGGAGGCCTTTCCAGTTTCACCAGGACAGGTGGGCGAGCAAAGGCTCAGCCAGAACGGGTGGGATTTGCTAACAGCTGCCCGAGCGCCTCCGAAGGAGACCTAACAACTCAGGAGCAACTGCTTCGCAAATGAATGAGGCCGAATGTAAAGAAAATTTATCGCACTCAACGAAAGGCGCGTAAATTGAAAATCGAACAAACTTATTTAGTATTTATTGAAATTGACGGGTTCGTATGTGAGTGCTGAAGGTTAAGTAAGGGTACTCGCACACGTGCTCATTAGTCGAACGTTTATTCGCAGCGCGTGAGGCGGCTCGGTCACGTCGCCAGCACGCGCCCACACGTCCCATCTCCACTTACACACGAGATTAGTTTAAAAAGACGTATTGATCATATCACACCTTTTACAATAAAGCCGGTACCTTGAAGCAATATCGTTAATGTTCTATTAAAGATAATCATGACATACAAATAAATATATTTAACCAAGCTCTACCATATTCATGGAGCATAAGCAATATGTAAATTCGTAGAATACCAAGCGATGCATATTATACTTCGACCTTTGGAAGCCTATTCGCTGGTAGCTTAAGAGGCTATTCTTATTACGCGCGGACCGATAGGTGAGCTCACGGAAGCTGAGAGAATCCCTAATACTAGTGGTAGCAAGAACGGCGCTTCGCTGAATGTAAAACCGGATATCTGGATAACCTGATAACCGGATAATCGGCATCGCGACCCACTAAGATGATCCGGCGAGAAGCCCAGTGGACTGTGCTTATGGGTTAGTTCGCATGTCGAACTGTTTCTCGTAATCGAAGAATTAGATGAGGATGATAACCGGTGTTTGAAGAACCTAAGCGAAACGAGAGTGGATTTGGGGGATTTGGCGGGGCTTTGCATTGCCCCATCGCCTGGGTCTGATATGTTATTAACGGCGGCCAGGATAAGTGGGTTATCGTGTCGCGTCGCTTTGTTGAAGTAGCATTCTGACGCTATCTTAAGATACTTACGTATCGGTTCTAAATTTAGATTGTCGTGATGATCGACATTCCTTATGTCCCACGCTGCTCCCGCGGCTATTCTGCAGAAGCGGGATTGGATGACCTGGAGAGAGTTTATGTGCAACAGAGACAACGCTATACGAAATTAGCCGAATGTCTCTTTGCAAAAGTCGTTGTGCAACATTTATTGCCGGATACTGTACGTTACTCATACTTACGATTTATTTGATGTTTCTCAGTTATCTACATATATTACGCACACTATTATTATCTACCAATCGACAATCTGTTCATGAAATAGGAATACTGTGGTAAGAACCCGTTAAATAATAGCGTGTAATATCTAGACTAAATGATCTAAAGTGTTCATTGTTTTGGAGAAATAGCAACACGTTGCTCATGCGTGCTATGTTTACACAAACACGCGTAAGAGATACACACCGCGTCACGTCCTTGCTATTAATAGGCAAAGGTAAAACAGCTAAGATATATTTTCACGTCTGTTCATAAATTTTCTTTTTCTTTTTGTTTTTTAAGTAATTAGTTTTAGTGTTGCAAGGAAAGGTTTTGTTCGAAATAATTAGTTTTTGTTGTAGAATGCGTGTACGCTTGCAAGGAGAGTGCAGCAACATGGAGATGAAGATAGCGACCCGGTTGATTGTCATCTCTAATCTAACACAGTGATTGGTTTAGAGGCGATTACTCAGTTAACATTATTTCATTATTTATTGTATTAAATAGCTTATTTATTTAATTTTAATTTTATATTAGTAGTTGACAATTTTAAGTTTAATAATTCTCATAAATTGAAATTTTAATTTTATTGTATTTTGATTTAAATATTATGTGATTGTATATGAAATGTTAAGTGCTTAAGTTGCCTGAAATAAACGCATTTCATTTCATTCCATTTCATTTCATAAAGCAATAATTAAACCAACAAACTTTTACTGGTGGTAGGATCTCTTATGAGTCCGCGCGGGTAGGTCCCGCCACCCTGCCTATTTCTGCCGTGAAGCAGTAATGCGTTTCGGTTTGAAGCCGTTGGAACTATACTGAGACCTTAGAACTGATATCTCAAGGTGGGTGGCGCATTTACGTCGTAGATGTCTATGGGCTCCAGTAACCACTTAACACCAGGTGGGCTGTGAGCTCGTCCACCCATCTAAGCAATAAAAAAAACCTTTCCCTCAGATGACGTCGAAAAATTGTCGTTAACGTCTGAGCAACGCGCACGCGCGCGCCTGCGCGGCGAGTCCCGTCGCGTTAACTATTGCTTATATCAGTTATTATACGTTAAAGCCGTGCGACATTACGTGCGCGGACTGCGGGTGAATTTCAGCGAACACGCAGGATACAAGGACCGTCACACTCGTTCCGAGAAAAGCGTAATAATTTTTTTTTTAATGCGGAATTTTATGAAATTTTTCGACGTACCGTCACTCTGTCGCGGTCGGTCCGGGTCGATGAACTTTGATGACTGAACGCGGCCCGCGGTTTTTCTCGTGCTTAAAGAGCAACATATAATGATTCCATGATTGATGACATCCGCGATTGCTTCGTAATAGAAATATGCAAGATTTTGGTGGTCCCTAGGCACGTATACCTTGCCTTATCTTTTCTTCTTCTTCTTCTTCTTCCTAGCGTTTGCCCGGTCTTCGGGATCCTTCTGGGTGAGATTATTCGTCCACATCCACCTTTACCACATCCAACCAGCGTTTCTTAGGTCTACTGCAGGATCTTAACTTTTATAGAGTATAAATTGAAAAAATATACTTCCCGTAATAAAGTACCGAGTAATCGATTCAATTGATTTCGTTCTACATTCTTTAGACGTTCTATGCGGACGAGAAGCCTTTGACGTGTGCTTGAATCGATTTGAGGTCGATGAACTTGAACTTTTTTTTAAAAGTCATAGGTCATGGGCTTTTTAGAATAACTTAAAATGGCTTAAACGTGCTCCGTGTAGTTTGTATGATCTTTGAGATCTACTCATCTTCTTTGAACATAGCACTGCTCACAATCGGAACAAGCTTAGCTCTACGGAACTACTGTGTTCATCACAGCTTAGCTCGAATGGGAAAAAGGTAGATTGGTAGGTAGGTGGGTCTGTAGGCTATAACACATCTTTCTACCTGAAAGTTTGTTAAAAGCCCTTTGCTTTGCATAAGCTCCAAGAAGGTAAATTCAATACACAATTTGCTTAAGTTTAACGGCAAGAGCTTTAAATCGCTTCTGTTCAAAGTTTTTTTTAAATCAATATAATTAATCATTTAAAACATTTTGGAATTCACAAAAATAGTCACGCGTTGATGTCTTTTACAGGAATGTATAAATTTAACATTGTTTCTAACTCAAAAGGCATTCTAATCATTATAATTTTGAATTTGATTATCACTATATTACATTTTACATTCAAATCAAGTATTTTATTCGAGAATTTAATATGAATTTGTATGCTCTACATACAATCGTCTCTACTAATGAACTCATAAAAATGTCGTTGTTTCATATAATTTTATCTTTAAGACGAGGAAAACAAAAGAAAATCGCTTGGACATCCTGGATTGGAGAATATAGAGTGTTATTGACAATGCCTGTAGCGATTCTGTACGCGTTGTTACAGCTGGCTATCTGTCACAAGGTAACTAACTACACATTTTCTAAATTATACGTCTAAGTATCAAGCTGCAGATAAATTTAAAATCATTTTTAATTCAATCTAAATATCAGTATGTACAGAAAAATTGTTTGAATGCCAAAGCGTGCAAGCTCTACCACTGATTCCAAATAGAGCCACACTCCTGATGAAAACGTGCAAAATAAAGGCTTATCTTTTAATTTATATGTATAAGTTAACGAATAGGAGTAGTCCTATATAGAGCTCTGGAGACTAATAAAAAATATATTACTAATTAATAATTGAATTGGAAAAAACTAAGCTCTAACTACTTAGAGCTTAGTTTTTTCCAATTCAAATCTAGAGACACCCGTTTTAAATTGCAACGTGACTCTTAACCGCACACTATGAGCTTTCCTTCTCTTCTTGTGTAATAACAAAATCTGTAAATGCATCGTCCGTACGTCCTTATAATCCGTCAATGCCATTGTCATTCCAGTGTCGTCTGTCATCGAACGGTGGAAGACGCCCGCTATTTGAACGTGCCGCCTGCATAAAACACGCACGTGCATACTTCCTTACCATTCAAGAGTAGCATGTGCTAAATATCAAAGCTAGCAATAACGCACTTACGATAGTTTCAAAAGAATCTTGCATATATACGTTCAAGTACCAAAGAAAATTTACTGATGGTAGGAGCTCTTGTGAGTCCGCACGGGTAGGTACCACCGCCCTGCCTATTTCTGCCGTGAAGCAGGAATGCGTTTCGGTTTGAAGGCTAGGGCAGCCGTTGTAGATATACTGAGACCTTAGAACTTATATCTCAAGGTGGATAGCGGCATTTACGTTGTAGATGTATATGGGCTCCGGTAACCACTTAACACCAGATGTGTTATGAGCTCGTCCACCAATCTACGCGATAAAAATAAATAAAAAATATTCGGACCCCTGCTAAGCAATAGCGCTCTTTCGGTGAAAGACCTAAAAGTTTGAAAGAATCGGTTTATTTTTAAATTCTACTGTGGACTATTTCATTAGGCTTCGCGGACAAAGAATGAAAAAAAAAAACAACTTTATCCCGTACTTAAGATGCTTGGGTAAGAAAATCGATGTAGAGTTTTCGTAGTTACCATGTGTTTAGTTTTAGAACTGAAATTTACTTTATTTTTCCATATACGAGTAATTCAGGTGCATCTAGCTGTCTCCCATAAACAAATCCCACTGAATTTCTCGCAAGATCTTCTCAGTGGGTCGCGATTCCGATCCGGTGGTAGATTCTGCGAAGCACTGCTCTTGCTAGGGCTAGTGTTAGCAAATTCTCTCAGGTTGAGCCCGTGAACTCATATACTCGTCCGGCGGTAGCTTAAATAGTCCCCTAGGCTACCAGCGAATATATATGCAAAAAATAATAATTACAAGATACTTCTTTCGTTAATTTAAAGGCTTCGTCAAACAGAACGCGTAATTAGCGCGCGCCAAAGCGCTGACGGCGCGCTATGACGCCGAGATGTGTTGTACTACTATGGTAACATAGTATGGTAACATAGTATAACATATGGAATTTGACGGTATGGCGCTAATTACGCGTTCTGTTTGACGAAGCCTTCACTTATGCTTAACTTAACATTAACCTTTCGTCCAATTTAAATATGTCCCGGAATAAAACGTTAATGTTTCATAAAACATACGCCTTATATTACAGGTTATAGTTCAAAGCTTATGTTTAATTCATAGGGTCCTTAGGGATTCTTACGATGTCTCAATTGTGCCGAGTTCGCGGTGAGATCGTGAAATTGGCGGTCATGAGATCGAGTCCGACGTGATAAATCTTTATTACGCGCTAATGCCATCGTCATTGTAGGTCTGTGAGCAATTTTGTGAACCGAAATTGTAAATCTACAAATTTTGAAGTTGTCGTCTTTTAAATAATAACACGCCCTCATTGAGGCATACGACTAGACATGTTAGTGTTTAAAATGTGCTGATTAAATACTTAATGCGAATTCACGTATGACTTCCACGATGATGGCTGTCATTTCGGATCCTTCCGATCCACTAACGGTGCTTTTAGGTACCTCAAGCACCATTTCTTGTGGAACCCGTCGCTTGCGACGAAGGGTTTGGCGAGGAAACTAACCCATAGACACAGCCCACTGAGTTTCTCGCCGGATCTTCTCAGTGAGACGCGTTTCCGATCCAGTCCAATCTAACTTCGACCATAATCACTGATACCTCAAGGCTTATATTAACTGTGTTGTTTCATGATGGAAATTAAAGAGTTTTATCGTTTTAAAAATTTCAGTCACAGAAGCTCGTTAATAAACACGAAATAAAAAAACGAATTTAGCAAAAATAGCACTTAACTATTTAGTCTTTGCCTATTTGTCATTTACTATTATAATAAGTGCGTAAATATTTTCAATAAGGAGTGTTTTACTTAACAAACAACTTGGAGATTAGACACGAATTTAGAGACCTGTTTGTTTATGTAATCTCCATTAGCTTTCAATCTGGTGGTAGATTCTGCGAAGCACTCCTCTTGCTAGGGCTAGTGTTAGCAACGTCAGCAAGTTAAAGCCCCGTGAGCTCACTTACTTGTTCGATTACGCTGGCAGAGCCTCTCAAGGCTACCAGATTAGGTAGGAAAAAAAACTTGATGGTGGAATAACCTGGATGGTGGAATAGCTATGACCTGTCCTTCTTTAAAAGACGCTTGTGGAGAGTATTAAGCGGTAGGCAGCGGCTTGGCTCTACCCCTGGCATTGCTGAAGTCCATGGGTGACGGTAACCACTCATCAGGTGGGCCGTATTCTCGTCTGCCTACAAGAGCAATAAAAAAAAGAATATTGTGTGATATAGAAATCAAAATTGCGAATAAACAAAAATGTATCTAACTGCTGCGCGGTGAGACGTATTGCAGTTCAGATTGTTGCCGTTATGATCGTGTGAACTGTTGAAGGCAACTATCGAAATCGCTTTTATGTAGGTCTATCGCATACAATCATTTAGTCGGTTCGTACTAAAACTATAATTCAACATCTCTTTGTTTTAGTCGAGGAAAGCTTTTATGATGCTGGATGAAGACGCGCGTATGACAATGTACACAGAGACCCGAAAGCAACTCTATTTTTTTATTTTTTTTTATTGCTTGGATGGGTGGACGATCTCACAGCCCACCTGGTGTTAAGTGGTTACTGAAGCCTATAGACATCTGCAACGTAAATGCGCCACCCACCTTGAGACATAAGTTCTAAGGTCTCAGTATAGTTACAACGGCTGCCTTATCCTTCAAACCGAAACGCATTACTGCTTCACGGCAGAAATAGGCAGGTACCTACCCGCGCGGACTCACAAGAGGTCCTATTTAAACAATGAAACTAACATTCCATAATTAGCACCGAATTTGTACCGCCAAGACCAAGTCATATTAGTGGCATTTAGATCACCCAGATGTTCCCATGCACGGGCTGTGTCAACGACCCGAAGGAAAATTCTACAAATCAACTCGAAATTACATGGGCCGGCGAACGTTCGTCGCCCGAAATGACACGCCCGTGACGATCAAATGACATAATTGTCAAAATAGTCACTACGCTGACAAACGCACGTGACATCTGACAAAGAAAGGGACAGACATACGATTTTTTAGCGAACCGAACAGAGACAAACGACGACGCGTCACTGTCAATTATAGGCGGCGAATCGGAATTAGAGAGGAGACGCTGATTTCAAATTTCGGAACGTTTTGTTTTGAATCGATAAATCGTTCGATTTTTGTGTTCGAGAATTGATTGCGTGTGGTCTATATTTTGTGAGAATAATTGAATATCGATATTAATGCGATTGTATGTTATTAAAGTGATTACCGGCTGTGACGGTGTCGTGAATGAACTCGTGAGTCATTCATGAATGCGAAAATATTATGAGTTCCGTGAGACAGCTTCGAACGATTCATTCAAACATTTAAAATCGTGTTATGTATTTAAATATAATATCTCGCGTACTCATAAACTCAATTATAACATGTTAATATCAATAGCGTATTTAAAACTGGTTTTACAGTTTCATTTCGCATTTTTTATTGTCATTTATGTTTTGAATAATTTGCAGTTTTCGTGGTCACTTGACGACTAACTATAAAAGATTGATCTTCAACCCAAAATGATTGACACCTCAAAATACAATTTCATTTGATGAGGTAGATAGTATATTTACAAATTTTTTTGTCGTTTGACATTTTGAGATAGATTTTTTTCAAAAATAACTTTTGCGTCAAAATTTCCTCTACAGCTACTTAAAGCTAATGAACAAACTAGAAAGTGGTACTGAACTATTCTGTAAATAGTGCCCATTATATTTAAAAACCAAACGACAGTAAGACAAGGGTATTTTTTGTAGATATTTTGGAAATAATTAAACGTTCCACATTCAGAGATTCCGGGGTAAATTGTCTCGGATGCCATTGGCACCAGATAAACACATACGATCATACAAGTACATGAAGATCCCGAATATTCGATCAAAATATTTAACCTTTAATAGACTGACTGACTGATCGGAATTCTTATCTAAAGCCCAGAACTCGCGGTGTCGTCGCTAGTAAGGCAGTCAAATTTATCTCAAACTAGTGGTGAGGTGTTTGATAAACACTCACGCGGGTTACTGGAGCCCATAGACATATATAACGTAAACGCCACCCACCTTGAGATATGAGTTCTAAGGTCTCAGTATAACGGCTGCCCCACCCTTCAAAGCGAAACGTATTACTGCTTCAATATGCGAATTATCCCCTAGTCACTACAGAGTTTCTCGCCAGATCTTCTCAGTAAGTCGCGATTTTAATCCGGTGGTAGATTCTGAGAAGCACTCCTCTTGGTAGAGTTGGTGCTGGCAATTTTGCTCAAGTTGAGTCCGTGAGTTCACCTAGTGGTTCGCGCGTAATTGGAATAACCCCTTAGGCTACTAATAATTAGGCAGGGGGAAAAATAGGGCTTCATCTGACGGGCTGTGAACTCTTGCACTGTTTGTCATCACTCGTAATAGAAATAAGGTGTATGGTTAAATATATATAAATAATTGAGTTTATTTCAATCTCTTTCTCAAAAAATATAAGATGCATCGTAAGGACTAAACTCATGGATGAAGGTGGTTACGACCTTCTAACACAAGGCGCACGACTGAGGGAGAAGAATATCCGTCTTAAAAAATCATTTCAGATTGACATTTATAATTTTATGGAAAAATCATTAGAACAATCTGAAAATTTTGGAATTTTCGACCCTATTGACTAAATTTACAATACCATATTTTCGGTTTGTTGATCCTAAAAATAAAACTAAAACATTTGAGTTCAAAATTAATCGTCGCGCTATAAAGTTCGTCCGCTCTAATATAATGCGAGGGGTGGCCACGCACGTGGGTCCGTCCATGTGCGAACTTAACTTACGTGCGAGCTTTTAAATGAATTGTGCCTTTGATTATACGTTACTTGTCCGGGATCGGTCATTTGATTATACCGTAGGGCACGACGTCTCCGATTCAATATTTATTGTTATTTTTATTGCGCTAAATGAGCACAGAGTCCATACGGCGTCAAGAGGCGGGGCTTGAAAACAGCACGTGAGTGCAATTTTACTAAAACAAATCCGTGTTAATACGTGGTAGTGAGCGATTATACGTTAATAAAGAAATAGCTTCGTGTACCAAAAATTCAGCCACTATAAATTTTGTGATTGACGTAATTCCATATATTTGTTATTTTTTTATGAAGAAAGGATTACTGGTGTCCCGGAGGCCCTACCAGTTTCACCAGGACAGGAGGCGAGGACAGGCTCAGCCAGGAAGGGTGGGATTTGGTAACAGCCACCCGAGCGCCTCCCAAGGACTTAACAACTCAAGAACAGCTGCTTCGCGAATGAATCTTCTACCGGATCGGAATCTCGACCCGCTGAGAAGATCCGGTGAGAATTTCAGCGGGCTGATGCGTGGCTTGGCTTGCTCGTTGAACCCTTTGCTGAGTTTGAGTACAGTTACTAGGGTCCCTAAGCCCGCTTCTAGTATTAGAGCTGAAGGCGTCAATTCCATTACTTATTGCCCGTGCTGTTAGGCATCAGTCAAATCTCCTAGTTGCTAGGGGAGACAGTAGCTATGAAATACATTTGAGACTTTGATTTCATAGTGGGTGGTGGTATTCAAGGTATATCCGCTCAGCCCACTGAGTTTCTCGCCGGATCTTCTCATTGGGTCGCGTTTCCGATCAGGTGGTAGATTCTGCGAAGTACTGCTCTTGCTAGGGCCAGTGTTAGCACCACTCCCGGTTTGAACCCCGTGAGCTCACCTACTAGTTTGGTGAATCTAGAATAGCCCCTCGAGGTTAATAGAACAGGTAGGAAAAAAAACGGTATATCTTATACCATTATAAACTCCTTCCATTTAATACCAGATCATCCCTATCATCATTTACAGCAATAAATGGAAGCTTTACCATATTAATACAACTAAATAAGTTAATTAAATATGAAAATATCCAATGACATCGATGCGCAAACACAAGTCTACGATTTTTTAAATTTCAGAGAGTAAGTACTCTTTTAAGAAGCCTATAAAAAAGTATTTAACGTTTTTAAATCAATCAAACCATACGTTAGCTGGCGAAAAAAAAAAACGCTGAGAGTTACTTTAAAAAAAGAAGAAAAGCGATTTATTTAATAAAAATCGTAACTCAAACCGTACGTCGTACATTCACAAGCGTTTTATAATGGAGGTGTAATTTTATTTATCGCTTTATAATGAGCATGTTTACACACGACGCTAAAAGGGCGAGAAATGCTGTTTGATGAGCCATTCAAGAGAACGTATAAAATATCTTCGGGTCACGGGACGCCGCCTGAAATGACATTGTGTGATATTTTTTCGCGCCATTTAATTTTCTCTGTCAGCGCATTCGATTTTTGATTTATTTTTTTGAACACCGCTTCTTAATGAGGTCTGACCAAACAGTTTTATATGACGCGAGTGTTTTTTTTTTTTAATTCAAGTATCTTGTGATTTTTTATTTGTACTTTTAGGTTGGCTGAATAGCCTATTTAAATTCAAATCACCGCTCTGAAACGTAATCAATTGTAACTTTTTAAAGTCAAGATTTTAGGCTTGCACTATCTCTTTCACCAAGACCACAAGTTAGTTAAGAATATGAAAATGAAATTCTAAGAACAATTTATTAATCTCATGATTTTTTTTATTAAAAGTTAAATTACCGATGATCCGAGCATGTAATTGTTCTATAGAAACAACCATTAAAATCAATTAATCGGTATTTGTTATCGATAAAAGAAACGACACGGAAGCCACTCTAGCAACTATCGAGATAAAAAATCGTTTATGACAGATCGATTAATCGGATCTACGACGCGAAGGTGGGGAGTGGGAGAAACGGGGGTCAACTTTCTTTTACTATAAAAGGTAAGGAGAGCACGCAGTGTTGCGTGTGCGATGACTTCCGGGAAAATCATGATTTTTATTACTTAAAAAACATGCTGTAGAAAACAGAGCTGGTGAACTTAATTAATAGGTAACAATGACGCGGTTCATAAGGTTAATAATTAGAAGCATTTTTTTAGCATTATTTGAAAAATATGGTGGACTGAAGCAGTAATGCGTTCGGGTTTAGTGTGGGGCAGCCGTTGTACTGTTAAAACAGAGTCCTTACAACTTATGTCTCGAGGTAGGTAGCGGCATTTACGTTGTAGATGTCTATGTGATCCGTTCCACCCATCGTAACCATTAAAAAATCTTAAAAAAGTATCACATCGACTTCAAAGAGAAACTCTCTGAAAATCGTATAAGAGAATTCAATTATGTTAACATTCCTAATTGTAGTTGCTTAATGATATCCTGATATCTCTAAAAGTTACCATCTTCTTCAAATATAGTGGATCTGAAAACTATACTCTAAGGAGAGAGAGAGAGATAGAGAGAGAGAAAAAACTATGCAAACGAATTCTTATAATTTTGTTTACAATGATTTTATGACCTTCTGCTTCTCGAGTCAAGAATCAGTCGGAAATTTTTCTTAATTACTAATTTATTACTTTTTCGAACTGAACTATGAATATGATATTATCATGATGTTATTAAAAAACACTAGTAATCAGGATCTATTATCGTTAAATTATTGAAGGTAGCGCCTAGATTTTTTGATTTCATTTTGCATGTGATTTCACCAAATTTTACGAATTGTGGCCACAGACAATACGAAAAAGATTTTTTTTTTTATTTACAGAAAAAAAACCGTAAAATCGTAGTCCCATAGCACGAGCCACCTCACACAAAAATCTACAGACCGTTAAATGAGTAGATCAATTGTTACAAATCAATTTCCTGTTTGGGCGACAAAAGTCAAAAGAGTTACTTTAAAAAAAAAAAATTACGAATAAAAAAAAAACATCTTGAACTCGATCGAGGCATTTCTTCGGGGTCATAGTACCGAGACAGGAAACGACGTCACGGGTCGCCGATCGCGCTCGCTCACCTCTTACGAAAAATTATACTTTTCAACTTATAACACATGCTTGTTCATTCGTTCTAATGTACTGTTAGTTTTTTTTTATCGCGTACCTACATCATTTTATCGACGAGAAAGCCGCAATGTGTGCTAAATAAGGTTTTATTGAATCCGAGAATTTATCAATTTAGATCTGGTAACACTTAGCTGTTTTGAGGCCCAATAATTAAGCGACGAAAGGTCACTATGAGGATATCAAGAAAAGTATATCTTTGCTTTAATTTCTGAGATGGTATGTATGCAAATTGCACGCGTGTCAATGCAATATCTCAAAATGATAATCGATGCAATAGAATTGAAATCGTTTGTGACAAAAATAGTAAGTTCTCACTTCACTACTACTTTTCTGTCACGGTAAAATAGCAACAACAAAACAGAAGAATCTTTATATTTAATTTTTCTAGGGCTTTCTCTTTCGAATATTGGTTTTATAATAATAAATGCCGCGATTATGTTGTGTGGGTGTTCTAAAAAAGGAAAACGAATTAAAAGAAAATCGCAATCTCCATTCAAAATGTTGTCATTAAGACTCTAAATTTTTATTTAAGCACTACAACTTTAATTACCATAATATTTAAAACACATGATTGGAAAATGAGCCTTCGAATTACGTAGCAAAAAAATAAGAATTACTATATACGCGCATCGAATACTTTTTTTTTTAATTCGCCCATAACCAATGCGAAGGTTTTACGACTTTTGACGTGTTACGGCCGCCATTTGCGAAAAATATTCGTCTCAGAATAATAAACGTTATTGCAATTTATATTAAATTACTGTTAACGTCCTTCGGCGAACGGAAATGCTGTAGTGTATTAAAAATATAAATATATTATGATTGATATTGTGTGCACGTCTTGCACGGACCTTGAGGTATTTACTGAGACGTGAAGCTTCATATGAAACTTAACGAAGGTTTTCGTTTATCTTCATAAAACTGACAGATTTTTTTATTTTATTTTTATTGCTTAGATGGGTGGACGAGCTCACAGTCCACCTGATATAGTTAAAACGGCTGCCCCACTCTTCAAATCGAAACGCTTTAATGCTTCACGGCAGAAATAGACAGGGTGGTGGTGCCTACCCGTACAGACTCACAAGACATCCTACCACCAGTAAAGTCCTTTAAGTTGTGGCGGTCGCCATCACAGAAGACAAGATATTTGACAGATTCCTGTATCTCGCTTTTGACATTTTCCAGATAAGCTTGCATATGCAATTTATATATTTATAAGTTCCGAACAGCGGCAGGCAGCGGCTTGGCTCTGCCCCTGGCATTGCTGAAGTCCATGGGCGACGGTAAGCACTCATCATCAGGTGGGCCGTATGCTCGTCTGCCTACAAGGGCAATAAAAAAAAAAAAATAACAACAACATTCGAATAGTCGGTCTAGCGAGCAATATCATGCAATGGGTGGAAGATCCACTTCGTTGTTAACTCCCAAACAGTCATTAAAACAATAGCGCGACAAACTAATCTGTGCTAAAACATAGTAGGTATATCAATGTTTAATAGTACCATTGGATTTAAAACGTAGCTAATAAATTCAGATATTAACTTAACAATTACCACGCGTGCGGCTTCTTAGAAGATTTAACGTTCGATGACGTCAAGAAAATAATTACAATCGTTACACTGGTAGCAGTAGTATTAAATAAGAATTTTCGCCCGAAACACAAAACAAAATGGAATCACAAAACAAAATCGAGAGCAAACACTATGAAGGCTGGGGAAGTGAGACGATTCTATTATATATTTTTACCTTTGGGTCATCTATCTCCGGTTTAGTCGGATTAGGATATTGCTACCAAAAAATAAGCCCACTGAGTTTCTCGCCGGATCTTCTCAGTGGGTTGCGATTCCGATCCAGTGGTAGATTCTTCGAAGTACTGCTCTTGCTAGGGCTAGTGTTAGCAAATTCTCTCAGGTTGAGCCCGTCGTGAGCTCACCTACCCATCCGAACGTAGCTGAAATAGCCCTTAGGCTACCAGTCAATAGGTAGTGGGAAAAAATAGATGACAACAAAACAATCGAAGTTTATGATAGCCCATCGAATGGTGACGGTTATGATTATGCCACGGGCACGGACAAGTCACTGCCTCTCATTTAAGACTACTTTCAAAGTTGCACTAGAGTATTCCTAAATAAATATGATGTGTAGTCTAAACGAAGTATGTTCACTCGTCTTCACGGAAAGCCTACTATAGGTATCTTGCGAACTCACGGCACCTTTGAAGGCAGTTTCTGAAGCCACTAAATCTTCTGAAATCCAACAATCTACTTGCAAATAAACAGGCTAAAACTATTCATTTAGCGTTTCATAAAATTGGAGAAAATTTCAACATTGAACTTTAAGATGAAGGTAGGTAAGTATAATTACTAATTCGTACATTGTTAACCTATTACACATAACCATACAGTTAACATCTAGTAAATAATTTTATATTTACTGCATATGCATATCCATATGCATATGCATATTAGTGCTCCGCACTAAACGCTTCACTCTCCTCCCCTTGCCTTTTCATGAGTTCTGTCTCATGCGAGGGTTGGACGTTGGTTGTTGAGCGACAGGAGGTTTTAGTCGGTTCGACTCCGACATGCCCCACCCTCCATCCCCAGCGGAGGGTGGGAGTCCGGCGATTTCCTCCTGACAAAAAAAAAAAATGCATATCTACACCAGAGATGCAATACCTCCGGATTACTTTAGATAGAAATATATGTATGTATTGTAAAACTTGCGACACACTCGATAGGGGCTTGCGACGCAGCAATGTGTTGTGATGCGGCGGTTGAGAGCCACTGGTCTAGAGGTATGTTAGGACTTTTTAAATTTTTAATACAGTTGTATATGATAAATTATTTACGTAGTCGTCGTGGCCTAACGGATAAGACGTCCGATGCATTCGTGCTGAGCGATGCACCGGTGTTCGAATCTCAGGCGTGTACCAATTTTTCTAATGAAATACGTACTCAACAAATGTTCACGATTGACTTCCACGGTGAAGGAATAACATCGTGTAATAAAAATCAAACTCGCAAAATTATAATTTGCGTAATTACTGGTGGTAGGACCTCTTGTGAGCCCGCGCGGGTGGGTACCACCGCCCTGCCTATTTCTGCTGTGAAGCAGTAATGCGTTTCGGTTTGAAGGGTGGGGTAGCCGTTGTAACTAAAACATGAGACCTTAGAACTTATATCTCAAGGTGGGTGGCGCATTTACGTTGTAGATGTCTATGGGCTCCAGTAACCACTTAACACCAGGTGGGCTGTGAGCTCTTCCACTCATCTAAGCAATAAAATAAAAAAATGTAATTACGTAGAAAAGTTTCTTAAAATTACGATAACGTCGCTTTTCTATGTGAATATTAATTTGAATTCAAGTGAAACCAAATGAGACGTCTAGGGGAATCAGAGAGATCATGCATTACTTATAAAACACGAATGGATATATAGGGTTATTAAAATAACAACTTTCTTCCTATCTCTTTCTACGAGCGACAATTAGCGAAGACAAGAATGAGACCTGTTAAGCGGAGTGTATAAACACAAGCTAGAGCCGTGACCCGTCTTGCGTGAACTTCCGCGTGTAAGCCCTGGGCTCGCACGTGCACGATTAAAAAGCGCACGGACATAAATGTGAGCTTCATAGTGCAGTATTGAGCTTTTAGAAATTCGGACTGATATTCCTAGTAAAGATGGTGATTCGATATTGATGTTTCTCTAGCTTTAATGATACTTATGATGTTGCACGCAATGTAACACAAACTAAATTAGACTAGTGTTCGTCCAGTGGTCGATATTGGACTATAATCAGGCACTAAGACATTTAATATTGACATTTTTCTGGAGAAGGTCGTAAAAAGTCGATATCCAAACAGACGAGAAAACTATACTGAACTGTTATTCCTTCACAGTCGGGGTCAACAACCTCGTATAACGCGGGGGGCGCGGTATTTTTCGCTTTAGATTACGGGTTCAAACAAAAAACGTGTATTTACTATATATTTATTATCATCGGTTTAAGTATTTGAAGTAACTCTTTAAATTATACATTCCTCTACATAACTACCTTTTTAAATCATGGGGCTTCGGTTCTAGAGCATTCCATTACCGGTCTACAGACGGATACACCTATCCAAACACGTGAAAATATATTTTTTTATTTTTTATTGCATCAATGAGTGGACGAGCTCACAGCCCACTTGGTGTTAAGTGGTTACCGGAGCCCATAGACATCTACAACGTAAATGCGCCATCTACCTTGAGATATAAGTTCTAAGGTCTCACTATAGTTACAACCGCTACCCCGCCCTTCAAACCGAAACGCATTACTGCTTCACGGCAGAAATAGGCGGGGTGGTGGTACCTACCCGTGCGGGCTCACAAAAGGTCCTACCACCAGTAAAAATTTTATAAAATTAGAGAAGTCAATAACCTCTGACACTATAAAGAATTTTTTTTTAACGTTAATATTAAAAATAAGTATTAGAATTGATGTGTAAATTACTATATATCTATCAAAGAATTTTCTCACGGAATAAATTACGTATTATTAATATATCAGACGGTGAAAAAAACCGCTCCAATAAAAACTTGTTGAGATTTTTTTCGCGCATCACTAGCTTTCTAACATTAAGTATTCTTTATTCCACTTCTATTGTGTCGGTGGCTTGATTGATCTTACACACGACACGTATGGAAATTTTGCTTAGCTTTAGGTATGTGACGCGGTTTGTTTCTCGATAAATAAATTAAATATGAATTGATATTAGATTTTTTTATTTTATTGCTTAGATGAGTGGACGAGCTGACAGCCCACCTGGTGTTAAGTGGTTACCGGAGCCCATAGACATCTACAACGTAAATGCGTCACCCACCTTAAGATATAAGTTTTAAGGTCTCAGTATAGTTACAACGGCTGCCCCACCCTTCAAGCCGAAACGCATTACTGCTTCACGGCAGAAATAGGCAGGGCAGTGGTACCTACCCGTGCGGACTCACAAGAGGTCCTACCACCAGTAATTACGCAATTTATAATTGGCAAATAGCCTCGTGTTTCGAGTCAAACGTTCTGATAGTCAAATTCGAAATAATAATATCAACATCGAAAAAATCAAAGCCACTGCTAAATAATTATAAGGTAACAAACATCATTAACATTTTAATGTTGGTAGTCATGAAATTACCGTTTTTCGACGAGGTCAAAGAACACGGCAGCAATTAAACGTAAAAAGTTTTAACTCGATCGAGTTACAGTTAGTACAACAGACCGTCATGGGAAACCGCGTCTCATGCATATTGCACTATTAACAATAAAAATGTAAAGGCGCTTTGAATTTGCACGCGACTGTACTTAACGAAAAGAAATCTCTGATGTGTTGCTTGCTCTTGAAGACGCTACTGGCGTATTTCGTGTTCACAGATGCCACCAGTAAATACGCAAAAGATTTTTGGCGAATTTCACTTTATTAGCGATGCTATTTTGTAAGAGAGAATGCTTTAGGTAGGTATGGAGATATCGGTATTTGTCTGTGAAAGGAACGAAGGATATAGAAGCACACCGGATATCTATCAGGGCATGATCCAAACTCTTTAGTTGGGAATTTGTACAATTTTTTATTCGCTATTCAAACAGGACTTTCAAGATTAAGCATAAGGTTCGAACATAGATTTTCGGAGTTGCTATTTTCTTTTGTTTCTGTCAAAGGAAGTTGTGTTAAGAGGCCACTGAAATCAGCAATACCATTGGTTCCAGGGCATGTTAAGTAAAAATTTCGACGAGGACAGCTCACTTTAGAATCGGTCGGTGCATTAATGAGTATACCTTTGCTTTAGTCGCGAGTGATGTGACAGTAAGACGACAAGCCAATCTCAAGCAATTCGGTAGAGCTTGGATTAAAAACATTTGTATACAACGATTGTATCCGCACAGCTGAGGATAGGCAGGCGCAGGATAATCCAGGAGAAAGTTATTAAAGGAGGCCACGTCTTTCGGCATTAAGGAGTATTGACACATGGAGGAAGATACAACGTAGAATTTAAAATGGATAAGTGACGTCAAAGAGCTTCACGTCGGATTTTTTTGCAAAGCAATGATAAATGGTGGTAGGACTTCTTGTGAGTCCGCGCGGGTAGGTACCACCACCCTGCCTATTTCTGCCGCGAAGCAGTAATACGTTTCGGTTTGAAGGGCGGGTCAGCCGTTGTAACTATACTTGAGACCTTAAATGTATATCTCAAGGTGGGTGGCGTATTTACGTTGTAGATGTATATGGGCTCCAGTAACCACTTAAGCTGAACGTCGGCGAGCTAGTCCTTGGTCGACCTAGTTCATAACTAAAAGGGATTGAAATGGCATATCAGTGCATTTGATTGATAGCCGATTATCAGCATCAGTATCCCCACATACACTTTTTAGGGATCAGTATTCATTTATTTATTTTGTTAGCGTAAAAGCGCATTTAATTACGATGTAATGTAAACATAACCCTATTATAACTACAATTAATTAGTACTAATTCACACTAATCAAATGCGAACATTAATTGAACGTGCTAAACGCCAGTAATTTTCTAATGAATAATTTCGTTTAAAAAACATCAATACAAAACCGCCCTTATGTTTAGAGAGATAAAATACAAATATACGTGAAAGTTACGAATGGTAAGGCACTAAATAATGAACGTGTTTTACTTTAAAATGTGCTTTATGAGCATGGGCTTAAAAGTTTTTTATAGAATGTCGCGTCATGCTTAGTTAGGCATAGAACATTTTGTTTTTGTAAATAATTTTATTAAGCGTTTTGTATTTCGATTATTTTTTTGTGTAACACTTGTAAGTCTATAATTTTCTCATGAAATTGATCCGAAATACTAAATTTTGTGGATGAAAAATTATAATATTTTCTGGCTTCCTTATTGACATCGACTAATGTTGTGATCGGTAATATCAAAAGACTTAGCGCTGAAGTACAATTTAAAATCAATCATGACATTAAAAAAGTTAGGAATAAAAAGACGCATTGTTCCTATTCAGTAATCCTGTAAACTCTGTAAAGGTATTTGTAAATATTGACGTCATTGTTCAATATAGTGCGTTCAGTTTCATAAAAACCGATCCTAATTTCGGTGTCTTTGCTTTAAATTTTCTCTTCGACGATTTTCATCACTATAACGACTTTAGTCACATGCACAATATTATGGTATCAAAATCATTATCTTCTTCTTCTTGCCCCATTCCCACATTACGAGGGGTCGATGCAGCGTATCTTATCATGCTGTATAGGGATTTGGCATGAGTTTTACGACCGGTCACCTTTCTGGCATCAATCTTCAGTAACATATCTACGTTCCATAAGTAGGGAGTTTTCAGTTTACTGTATTGATGCTTCTTTAACTTTATCTATCATTTTAATATTACAAACATTTACACTAAAATTTAAATATTCAAATACCTGAATACCTTACAAAAAGTACAGCTTTGGTATCAATACCAAAAACTATAGTTTCGGTATCAATACCAAAAACTAGTTTGGTATATTAGGAATAAGAAAGAGACGACTCACTAACTCTATTGAATGTTTATACTTATATAAGTCTTTCGTATATGAATAATCTCTCCGTGTTTATATCAAGACAGCTAGATTATCATAATATTTAATATCGTCGTATAAACTCAGGCGTTAGGTTTTCATATTGTTTTTTATTTAAATTACGTATACATTCGACACGGCAGCCATTTTGTTCCTCTCAATAACAGCTATTCACTGGGATTTTGCATATATGAAAACCTGTCTATATCATATTCCTTTTAATATAAGATAATAAAATTTTAAGTATGTAATTTTTTTTTATTGCTTTGATGGGTGGACTAGCTCACAGCCCACCTGGTGTTAAGTGGTTACCGGAGCCCATAGACATCTACAACGCAAATGCCGCCACCCACCTTGAGATATGAGTTCTAAGCTCTCAGTATAGTTACAACGGCTGCCCCGGCCTTCAAACCGAAACGCATTACTGCTTCACGGCAGAAATAGGCAGGGTGGTGGTACCTATCCGTGCGGACTCACAAGACATCCCATCACCAGTAAAATGGTTTTTCTTGTGGTTTTGAATTATTATTAATCTAAAGATAAGTACAAAGAAGTGAGAGAGCACTGAGAAAGAGAACAGCATGGCTGGTAAAGCTTATACCAAACAAAAAAACAACTATACTGCTTAAAACGATTATGCATATAGGTCAAGTAGCCTTATCTATACTAATATATAAATCTACAGTGTTTTTACGGATGCTCCGTTATAACTACTGAACCATGCACCCGATCGACTTGAAACTTGGTATCAATGTAGAAAATACATGTACTTAATGCATAGCCTAATATTTATATGAGTGTTAATTTTAAATGCCCAGTGAAGCGGGCGAGTACGGCTAGTTAGTTTCTATATTCCTTAGGAAGTATAATTATGACAAGAAGTATGTGATACTAAAACAAGAGCTATGTCAATTGAAGTCAAAAACTTCTATTACACGGACATGTGTTAAGGTATCTAAAAATATGTTTGCCGCGTTTTTCTCGCAACCGCCATTTTGCAATGCTGCTTTTGCTATAAGTAGGGCAGAATTCATTCAACGTGAATGCTAATTAGTTTTAGATTCTTATATATTCACCTAATTACGTCTTATATACGTATACTTAACGTTATTTTCAATCTAGAAACGTACAAAAGCCGACATTGAGCAAAGACGCTTGGCCGAAAATTGTTTCTGATGTTTCCCATTAACAAAATTTTGTAATCTGAAGAAAGTTCACAGAAGGTCGATCACTACTGGACTTGGATTAAGTAGAGATCGTCACGAGCCGCCTCAAGTAATTATTGATGTGGCTATTGAAGAAGCAGTAATTAGTGATTTGTTTGCGGATCCATCCATAAGTTTTTTTTATTTTTATTTTATTGCATTGATGGATGGACGAGCTCACAGCCCACCTGGTGTTAAGTGGTTACTGGAGCCCATAGACATCTACAACGTAAATGCGCCACCCACCTCGAGATATAAGTTCTAAGGTCTCAGTATAGTTACAACGGCTACCCCACCCTTCGAACCGAAACGCATTACTGCTTCACGGCGGAAATAGGCGGAGTGGTGGTACCTACCCGTGCGGNTGCCCTGCCTATTTCTGCCGTGAAGCAGTAATGCGTTTCGGTTTGAAGGGTGGGGTAGCCGTTGTAACTAAAACATGAGACCTTAGAACTTATATCTCAAGGTGGGTGGCGCATTTACGTTGTAGATGTCTATGGGCTCCAGTAACCACTTAACACCAGGTGGGCTGTGAGCTCGTCCACTCATCTAAGCAATAAAAAAAAAAAACGTAGAAAAGTTTTCTTAAAATTACAATAACGTCGTTTTACTATACGAATGTTAATTTGAATTCAAGTGAAACCGAATAGACGTCTAGGGGAATAAGAGAGATCATGCATTACTTATAAAACACGAATGGATATATAGGGTTATTAAAATAACAACTTTCTTCCTATCTCTTTCTACGAGCGACAATTAGCGAAGACAAGAATGAGACCTGTTAAGCGGAGTGTATAAACACAAGCTAGAGCCGTGACCCGTCTTGCGTGAACTTCCGCGTGTAAGCCCTGGGCTCGCACGTGCACGATTAAAAAGCGCACGGACATAAATGTGAGCTTCATAGTGCAGTATTGAGCTTTTAGTAATTCGGACTGATATTCCTAGTAAAGATGGTGATTCGTTATTGATGTTTCTCTAGCTTTAATGATACTTTTGATGTTGCACGCAATGTAACACAAACTAAATTAGACTAGTGTTCGTCCAGTGGTCGATATTGGACTATAATCAGGCACAAAGACATTTAATATTGACATTTTTCTAGTGAAGGTTGTACAAAGTCGATTTCCAAACAGACGAGAAAACTATACTGAACTGTTATTCCTTCACAGTCGGGGTCAACAGCCTCGTATAACGCGGGGGGCGTGGTATTTTTCGCTTTAGATTACGGGTTCAAACAAAAAACATGTATTTACTGTATACGCTAAGAAAACATTATTTGATAATATCTTCATTATCATCGGTTTAGGTATTTTAAATAAATCTTTTAATTAGACATTTCTCTACGGACCTGCCTTTTTAAATCATGGGGCTTCGGTTCTAGAGCATTCCATTACCGGTCTACAGACGGATACACCTATCCAAACATACGTGAAAATAGTCTGTATTGAGTTAGCATTTTTTTTATATTTTTTTTATTGCATCAATGAGTGGACGAGCTCACAGCCCACTTGGTGTTAAGTGGTTACTGGAGCCCATAGATATCTACAACGTAAATGCGCCATCCACCTTGAGATATAAGTTCTTAGGTCTCAGTATAGTTACAACCGCTGCCCCGCCCTTCAAACCGAAACGCATAGGCGGGGTGGTGGTACCTACCCGTGCGGACTCACAAGAGGTCCTACCACCAGTAAAAATTTTATAAAATTAGAGATGTCAATAACCTCTGACCCTATAAATAATGTTTTTTTAACGTTGATATTATAAATAAGTATTTGGATTGATGTGTAAATTACTATATATCTATCAAAGAATTTTCTCACGGAATAAATTACGTATTATTAATATATCAGACGGAGAAAAAACCGCTCCAATAAAAACTTGTTGAGATTTTTTTCGCGCATCACTAGCTTTCTAACATTAAGTATTCTTTATTCTACTTCTATTGTGTCGGTGGCTTGATTGATCTTACACACGACATGTATGGAAATTTTGCTTAGCTTTAGGTATGTGACGTGATTTGTTTCTCGATAAATAAATTAAATATGAGTTGATATTAGATTTTTTAATTTATTGCTTAGATGAGTGGACAAGCTGACAGCCCACCTGATGTTAAGTGGTTACCGGAGCCCATAGACATCTACAACGTAAATGCGCAACCCACCTTAAGATATAAGTTTTAAGGTCTCAGTATAGTTACAACGGCTGCCCCACCCTTCAAGCCGAAACCCATTACTGCTTCACGGCAGAAATAGGCAGGGTACTAATAGGTGGTACCTACCCGTGCGGACTCACAAGAGGTCCTACCACCAGTAATTACGGAATTTATAATTGGTAATATAGCCTCGTGTTTCGAGTCAAACGTTCTGATAGTCAAATTCGAAATAATAATACCAACATCGAAAAAATCAAAGCCACTGCTAAATAATTATAAGGTAACAAACATCATTAACATTTTAATGTTGGTAGTCATGAAATTACCGTTTTTCGACGAGGTCAAAGAACACGGCAGCAATTAAACGTAAAAAGTTTTAACTCGATCGCATTACAGTTAGTACAACAGACCGTCATGGGAAACCGCGTCTCATGCATATTGCACTATTAACAATAAAAATGTAAAGGCGCTTTGAATTTGCACGCGACTGTACTTAACGAGAAGAAATCTCTGATGTGTTGCTTGCTCTTGAAGACGCTACTGAGATATTTCGTGTTCACAGATGCCACCAGTGAATACGCAAAATTGGCGGATTTCTCTTTATCGTACGATGCTATTTTGTTCAAAAGAATGCTTTAGGTACGTATGGAGATATCGGTATTTGTCTGTGAAAGGAACGAAGGAGATACAAGCACACCGGATATCTATCAGGGCACGATCCAAACTCCTTAGATGGGAATTTGTACAATTTTTTTATTCGAAATTCAAACAGGACTTTCAAGATTAAGCATAGGGTTCGAACATAGATTTTCAGAGTTGCTACTTTTTTTTGTCACTGTCAAAGGAAGTTGTGTTAATAGGCCACTGAAATCAGCAATACCATTGGTTCCAGGGCATTTTAAATAAAATTTCTACGAGGGCAGCCCACTTTAGAATCGGACGGTGCATTAATGAGTACACCTTTTCTCTAGTAGCGGGTGATGTAGCAGAAAAATAACAAACTATTCTCAAGCAAATCGGTAGCGTTCTTTGGTACCATGTCATTATCATGTCATTCGGTAGCAAGCTTCGATTAAAAGCAATTGTATACAGCGCAGAATTTAAAATAGATAAATTAAAGTGTTTCATGGTGGATTTTTCTGCAATGAGATGTTAAGAAGCAATGCGATGGATTTTGTGAGTATGTACGTCTGTGGCGGTCATAGACCAGACGATTGACAATTTCCTGTACAGCAAATCGCAATAACGAAGTTTTCATGAACTTGCACATATTATATGAGTTCAAGTTTAGAGTAATTTCGTCCGCTCAGTGGAAGACCTTTCATTTGTCCATCCCTCTAAAGCTCCAATAAAACTATCACCACCATTAATTTAAAACCGACATACATCGCTTTCAAAAGGAAAACTTAGATGAAGTTACTAGCTAAAGCCTGTTTTACTCGTAGTAGATTGGAAACGTTCATCGATTGTGGGGGTTGGCCTGCATAAACAATCAGACAGTAATTCTGTGTATGGTTTTGTAATATCTTATATATAGATTTTTTTGGGCAGATTCTTAACGAGCTCACGGTCTACTTGGTGTAAAGTGGCTGTACCGTTCCACAAAGCATCACTGCCTGGCGGCAGACATAGACAAGATGGCGGTACCTACTCGTTTGGGCTTAGAAACCTTCTACCGGTAATGACAATTTTAATTTGGATTTTTTGCTTAGGTAGGTGGACTAGCTCGCCCACGTTCATGTTAAGAGGTTACTGGAGCCCATAGACATCTACAACGTAAATACGCCACCCACCTTGAGATATAAATTTTAAGGTCTCAAGTATAGTTACAACGGCTGCCCCGCCCTTCAAACCGAAACTGCTTCGCGGCAGAAATAGGCAGGGTGGTGGTACCTATCCGCGCGGACTCACAAGAGGTGCCACCACCAGTTTAATGTGTAAACATTGTTTATTAGATCACCGACCCGTACATATTGTAAGGTAAACGCTATCTACTCCTTTAAAAATAAGATACTGTCGTGACGTGTGATCCTTTTGACAGGACATACCACCTACAATGACTGGACAGAAACTAAGAGAGAGGCTTGACAAGTGTGATTCAAAAAAGAATAGAAATGAAACAAGAACGAACTGGCAGTGATCATTCTTTTCAAGGCCCTTCTAAAACATACGTGAAATAGACGACAAACGAACGAACCGACCGTTTAGATACATACAAGGCTATCTCTACAAAAAGGGACGCTCTATCTATAGCAGACGTAGACAAAGTGGTGGTGTATACGGGCGGGTTTCAAACGAGCTCTACCAAATAATCTAAGAACTGGAGGGTAGGGATTGTTTTTTTTTTATCCTACCTATGCTGATAGCCTTTATGTGGAAGGACGTGGGAACCCACCACAATTACATCCCAAGAGAGTCATGGACAGAGAAACATTTAAACTGTTTCAAGGCCATGACCACGACCCTCAGTAATGAGGAAACCGAAGCAAGGAGGAGATGCTGATAGCCTTGAGAGGCTATTTCAGCTTCGCGCTAACATGTAGGTGAGCTCACGGGGCTCAAACCGAAGAGTTGCTAACACTGGCCCTAGCAAGAGCAGCGCTTCGCAGAATCTACCACCGGATCGGAAACGCGATCCACTGAGAAGATCCGGCGAGAAACTCAGTGGACTGCGTCTGTGGGTTAATTCGCTCGTCGAGCCCTTCGTCGCAAGCGACGGGTTCGATGAGCACGGTGACCGGTGCTTGTGGTACCTAAAAGCACCGTTAATGGATCAGGAGGGTCCGTAATGACGTGTTTTGGGCAGGGATTGGTGGGATGTAGATGCCGATACTGTGCTATTGGTCGACATAGTTCATAACTAAAAGGGATTGAGATGGGATATCAGTGAATTTGATAGCCGATTATCAGCATCAGTATCCCCACATACACTTTTTAGGGATCAGTATTCATTTATTTATTTTGTTAGCGTAAAAGCGCATTTAATTACGATTTAATGTAAACATAACTGTAATATAACTACAATTAATTAGTACTAATTCACACTAATCAAATGCGAACATTAATTGAACGTGCTAAACGCCAGTAATTTTCTAATGAATAATTTCGTTTAGAAAACATCAATACAAAACCGCCCTTATGTTTAGAGAGATAAAATACAAATATACGTGAAAGTTACGAATGGTAAGGCACTAAATAATAAACGTGTTTTACTTTAAAATGTGCTTTATGAGCATGGGCTTAAAAGTTTTTTATAGAATGTCGCGTCATGCTTAGTTAGGCATAGAACATTTTGTTTTTGTGAATAATTTTATTAAGCGTTTTGTATTTCGATTATTTTTTTGTGTAACATTTGTAAGTCTATAATTTTCTCATGAAATTGATCCGAAATACTAAATTTTGTGGATGAAAAATTATAATATTTTCTGGTTTCCTTATTGACATCGACTAATGTCGTGATCGGTAATATCAAAAGACTTAGCGCTGAAGTACAATTTAAAATCAATCATGACATTTAAAAAGTTAGGAATAAAAAGACGCATTGTTCCTATTCAGTAAGCCTGTAAACTCTGTAAAGGTATTTGTGAATATTGACGTCATTGTTCAATATAGAGCGTTCAGTGTCATAAAAAACAATCCTAATTTCGGTGTCTTTGCTTTGAATTTTCTCTTCGACGATTGTCATCACTATAACGACTTTAGTCACATGCACAATATTATGGTATCAAAATCATTATCTTCTTCTTCTTGCCCCATTCCCACATTACGAGGGGTCGATGCAGCGTATCTTATCATGCTGTATAGGGATTTGGCATGAGTTTTACGACCGGTTACCTTTCTGTCATCGATATCCAATAATATATCTACTGCAAGGTTCCTTAGGGAGGGCAGTTTTCAGTTGATTGTAATGATGCTTCTTTAGCTTCATCTATTTTTAATTCTACGGTTTTCGTTTTAACATTACAAATATTTACACTAAAATTTAGATTTTCAAATACCAAACGACAGTTTGATATACTACTACAATAAAACTACAGCTTTGGTATCAATACCAAAAACTAGTTTGGTATATTAGGAATAAGAAAAAGACGACTCACTAACTCTATTGAATGTTTATACTTATATAAGTCTTTCGTATATGAATAATCTCTCCGTGTTTATATCAAGACAGCTAGATTATCATAATATTTAATATCGTCGTATAAACTCAGGCGTTAGGTTTTCATATTGTTTTTTATTTAAATTACGTATACATTCGACACGGCAGCCATTTTGTTCCTCTCAATAACAGCTATTCACTGGGATTTTGCATATATGAAAACCTGTCTATATCATATTCCTTCTAATATAAGATACTAAAAATTTAAGAATGTTCAATTTTTATTTTATTTTTTATTTATTGCGTTGATGGGTGGACGAGCTCACAGCCCACCTGGTGTTAAGTGGTTAGACATCTACAACACAAATTCCGCCACCCACCTTGAGATATGAGTTCTAAGCTCTCAGTATAGTTACAACGGCTGCCCCGCCCTTCAAACCGAAACGCATTACTGCTTCACGGCAGAAATAAGCAGGGTGGTGGTCCGCACGGATAGCGGACACTCACAAGACGTCCCATCACCAGTAAAATGGTTTTTCTTGTGGTTTTGAATTATTATTAATCTAAAAGTAAGTACAAAGAAATGGTAAAGCTTATACCGAACAAAAAATACCTATACTGCTTAAAACGATTGTGCACATAGGTCAAGTAGCCTTATCTATACTAATATACAAATCTACAGTGGTTTTACGGATGTTCCGTTATAACTACTGAACTATGCACCCGATCGACTTGAAACTTGGTATCAATGTAGAAAATACATGTACTTAATGGATAGGTTAATATTTATATGAGTGTTGGACTCCCTAATAATAATGACAATAAATAATAATGTTAATTTTAAATGCCCAGCGAAGCGAGCGAATACGGCTAGTTAGTTTCTATATTCGTTAAGAAATATAATTATGACGAGAAGTATGTGATACTAAAACAAGAGTTATGTCAATTGAAGTCAAAAACTTCTATTACACGGACTAAAATATCTAAAAATATGTTTGCCGCGTTTTTCTCGCAACCGCCATTTTGCAATACTGCTTTTGCTATAAGTAGGGCAGAATTCATTCAACGTGAATGCTAATTAGTTTTAGATTCTTATATATTCACCTAATTACGTCTTATATACGTATACTTAACGTTATTTTCAATCTAGAAACGTACAAAAGCCGACATTGAGCAAAGACGCTCGGCCGAAAATCGTTTCTGATGTTTCCCATTAACAAAATTTTGTAATCTGAAGAAAGTTCACAGAAGGTTGTCGATCACTGGACTTGGATCAAGTAGAGATCGTCACGAGCTGCCTCAAGTAATTATTGATGTGGCTATTGAAGAAGCAGTAATTAGTGATTTGTTTGCGGATCCATCCATAAGTACTAAAGATTGGCTCTTCATCACGGAATATTCCAAATATCAGCGTGACTCATTTTAAAGAAAGAAGGATTGCATCCTTATCACTACCAAATTAAGCATAGATTCCCTCATTTCGATATTATTATGTGCACATTATAAAGAATCACATCACACTGAATATAAATCTATTTATACGGATGTTCCGTTATAACTACTGAACCATGCATCCGATTGACTTGAAACTTGGCATCCATGTAGAAAATACATGTACTTAATGGATAGGCTAATATTTATATGAGTGTTGGACTCCCTACACCAGTTGCGGGGGCGTTAATGATGAGAATCTTTGCGGGGGTGAGAAATTATAATGTTATTTTTAAATGCGCAGCGAAGCGAACGGGTACAGCTAGTTGTATCTAAATTCGCTAATTTTCCCTATGACTTTTTCATTTTTCATCTTGCCCTCAAACGATATGATCTTTATAACATAACGGTATAACAATTAAACTAAATTAAATTGGCGACATACATAATTAAAATATTCGTGAAAGTCAATCAGACAATGGTGTGAATTTCTCACGACGTACATCAGAGTCACCTACATACGTCGCATGGTCCGCGATGTGGATCATGGTCTTGTATTAAGAAATTACGTTTGGTAATTTGAACAATTTGGACCGGACCGGGCCAAACTATAATCGATTGGTCGCGATTATGGGGATCGTGAAATAATTGAAACATAAAACCCTTGAACTGTCATCGGGTGCTGCGATTATGCTTGGCTCTTATCTAAGTAATCTATAATCTAATGGTAGGACGTCTTGTGATTCCGCACGGGTAGGGTGGTACCTGCTTATTTCAGCTGTGAAGCAGTAATGAAGGGTGGGACAATAATTGTACTATACTGAGACCTTAGAACTCATATCTCACGGTAGGTAATCACTTAGCATGAGATGGGCCGTAAACTCGTCCACGCACCTATTCAATAAAATAAAATAAAATCTAATTTATCTAAGTAAACACGCACATAACATTCATGAAAGACTTGTACAATGAACAGCATATTGGAATTATTGGTGGGTTATTGCGAAACCATCGATATATGTAACCAAATTACCCTACGTATTTTTGACGCAAACCCATTTTCAATTTGCATCATCATCATCATTCTCCTGCTCTTCTCCCAGTCACCTCACTCCCCTCTTACAGATATCGTCTTTCACGCACATTTGCCCCGGTTACCGTCCTCCTCGAACCCGTCGCTTGCGACGAAGGGCTCGACGAGCGAATTAACCCATAGACACAGCCCACTGAGTTTCTCGCCGGATCTTCTCAGTGGGTCGCGTTTCCGATCCGGTGGTAGATTCTGCGAAGCACTACTCTTGCTAGGGCGTGTTAGCAACACTTCGGTTTGAGCCCCGTGAGTTCACCTACTAGTTAAGGTTCCGCTGAAATAGCCTCTCAAGGCTTATCAGCTTAGGTAGGGGAAAAAAAACGCACATTTGCAATTTGCATTTACTGATATCTCGAACGTCTAATCTTTGTGTGTAACTTTGTGTGTATCTCTAAAGTTTCAAACTGAAACGAACCGGACTGCTTCACAGCAGAAATAGCATAAGTACTCAACCGTACGAATCTACAATCACTAAAATATTTAATTTGACGCATAGCCAGTTTTGTTAACGATCCTCTGACCCGAGTCGGCCCGTGTTTCACTGATTATTTCGAAAGTATGTTAAATAGTAATGAAGTTTCTTAATTAAATTACTAATATATAAACGTTAAACGGGTCGGGTCGTGGCCTATGCAAACACACCGACGGACACGCAGGCTACTAATGAAACGTCCCCGATTTTGTAAATGAAATGTTGAACCGTGGCGAAATTCGTTTAGTTCTATGACATGTGATTATTTTGATTGAGTCTATCGTTCATCTATACGTGTCTTTGTGTCTATGGCAGTAGTAAAAGCTGTGATGCTTAAACATATTTCCCGCGAACAGGTTATGCAGGAACAGGCTAATACTGCCCTTACCGATTTAGACTAGCGGTAGGCAGCGGCTTGGCTCTGCCCCTGGCATTGCTCTAGCTCATGGGCGACGGTAACCACTCACCATCAGGTGAGCCGTATGCTCGTCTGCCTACAAGAGCAATAAAAAAAAGACAAGTAGATACTCTAGTTCAAGAAATACATCTAAATTGTGAAATATTATATGTTTGATTGGTTATGTGGTTCTTTTATTATGACGATGAATCTTTTAGTTTCTTTGGTAAAAGTTAGCCCCCGAATCTGCCGCCTCTAAGATCTGCCAGCTCAGACATTAGAGATTTCTAGCCAAATCAGCCTAGTAGCGAATCCGGCACTGGATAAAGGATATGAATTTCATCAATTAGAACATAAATGAAACATTTACGGAGAATAGGTACTGATTGTCGACTAATTTTGTAGGCAGTGGCTTGGCTCTGCCCCTGGCATTGCTGAAGTCCATGGGCGACGGTAACCACTCACCATCAATGGTATGCTCGTCTGCCTACAAGGGCAATAAAAAATAATTAAAAATAATAATAAGAAAACAACATAAAGTGCTTGGTGAAAAAAATTAATAATTGGCAGCATTATGTACTAAATCCATTTATGGGTTGAGACTGATGAATTAAATTATTTGGTATAAAACTACACGATTTTATTTAGCAGTGCTTCGACGAAAATTTTTATAGGAGTACTAGCTGACCCGGCAAACATTGTTTTGCCATATATAAGATTTCTAGGGAATTTCTAGTGTAGAAAAAAAACTAACTTATTGTAAGTGTGTAAGGATGTGGTAAATGAGTGAAAGAGGTATGTAGTGCTGTGAACGATGAGGGAATATATAATAAAAATAACAAAACCTCATTCAACTACATAATACCTCATTATAACAAAAAAAATGTCACAATAAAAAAAATATGTTAGGGGTGGACAACCCTAATCACTTAGGGGTATGAAAAATAGATAGTAGCCGATTCTCAGGCTTACTGAATATGCATAAAAAATTTCATGAAAATCGGTCAAGCGGTTTTGAAGAATTTTATATATTAGATATTTGAAATCCAAGAAAAATGAACAACAACGTTTGGACGTCCACGATCTCTCGTAACCTTTGATTGGCTGTTTAGACGTTACTCATGTTGTAGCTATTGTAATTTTTTTCGGGATTGAAATATATGTTTTTTGTGTTAAATAGTTTTTCTCCATAGAAATTTATATGGGAAAACACTGAGCCCTGAGGCCAACTGCGATGTTTATTTGAATGATGATTTTTAGATTTGCTGCTATATGCGTTTGATGTATCAATGGAGAGTCTAACACAAGCTCTATCCCTCTAATGCCAATAAAAAGTACAAAAGTAATGACTCGAGAATTCTTTCATCAAGTATCACGGCGTATTCTTTCACCTCTGTTCCACATACGAGCTCAGCGGACCGAAACGGCACGCATCATCGCGCCGCGCCCCACCGGGGTGGGCAGACAAATCGTCCAGATACGCACACCGAATTACATCTACCTCGTTTAATGGATATCCTTCGTTATTAAAACGCCTTTATTAGCTTCACCGTCGGTGTATCAACGACCGATAATAATATTTACCAGAAAACACAAGGAAAAAATCTATCTAAATTTTAATTTGTTTCTATTAAGTCGTATTTTTTAAGTTTTTAAACTAACTTTATTATTATTGGCAGCAACAATGGTGACAATCTTAAAAAATTGATGGTAACTGGCAACATTGCTGGCTAAAGATCTCGTGGCCGCAATCCAATGCGCTGGTCCGACTAAATTTGCACCACTCTGGATACACTCTGCGATGTCATACACATTGCCGAGAGCAGAGGAAGATGGCAAAACGTCATCCCAAGAAAAATAATGGGAAGATATGGTCACGACACTCAGACATGAGGAATTTAAATTTAAGGAGGAGGATTATTACTATGGATAGGCCGATCATAAGGTCTAATGTGTAACCCGCTAATCTCCTGGAGACATGAGATCGAAATCTGATAATGATCCCCATGTATACCATCACACGATTCGCAAAAAGCTCACCCTTACTACATGGAACCATTCCATTGGTAGTCGACCTTGTGCTGTTCTAGAGTACCATGTCTCTCGAATGTATGTATAATACTTCCCACCATCGTGGTTGCTGGTCACTACAAGTGATTCGAAAAGTCCCCAGTAGTATGTAACGACTTGACAATGACAACCACCGTAAGTAGAGCTGTATGGTCGTCTACTTTCGGAAGTAATATAGGAAATCTGCTGGTAGAGATATTTCGACCCCTAATATTTCATCATGCAGCCCGGTTTGAAGTTTCGGACATCCGTTATGAAATGCATTGAAATTTCGATCTTATGTCACAAGATGGAAGATGGCATTCACGTTCCGATGTCTATTGGCTCTTAGAGACCTTTTAGTCTTTTCATCCAGGCGCTTTTGGCACATTAAGGATAACAACGTAGCAGGCATAGAATTTACAAGCGCTCAATTAAAAAAGAAACTGTTCATTCACAAACGTAAGATAATAAGCACCTCCATTTTTTAACTGCCTCTGTTTAATGTTTCGTTACAATTAATTTATTTTGTAGTTGTTTCTTGATTACGTTCAATTAATAAAAGTCGTTGAGTTTTCAAGATAGAATCTAATAAATCTATTGTTTCAACACAACTGGGCTTCTTTTCGAAATTGAAAATTTTAGTGACGTCATTATTTTACTATTTAGGAAAAAGAGTTAAGAGTCTACGACATTGCGTCTCGCGGACATGAATAAGGATGAAGCCGAACTAAGACGATGCATACTAATAAAGGAAATTCGGTGTAAGCTTCGATCGCTGTTGTGATTACAGGAAATGACTGAATTTCTTCTCTGGTTACACGTTGTGAAAAAGCAAATACAGAGATCCTTTAAGTATGGAGTTACGTATCAAGTTTAATTACAGTTCCTAAAAGTTCCAATACGTTTTTTATTAATCAGTAAAACAATGGTCATAAGTCAACGAAGCTAGTACTAAATGTGGTAAAAAACAAATTGACGTCACGTAGGTATTCATTTATAAGCTAAATGATGCAGTTTTGAACAGCACATTCACTTTTAAAACTTTCGTGACTCGTGACTAGGTTTGGATTTGGGATCATTGACGTCAGAAAATCTAAATTGATGCTCATTGCATAGGCATTGGCATCGAACTGTTACAGGAGGCATACAGTATCAATGATAGAACGAATCCGTATTTTAGGACGGATTCCGTATCGCGCGTTTTGATTGCTCGTCGAGAGCCTAGACCGAAAAAGCCGACTGAAAAAAACCGACATCTTTTTCAACTGATTTCTGAGGTACTTCTCGATAACTTAAAAAACTGAAACTTCTATTCTATCAATGCAACTTGCCGTCAATTTTGAGGGATTATTATGTATTCATAATAAATGCTAAAATAGTGATTATGGTTTAAAAAAAAATTCACAAATACTCCACAATTTTTATCTGCATTAGCAACTTTATTCGCGTTAATTTACATTTATAGATTACTAGCTGTACCCGCCCGCTTCGCTGGGAATTTAAATTTACAATATTATTATATTTCTCACCCACACAAAGATTCTCATCATTAACGCCCCCGCAACTGGTTTAGGGAGTCCAACATTCATATATTAGCCTATCCATTAAGTACATGTATTTTCTACCAAGTTTCAAGTCAATCGGATGCATGGTTCAGTAGTTATAACGAAACATCCTTACAAACCACCGTAGATTTATATATTAAAAAGTATCGATTTATTATTTATTTAATCATTATACAAACCAAAAATACTTATAGGAAAAGAACTTCTGTTCCAAATAGGTGTCCATAAGTCATCTCTCTTGTTTTATTATTATTATTATGAAATCCATAGTATTGCAATTGCAGACCAAAATCCTTCCTACCTTTAAAGCGGCTTGAAAATCACCTAGCAGTAATGCAAACAACTTACCACTCTCCTACCTTGCCTTGTCACTCTAAAGTAACACACGCGAATTACACAGACAATAAACATTGAAAGGCAATTACAGAAAAAACGTTTCCATTATAAATCACATTGTACTAATACTGCTTGCTGCCCGGTTATTATTTGATACAATGATTCCGCCCTATGTATTCCGCAATCGAGTTGGTTTTAGCGCAGTTTTTAGCGCACCGTTCACAGACTTGCGCAATGTCCTGTGAGGTGCATTTAGGTGCAGTGCGCGTGTGAATTCGGTTTCTTGTGTGCGTCGGATTTCATTGTCATGTGTCGGCTATTTGCCTTTCAATGTATAAGTATGTGTATGTACGATTTGCGTTATTTCGAAATCAAAGTTGAACGGGTTGGGAATTAGCGATTATGGTACCTATAGATACAGCCCACTGAGTTACTCGCCGGATCTTCTTAATCGCGATTTCAAACCGGTGGTAGAATCTGCGAAGCACTGCTCTTGCTTTTTTTTTATTGCTTAAATAGGTGAACGAACTCACAGTCCACCTGATGATATAAGTTCTAAGGTCTCAAGTATAATTACAACGGCTGCCTCGCCCTTCAAACTGAAACACATTACTGCTTCACGGCAGAAATAGGCGGGGTGGTGGTACCTACCCGTGCGGATTCACAAGAGGTCCTACCACTAGTAAAAAGGCTAGGGCTATTGTTAGCAAATTCACTTGGATTGAGCCGGTAAGCTCACCTCGTCCGGGCGTAGTTGAAATAGCCTCTAAGGCTACCGGCATATAGGTATCTGAAAAAGGCGACTGTGGTTTTTTTTAATACTTTGATAGTATAGAGAGATCTTGGTGAACATTTAATTTGAATTTGTCTATTTGCTGTACTCGGAAACGAGGTGTAACGAATTGAACGTAATGAATTAGCCACTATGGTTTATTTTTTGTTTAATATACTTGGGCTTTTTTAATAATTATGTTGTCTTTAACGATTTGTTTAATATTTATTGTTTATATTTTAGTTTAGTAGTCGATTAGTTTTTGTTTTTGTTACTATAGACACAGCTTAGAGAAATTTGGATTTGTCTATGGGATTCTTTTTCCAGGTGCGCTGTGAAATAGGCCGAGCATGAAAAAAAAAGACTTATATGTTGTATGTAATACTTGTATCGCTATATCATGCTATTGACCGACTCGGTGGTGCAGTGGTCAGCGTTCCTAACAACTGACCCTTTTAATTCCTACACCCAAACATTCATATGATGAACAGGCTTGTTTGCAATTTCCCTATGTGCTTATTACCCCCCTCGACCGCGTATCCGTAAACGGATTCCCCAGCCTTAAAAAAAAGGTGTTTATTATCTATATACATATTCATATATTTAATAGTATATAAGTTATATTAGTCTCCGGTTCCCATAGTGCGGGGAATCCTAGTTTGGGATCAAGCGACCGTGCGTCAATTATTCTTGGTTTTGGTTTTTATTATATCCACATATTTATTAAAACCTTATTAAAAATACATATAACAAATGTCCCATAGGCAAAGACAATGTTCATAGCAGCGATCACCTATAGTTAAGTGAGTCGAAATTACAACTACCCTAAAAGTTTGTCATTAAGCAAAAACTACTTAAAGTATTTAAATGCTACTAAAAAGTTACATATTTTTTCTTCTTTTCAAACATTGCGTATTCTATAGAAGCCTCAAAGTAATTATTCCCAAAATGATATACAATTAATGAAATGAAATTTCATAACGGTCTAAAAATGAGAATATTTCTCACAAAAACCATCTAAATTTTTGCATCCAAACTTGACTAATCAGATTATTACGAACGACCTCTAATTTAGAAAGGTAAATTGCACAGATAATTAAGAATTATACGTTAAAAAAAAAACAGGCAAACGTATGCGCCGGTACAGCCGCGGCCATTGTCTCGAGAAAAATATACTCCATTCGTACATAAACATTTTATCAGATTTTCACACGGCGTTAACTGTATTTGTAAAGGGTGTTCGAAATTAATATCAAACGAAAGTTGTTTGGAGTTTCAATGGAAGTCTAGCTGTTAATATTTAGGTTATCAGTAGTTTTCAAATTTGCAAAATTATAATTTTCGTAATAACTGGTGGCAGGACCTCTGGTGTGTCCGCGCGGGTAGGTATCACCACCCTGCCTATTTCTGCTCTGAAGCAGTAATGCGTTTCAGTTTGAAGGGTGGGACAGCCGATGTAAAAACTGTACTCGAGACCTTAGAACTTATATCAAGGTGGGTGGCGCACGGTGGGTAGATGAGCTCACGGCTTACCTGATGTTAAGTGGTTACCGGAGCCCATAGACATCTAAAACCTAAGTGCCGCCAATACTCAAACCGAAACGCATTACTGCTTCACGGCAGAAATATGAAGGGCGGTGGTATCTACCCGTGCGGACTAACAAGAAGTCCTAACACTAGTAAGAATTTTTACCTGAATCTCACTGAAACATTTCGCTGTGTGTTCGATAGTGTGTTGGATATTAAAAATCAACACCCTGTGTATAGTGTAGTGAAGCAATTAATATTGTTGCAACACAAGTTGTTGCAACGAACCATCCTTGGCTCGTCGACCTGACAATCCCGAGCCGTTGTAGCCAACCTTGGACCCAATTATTCGACGATTTGGGACATTGGTTAAAACGTGGTCATACCATAAAGAATATTAGAGGTAAGCCAGGGTGTATTTCTAGTAGTAGTAGTGGGACGTATCTATTGTTAGCGCGTGTGGTTAGATTCCAAGAAAAAATAAAATAGAAAATTAAACTTAGAAATACTTTAATACAAAAATAAACAAACACAAGCTTGTTGTGCCGATGAGTAGGTTACATAAGATACGAAGAATTCATTCGGGTGTTTGTCTGTGCGCCTGTACAACAAAATCCCACAAGATGTTCAGAACCTACATATACATAGGTTTAAGAAAACTATTAAAGAACATCTGTGCAATAAAGCTTACTATAAAGTCAATGATTATCTAGAAGATTGCACAAGTGGGAATGAGTTGCTCGCTCCGGGCATTTCAATATTGTAATAATTGTTACGTTATAGTACTCATAGTAAAAAAATCATATTTAAAAAAAAATCTAACATTAAAAAAAATACATTAAAAAAAAAAAGCTGAGTTTCTTGCCAATTCTTCTCAGGACGGAGGCTAGTTCTTGTGAATTGGCGGTAGTTCTTTTGACGTTCAACAAGTATGTATGTACTTTCATTTATGTTGAATAAAAAATTTTTGATTTGATTTGATTTGATTTGGACGTTAATTGGCACAATGTTAAAATATTGACGATTAAAGATTTAGTTGGCCATGTTCACAAAAACTGTATAATATTTGAAACGGCGTAAATAATGTAACAACAATAATAAACGCAAAACTAAAGCAATTTTAAATGTCTAAAATTCTTCGTTTATAAAATTACACTGCGAATTGCAATGTAGTACCAATATTGAGTTATTTAAAATCGTATATGCATTAGTAATATCGAATTCTGAATCTAAATTTCTTGGACATTTCCAATGAAAACAATAAATTTTAAATCCTACTAATTCCATATAACGTATGTGTGCGTCCTGATGATACGTAAATCGTAGGCTAGTTGTGCTTAGTACACAATACGTTAGGAATATAAAACACGACGGTGAGTGCACGTGACGTAATATCCGGCGAACCGGTGCCGTCAGCTGATGGGTTCATAGCCTTAAGTAGATTTTTTTAATGGTCGAAGGACATGGCTTTAATGAGGATTATTTTAGCGTTATTTTATTGACGAATGCGCGGTCGATGAAGTTTTTACCTTTCAATTTTTGAAAAAAAACTAAATTTTCGTGTAAACATTAGTGATAATAATAAAATAGAAATGACAGAATCAAAAACGGATCAAATAAAAAAGCAACGGAATAAGTCCGTTTCTGTGGCACGCGTAGCAATGGATTAAATTCGATTTCGCATTAAAAGTGTACAACTTCCAAAAACATTCGAAATTGAGTTAATATGCGGAATCATTTGGTATCATCACCAGTATTTTTCTCATCAATACTGTCAAAAGAGCGTAGTTTAGTTTTAGGTTTTTTATTTTACCTATATTTTGACTACTGTTAACAAAATTAATAAATAATTTTATCTTACTTCAAAAGACAGATAATGTACCTGGTAAAAAAGAAATGCTGCAAAGATGATTAATATTAAAAATATCACACGTTAAACCTTTAAAACACTCTCCTGTAAAATTTGTAAGTTTTGAGATTATACAGTTTTAATGCAAGAAGACGATATAAACCAAGACGGGTTGACGTCAGGCAAGCGACCGGTTGTAAAACTCATGCTAAATTTAAATAAAATTTTATTGGTGGTGAGTCCGCGCCGGTAGGTACCACCACCACCCCGCCTATTTCTGCCGTGAAGCAGTGATACTTTTCAGTTTAAAAGGTGAGGCAGCGGTTGTAACTATACTGAGACCTTAGAACTCAAAGCTGGGCTGTGATCTCGTCCACACACCTAAACAATAACATAAATAAAAAAAGAATAATTAATTCAGCGTTTGAAATTTATTTTCTTTAATGAAAATTTCGTCCTTGATGTCGAAGCACCGGACCACTATACTTCATACGACACGCAATAATAATGATACGTGTGTCGCAACAAGTTTCGACACACACATGTACCGTTTTCCTTTTTTTTCGTGGGAAAAACTTGTGCCGTTTTCACTACAATGCCGTCACAATGAGCTTGGCTTTTATAGAAATCTACAAATTTAAATTACTATTCATTACGATCTTATTGTGTGCTCGATATGGGCTATTTTGGCTCGTCTGTATGGATAAGTGAGTTGGTTCATATAATCGCATATTTTAACGGAGTGTCAGGTGAATGTGTGCATATTATTATCTAGAATGAAATTTCATGATAATTATATATTTATAGTTATCTAAATTTAAAAATAAATGGTAGATGCAAACTAATCTACGACTAAAACAATTTCGATCCTCAAATCTATATATTAATACGTGAAGCGAAAACTTTGTATCCCTTTTTACGAAAATTGCGCGGACGGAGGAGTATGAAATTTTCCACACTTATAGAGAATATAGAGGAGAAGTGCACAATGCTAATATTTTTTGAAAATAATGCATAAAAGATACATTATATCAATAAAGAAAACATTACACACACTACATACCATGTATTTGACGCACACACACATGCATACTATTTATTGTCAAACTTTTGTTCTTGAAGTCTGTTGTCAAATTGAGAATAGATTAAATATTGTTTGTCTTTGTTAATATTTTTTATAGTGTGGTCTTGGCGAAATTTGTGATTATAGAAGTATAAAATACAATCATAATAGTGTACAAACTTACAATTCCAATTAATTATAGTCGAATTTCGACTACTGCGGGACCTCTAGATACTTGAAATCGCTCAAAGATTTCCAATACTGACACCTCAATATTTACATTTATTTTTTGATACATCGACTCTCTATTAATGCGTCTAAAGGAAATACCGCCCATTGCACAGTTTAAAAAGTAAATAATACTTATAAATAACCATTTAAAATTATTTTGCTGTGAACTTAGCGTTCATTTTGTATTTTTTTTAAGTTATTTTTTTTAATAAAGTACTTTTTTTCAGAAATCCTTTTGCTATTTCTGCAAAATATGTGAAAATAAGCTCAGCACTAAAAGGGCTAAATATATTTTTTAATTGACACGCGGAAAGAATCTGTTTCAAAATTTTTTATGGTACTAAATCTCACCACTATTGTAATTTGTAATGTCTACAATTGAATTGTTTAAGACAAAATTAAATCCACAGTTCAAAAAGTCTTGGCACTAGGATGTTCTGACATTACTGACATTATCAGTTTGAAATTCCCGCGAGCATACGTGAACAAAATTCGCGTTACGAACATTTGACTCAAAAGAAATAATAGTTTAAAAAACTAACAAAATACGCTTTTATAGAAAATCCAACTAAAAGATAGAAAATAAATTTGAATTAAAAATAGTGTAAGAAAAAATGATTTTATTGTAAAAAAGCATGGGGTGCATGGTATAAGTAGTTATAAATATTTTATGAACAGATATGAGTATAAGGGTTACTTTGATAATATCCTGAAAAGCAACCCGCGCTTTTTTACTTATTTTTTAGTTGGATTTTCTATAAAAGCTTATTTTGTTAGTTTTATAAACTATTGTTTATTTTTCATTTTTTAGTTTAATTTCCAATTTTCCATTTTTTTTAAATATTGAATTGTCATCGGTCCTTAATAAGTATGCCAAATTTGGAGTTAATCCGACGTTTTGAAGGGGGTCAAAATCAAGTTCAAAGATTCCGTTACATACGTCATGCATACGTCTGAAGCTAATAAAAGCGTATTAAAATGGATGCAACGTGCTTAGTAAATAACGGATAATTCTGAGCAACAAAATGTAGCATATATTTTCAGTCGTGAAACATGTATGCATTTACGATTCAATAACGAGGAGCTTGCAAACAGAAACCCGGTTAGCAGGAGCCATTAGTACGCGAAGTCCTCGTGGCCTGAAGGATAAGACGGCCGGTTTATTCGTAGCGACCGATGCGACTGTGCCGGTGTTCAAATTCAGCAGGCGACTACAATTTTTTTCGTATTAAATACGCACTTGAAAAATGTTCGACATGAAGGAATAACATTTTGTAATTTATAGCAAACTCGTGCAAAAACATATTTTGGGTCAAGACTAAGTGATAAGGCGTTTTCTAAGACCACACGGGTCGGTACTAACACCCTGCTTATTTTAGCATTGAAGGGTGGGAGACTAAGACTAATCAACACTAAGATCTTGTGTTTCAATTCGACAATCATGTTGTGACTATTCTACGTCTACAATAAAAACGTTAAACACTAAATCGATGTACCTATTTTTTCTATTCAACATTTGAGTGTAACAGTAAATTAAATGGAGAATCAATCAATAAAACTATGTATTCGTTTATCGCGTATCATTAGTCGCGAANTAAGGCGTTTTCTAAGACCACACGGGTCGGTACTAACACCCTGCTTATTTTAGCATTGAAGGGTGGGAGACTAAGACTAATCAACACTAAGATCTTGTGTTTCAATTCGACAATCATGTTGTGACTATTCTACGTCTACAATAAAAACGTTAAACACTAAATCGATGTACCTATTTTTTCTATTCAACATTTGAGTGTAACAGTAAATTAAATGGAGAATCAATCAATAAAACTATGTATTCGTTTATCGCGTATCATTAGTCGCGAAATGTAAACGCGTGTGGGCGTCGCTTATCATTGGCGGTACCTTACGATCAATTAATCATATTATATATCATATGTATTGTTAGAAGTCGGCTGCGGTCGGAAAAAAAATGAAAAATAGTCGCCGTAATTCTTTTTTCTCTATAAAATTCTTCGCAATCAATTTTCGACATACAATTTAAAAGTCATAAGTAAGTATCGAGCAAAAGAGATAGCGTAAGATATTCCAGAATCACTACCAGATTTTGTGACGTCATAAACCGTGGTGGCCCGAAGTCCTTTCCAGTTTCACCAGGACAGGTGGGCGAGCAAACACTCAGCCAAGAGGGGCGGGATTTGCTAACAACTGCCCGAGCGCCTCCGAAGGAGACCCTAACAACTCAAGAGCAATTGCTTCACGAATGAATCTACTACCGGATCGGAATCACGACCCGCTGAGAAGATAATGCTTCAATGGGCAAGCGAGGGTATAGAGAGAATAGAATAGGCACACGGCCGTCTGTGAACACTGGGAATGCATGGGACACAATTGCCTATCTAAAACCCATTAAAATTTCGCGATTTTTATTTACAATCTGACGACGCAAAACGAATACATTACGGTGTTTGCTTTGTAAAAAAAAAAACAAAATATGTTGAGACATATCTCGGAAACCTCTGAAACCAGCAGAATCAATCTCTATAATACGATATGAAACCAAACCCTTGAATATCTAAGCAATGAAGACAAGATAAAACACGCGATGTGTTGTTTCTTTTTGTTGGAATGACGCGTGACTGAAGCTGGGCGGATCTTGCCACACTCATTAATTATTCTAGGTCGTTCTGCAATCGTTAATTAGACAAGATAAGTACTGTATTAATTGTACGCCATTGGTGTACGTATCTCGGGATCTCGGCGAGCGGTTCTCGGTTTTCCTTCGGCTAACAATCTTATTGGCTTCAAACGAGGTCGCTCGTATTGTTTTTTTTTTGGAGGTGAAATAAAACTCAACGACACGAACAAGAACTATATACACATTTCATATTTATGTTTAAAGGAAATTTGACTGTCTCGGTAGAGCAATAGTTGACGCGCTGGCTGTTGTGGCAACGGTCCTGGGTTCGAATTCCACGTCCGGCAAACATTGGTGCCGTAAAAAAAGTTTTTTTGATTTGTCTAGGTGCTTAAAGTTATACGTATGTATGTATTTACCAGTCTCTAGTTCCTATAGATGATGGGGTGTGTGAATTGTCCCTGGTTATTAGATGGTTATCATTATTGTTATATTAACTATTTGCCGTAGTAGTATTGCCTATTTCATAACTTAACTGACGGATATCTATTGATTCACAGCTTACTGTCGTAAAATTGAGCCAAACAAAAGTATAACCAGAATTAATATAATCCTGACCACATTATGAGGGATTAGTAGATAATTTAACNTGGCAACGGTCCTGGGTTCGAATTCCACGTCCGGCAAACATTGGTGCCGTAAAAAAAGTTTTTTTGATTTGTCTAGGTGCTTAAAGTTATACGTATGTATGTATTTACCAGTCTCTAGTTCCTATAGATGATGGGGTGTGTGAATTGTCCCTGGTTATTAGATGGTTATCATTATTGTTATATTAACTATTTGCCGTAGTAGTATTGCCTATTTCATAACTTAACTGACGGATATCTATTGATTCACAGCTTACTGTCGTAAAATTGAGCCAAACAAAAGTATAACCAGAATTAATATAATCCTGACCACATTATGAGGGATTAGTAGATAATTTAACGTTAGCTTTCGGTTTGTATGCAATATTCTAGAGAGTTCTTCGAGTATGTAGACAGATTCAAGAGGAAAAACAAAATCATGCATACGTAATGAAGCGCTGCTGTCGCCTGATGCTTACCTGTAAACAAACAAAACAAAAACATAATTAGCGACCCGTGATTTTCCGTCGACGGAAGTTAACAAAGAATATATTATTATTATATTTTTCAAAACGATAAAAACAAATGCGTACAATGACCCGAAATAAATGTACGTAAAAAGCTTTCAGCGTTTATATTTTATGGCCTGCTCTGACGATTACGTTTTTTATTGCTCAAATGAGCGGTTGGTCTGATGGAAAATGGTCAGCGGTCGCCATGGCAACGGCAAGGAAGTTCTCATTGAGTCTCACTTGGGAGACATTTAACGCTCATGAAATACCATAGAGTCGTATTTAATAGAATATAACTAATTTGCGTAATTACTGGTGGTAGGACCTCTTGTGAGTCTGCACAGGTAGGTACCACCACCCTACCTATTTCTGCAGTGAAGCAGTTAATGCGTTTCGGTTTGAAGGGTGGGGCAGCCGTTGTAACTATACTGAGACCTTAGAACTTATATCTCAAGGTGGGTGGCGCATTTACGTCCAAGATGTCTATGGGCTTCAGTAACCACTTAACACCAGGTAGGCTGAGCTCGTCCACCCATCTAAGCAATAAAAAAAAAGAATATAAACTAAATCGTCCGTTAGGGCGGCTACGCCCGAATCCATCTATTCTCGAATCTGTGACGTTTTCAATTGATTACGCACGTATAGTGTTGCGAAAATGGAACGGATATTGCGCTTTCCTCTCGGCGGTTATTCTCTTTGAAATTTGAATTTTGACGGTTAACTGGTCCCGTCCGGTTACCTTTGTTCTGCGTTGGGCAAGTGTGCGGAGGTGCTAAACCGTTACGACTCGCTAATTGGAAATGGTTTTCCGACTAATTAAGTACGCGCAGCCAGTTCGCGTTTCGAAGAAAAACTGACTCGAGATTAACTTTACAATCAATTGTGGGTATTAAGACAACGAAGGGCAGAGACGTCTTCTAAAATTATATTACAATAGTTATCTTTGCGATTTTGCGAGTCATAGACATACTTAAAAGAGTTACGCCTTAAACTGTCGTTTTTGATGTGAAACATCTATAGCCGCACGTAAAGCCAATTTCTGGCGTGGCGACGCATGCTGTGGCGACGCGTCGCCATGCGCAATTGACTGTGCGATTCTCTCCCACTCGATCCGGCGTTAAGCCATATCTCTCGCTACACTGAGCTCGGATACCTATAGTGTATACTCCGTAGTGTATACAGTGTTATTTACTACAGTACACATAACCTGTGTTTTACTTGAAAACAAATTATTTTTTCGTAATATTTTATTTTATCATTATGACATATTTAGTTCCTATCACAATCTGTTCTTTTCTGCATATTACTTTTACAAAATAATGTCGATGTTTCACATCTGCCAGGCGTCCCGTGACGGCTCACATTTTTTTATTGTCATTATATTTTTCTGTCGTTTCGAATATTTTACAGTTTTCGTGCTGAAAAATGTACTAAAAAAAGCAAGACTAAACCGTAAAGTAATTTAAATTATGATATTAGTACTGACTATTACTATGGTAAGGCATGCAAAATTCGGAGAACAACTGCGCTCATCCGACCCCAGATGACGCTATTCAAACTTTTCTTGACAGTGTTACCAGCGCTGCTTTAAAAAAACTAACAATCACTCACTCGCAAATTCTATCTTACACCTGTACACTGGTGTTGAAAAAAAGGAAAAAGAAAAACAATCACCAAACAAATGAAACAGTTTAGTAGAATTTACTGAACTGTTTTGTCTTTGCTTATTTATTAAGATTATTATTAATTATTAATCGAGTAAGCCCACAATGTTTTCGTTCTTCAGCGATTCTCATTAAATTTGTGAGCAACACCAAAACTTAATTTTTTTAATTCAGGATCGGCACAGGAGTTCTCGGCCTACCTAGTATTAAATAGTTACAGAATATACCAACGTTAATGCCCACGTTAAGATGTGAAAACGATATTGACTGACCCCCGTTCAAACTGGAACGCTACGTGGCAAGAATAGGTATTTTAGTACCTACCCGTGAAAGATTTTTCTTTATAAATAAATAATAATAAAAATAAAAAAAAGCATGTCTATTTTAAAAAAAGATCACGCGCTGTAGAAGTGACATCTTCAGAAGTATTTTATCTCATTCTCTCGCAGCTTTAATCCTATTCATGATTATGTTGGGTAATATCTTTAAACGCTTATGTATGTGTGCTATGTATCTACGCTATGTACTACTTAGCACCAGATATATTATGAGCTTCTTAACTTGTCTATGGAATAAAAGAAAATGTTTCTTATCGAGTGTCATTTCGCTTTCATTGAATTTCAAATCAGAAAGATGTCAAAGAATTTTCCACTTCAATAACTCCAAGCTATATGGCCTATATCATTGATGCCGAAAAAGAACATATGAGTCGAGGACCCTGTCTCCAGCGTGAAATCAAACTGGTGGCATAATATTTTGGATACTCAAACTCGTCGGCAATAATTTAAAAATAAACAACACATACACAGACTAAAAATTCATAAATCGAAGTGATTCGTAGATCCCATGAAATCGGTTCGGTCGAGAGGGCGTCGTCACGGGTGGCCGACCGCGATAATTGCAAAACACCCGACCCGTGACCGACAGTTACTCGGGAGCGGCGTCATTCTTAACAGATACTAGCCGACTTTGTTTGATATAGGTACTCTATTTCAAACTAAATACTTGTCTACTAGTAGTAGTTTTATTTTTCCAACTGGAAGGGTAAAGGCGTCATACCATACAGTCTTATCTTTTATTTATGGCATGAAATGAAATGAAATGAGATGAGATGGGATGAAATATAATCGCAGTAAAATGGTAGTCATTTATTGAGACTTCAGTGGAATTTTTTTAAAGATCACGACGAGTTACGTCCTGCGGCTTTGCTTTATTTTCCTACATTTGTGCACTTTCACAGATACCAAACAGTTAATAAGCCACCGTTGTTGCGCACTAAGTGCTTGTCTTTATGATTAAAATAGTTTCTAATCTATGCCTCTGTGCTATGTGATCTGTGACAACGAAAACTGTCAAATATTCAGAACGTTCAACTGGATAGTTTCGAAAGACTGATTATGGATAGGTATGATTAAACATAGTATAGATAATACCGTATATAGTACCGATGTCATACTAAAGCTAAAAAACGGATTTAATATATAAAAATAGCATACAGTTAAATAAAAACAAGAGAAAAATAGGAAACCAAAGTAAAAATTGATTCCATCGTTTTTATTTATTAAGTTGGTACTGGTCAGGTCATATTAGAGTGATTATAGAATTATTGTATCTTTGTAGATCTTTCCAGGATTGATGCGTTTGTCCGATGCGCCGTCCAGGGAATCCGCAGCATTTTCCTGGCATCAATCCTGGAAGAACTAGGCGTCTCCTTAAGACTCTCCACCATTTGCCTACGTAGGATTTTAGAGTTTTTCGGTCACGTTGCGAGAAAAAAGGGTGACAATCTCGAAAGACTTCTCATCACCGGCAAAGTGGAAGGAAAGAGGCCTAGGGGGCGTAGTCCCATGCGCTGGTCCGATCAGATCAAGACGACTTTGGAATCCAGCATCAATGTCGCTATCCACTGCGCGGAGGACAGAAGTGAATGGAAGAACATAGTCCTGACAAAAGTGCTCAGTAAAGGTCACGACCCTCAGAACTGAGGAATACGACGCACGGAGGAGGTGTAGATCTTTGGGAGAAAAAAAAATAGAGAAAGATGGAGAAGTCTCTCAAAAGCCGCAACCAAACATTAAGACTTACGTAACCACGACCACTCCGCCAGGACTGAACGACTGAGAAGAAGAAGAAAGATCTTTGATGCGTATACAAATTGCCATGTTTATCGGATATCTTGAATTCTGTGAAAATGACGTTCAAATATTCTTTTACATAAACATACATACGAAGCTAATAAAAGTGTATTAAGCACGTCAACTGTAATCATCGTCCTTTAGAATGTATGAACCACTGATGTGTGATGTCCTACTGTGGTTTGGAAGGTCGATGAGCATGGCTGGCGCCGCACCTCAAAGCGAGTGCACTATATCACAAGGTTAAACAAAAATAATCGTATTTTTTTACGTACCAACCCATAAAAATCTACTTAAGCTTTTGTTTCGGTGTTGCAAGATGTATGCTGAATTCAGTAATTGGGATTTGGTAGTTATTCGAAAACGATGTTCGGTAGCAATGAATAAATAGTCGATTACCTACTGATAGGTGATAGGACCTCTTTCGAGTCCACACGGTTCACCCTGCCTATTTCTGCCATGAAGCAGTAATGCGTTTCGGTTTGAAGGATGGGGTAGCCGTTGTAACTATACTGTGACTTTAGAACTTATATCTCAAGATGGGTGGCGCATTTACGTGGTAGATGTCTATGGGCTCCAGAAACCACTTAACACCAGGTGGGCTCGTGCACCCATCTAAGCAATTAAAAATTACCAAAGTGATGTGTTGAACTTTTCAGGGTTATGATAGATGTAAATACAATTTTGCATTCAAATTGCGAGCTATTTCAGCGCCTATGACCGCGAGATCATTTGCCTATGCATCTAAATATCTTTTTAAGTCTGAAAACACGAATACTTATTAATTTCGATCGTAAACGATTACACGCGAATCATAAAAATAAAATCCAACAATTAATTTTAAAACTTCAAAATCAATCTCTTTGACAACGAACAATAGTCCGTCGACGTAACACGATAGAAATGACATTCTACACGTCACTACCGGCATTTTAAATGTCAAATGCAAATTTGGGCAGAGGCATCCACATTTCACATATAGCTGGTGAATGAACGCGGCACACGACCATCAGAAACTAGTTTTTTTTTCTTCTCTGCTCGCGCACGTGAACCTTTCTGGTTTTGACACCGAATCATTTATCAATTCAATCTCTATGGGTGATCGACTAGTCCTGTACAATTATACAGCGACAACCCTAATATGCGGCTACAGTTTAATCTCGCAGTCTTTAATGCTTGAACGTTAAAGCTCGATTCGCTGTGACCAGATTCTTTTGGGATACAAAACTGAGTTAGTTCATAAGTACCGGTTCATTTCATTCACTGCGAGAAGCATATTTTTGTACACGTGTTATGTTTGTTCAATTTGATATAGCGTGGTAAATAATGACCTTTATGTTACAGTTAATAAAGACTACTCGTTTTCGAGGTGTGGTGTTCCTTCATTTAATTTAATCAATTACTTTTTGTGAATTCGATTTAAAAATGAAAACATTTAAATGAGCTGTAGATATATTTTATGATCACGTTTTGCTTTCGTATATTAGATTGCGCGTTTAAGTACTTTCATATTAATATGGATATGTGTTAAGAAATTATACAATAAAGGGTATTTATAATAATTTAATAAATTGCTTATATTATTTGTATATAAGAATTTAGTAATAGGCCTTTAAAACTATTTATTTATGTTTATTATTAGATGTTTTACTTACATTATTCAGAATGCTTATTTAATTATTATCTATTACATTAGAGTATTACGCAATTATAACATTTCCGATTTTAATTAAAATTTGTTGCGAGCTTGTAGCTTTGCGTTGTTTACAGCGGGAATCGGAATTACAATTAAATTTAACCACGTTATTTCGCGAAAAATAAGCAAGCGATATCTGATAAAGTCTGTTATGACGGACGATTTATCGCTTGAAGCTAATTACTTTGTGTACCACCATTTTTTATTGAAATTTAGCTTCTATTTGTAAAGCTGTAAAGGTACAATAAGCGTTATGAATATTTCTAGGTTACACAGTAGTTAAAGGGCAATTTTAACGGCCAATGCCGCGATAATTATCTTTGATTATGTCTTTTCATTTCTGCCGTCGCGACTGAAACCCACTTAATAATTGAATGTTATTACAATACGGAACAAGTTGGTACTTAGAAGTGAAATCAGCGAGTCATCTTTGTGGTGGGCGTTGCGTATTCTGTCATCCATATTATAAGTATCCAACAGTACTGGTGAGATGCTGTATATTTCGTATATCTATTTCTTAATTTTTTTAAGAATAAACGTGGAAGGAAGCGGATTTGAACAAAGATTCGAAAGAAGTTAAAGAAGTTGGTCTTGTCCACGCTCGGGACAAATAATATGTCGGTTGTAGAAGTGAGTTTTAGTTCGACAATAATAATTAGATAAGATTTTTTTTTTCTTCTTTTTGGACCCAACACCAAGTGTTATTTGCCACTTTCAAAATAAAGATTAGGACGCAAAAAGCAAATCAGAAAATATAAGCTAGATAAGGTTTAGGCAGGAAAATTGGATTAGGATTAATATAATTAGGAAGAATAAATAATATATATAATTATAATTTAGGTTAAAACTGTTGAGGAATAAGATAATAATTTTATAAATAAATAAGATATTTGAATATTTATAAAAAAAGGCGCCAAAGTCGTGAGAGAAAATTGCACAGATAATATAAAAAATGTGGATATACGCTCCGTTTCACGCTGTCAAGATCTTGAACGGTTCTTGTTGTGGATTATTTTCGTTTCTATATCAGCCGCGAAGCTCCTTTGTTTGTTCAAGGATTTGGTTTCCAGGATTTATTATACATTCACACGTAACTTCCACTTCACGATTCAAGGTTAGCACAAGTCGAATATTTAATTGAAGTTCGAAATAAGAAAAATCGGTTCCTCAAATGCAACCATTATTTTGGTAATACAAAAATAAAATACATAAAAGTAGCTGTTAGTTATTTCCCAATGAAGTAGGAAACCTATGGAAATGAAACGTCAACCAAAATTTCGTGCCACTGTGACGTCATCTGGCCACAAAACATGGCGGCTTTAGTGGTGTACAAAAGATTTCAATGTTATCAGGTTTTATCGATAAACGTTCTTGGCTCATTTTATTTTAAATATTGTTGAGTATTATTTATTTGTAGAATTTATACTTTAATGGGAAGTAAGTAGGTATATTGTTATGTGCAAATATGATATGATTTAGATGGGTGAAATCTAAGACAAGTTTGTCCTTCGAATTTGCCAAGTAAACGATTTNTTAACATAGTCTGTTAAAGATCTTGTTGAAAGCTAACGTTATGGTTTGTAATGAAACGAATCCCAATCCTCAATCGTGAATGTATCAGGAGTGGCCGAGACGAAACCTGTTAGATATTGCAGAAGGTTGTTTTCCTTGCAGGAGCGTCACACAGGGACGTGTGACATGTCAGAATGGCCGTGTCGTGGATAACGACTTTTAGCTGTCGTGGATAACGACTTTTAGTAATATTAAGACGGTGGTTTTGATTATTATTTTAAATGATGAAATGTTGTTTTGATAAATATCACAAAATGAAGAGTAGACTCCGTAACGCCACAGTATAAAATGGCGGTACGTGGACAGAGTCGTGGCATTCGTGTCAGACAGTGATTCCGTCCGTCTCAGCAGTGAGTCTCTGACAGTCAGTCAGTCAGTCAGTCAGTCGGTCAGTCGGTCTGTCGGTATATGCAATGAAACTGTCGGTTTATCGTGTCATTGTGAAAGTTGTGTGTGTTGAGTTTCAATAATTATTATTCAAAAGGTTTTATTGACTTTTTATAAACTGAGTTCAACCAAATAAGAGTGATGACGGAAACTATCGCTTAGCCATCCCTGGCGCCGCCGCTGACATATAATTATAATTTAGGTTAAAACTGTTGAGGAATAAGATAATAATTTTATAAATAAATAAGATATTTGAATATTTATAAAAAAAGGCGCCAAAGTCGTGAGAGCAAAATGCACAGATAATATAAAAAATGTGGATATACGTTCCGTTTCACGCTGTCAAGATCTTTAACGGTTCTTGTTGTGGATTATTTTCGTGTCTATATCAGCCGCAAAGCTCCCTTGTTTGTTAAAGGATTTGGTTTCCAGGATTTATTATACATTCACAAGTAACTTCCACTTCACGATTCAAGGTTAGCACAAGTCGAATATTTAATTCAAGTTCGAAATAAGAATAATCGGTTCTTCAAATGTAACCATTATTTTGGTAATACAAAAATAAAATACTTAAAAGTAGTTGTTAGTTATTTCCACGTTCTTTCTGACCGTACTTATAAGTCAAGCCGTAAACAAGATTTTAATAGTATTTAAATAAAAATGAATCTGTGTAATGTATGTACGCGCGTAACTTCAAACGCCGGCAACAAATTGGATAATTCTTTTTTTATTGTGTTTGTTACAGGCAAGAGCAGGTTCTTATGAAAAAAAAAATTATGGTTATTGCGTGAACAATTTGAAAATTTAAGAAAACTTAACCACCATACTAAATTTTCTAATGTAACCTTTGGCGTTTGATATAACATTAACATAATGCGTGCTGAAAAATTGTGTTGAGTATATTTTAGACAACAAAAGACTTGTGTTGAGTATATTTTAGGATCTGTGCACTGCTCTTGTGGTTATATATGTTAGTCTATAATTATTACTAATGTATATATGACAAGTCACTTCACTTCCGCTCTGCTAATAAAATGGTGCCCGTACTTTTGTGTATTAATTTGCCAAAAGAAATCCAATAACTTGTATAAAAGAAATTTCAATAAAATCAATAATAAACTCAAAACCCGAAGCGAAACTAGGGCGGGTCGATAGCAGTATTTAAATAACAGTAAAAAATGTGGAAGATCGAACTTAATTTAAATCACCTCATTGGTCGAATAGTTAATGACTGTGACTTTTAAACTACCTATATAATTTGATTTGTTCTCTGGGTAGGTTTGGGTAATTTATTTGAAAATTCTGGTCGGAAATATACATACATATTTCTAACTTGAGTTATTTAGGTTGGGCATTGCAGTTCATGTACGTGTGTTCCCCACAAACACACACAGGTTTGCACAATGTGGAAAATTACTGTCGTTTTTATTAATTTTAATAATCATAAACGGTGACAAACCACAAACGACCTTCTGGCCCAAAACTATGGATATAAAAAATTTAAATACATACAATATTTACATACGTTTAAATATATTTAATATATATTATATATTATGTACATATTATTTCGCGTCTTTCCTCGCCTTTACATTAATGTGAATAATATAATACATTTTTCGGTATTCGCGATTCGGTAGACTTAATTCTAAATAGTATACTTGAAATGGCGGCCCATATTTATTCTTTCATTCATTTTTAAAGAGAACTGTGAGCTTGAAAGAAATACATTAAAATAGTTTCAATATATCTTTGAGTGATACTCGAACAAACAAAGGTGAATCTAATTTTTAGACAGCTAAGATTTAAAATCCGAAGAACAGTTTCGTAATAATATATACCAATCAAAAAAGTGAAAAGTTTTTTTTAAAATTTATACCGCGCAAATACATACGACATAAGCAACACGCATTCCTATTAAATACATAGTAAATCACATAAAGGTTTTATGTGACTTCACTCAGGTTTATTGCTTAAACGTGGCTAGTACCGTCAGCATTACAACTTTTATGAAAAAAAAATACATAACATAAATATTATTTACGAAAATACCGCTTAAGCAACGTGAGCAGATGAGATCAGTTTTATTTTTTATTTTTTATTGCTTAGATGTGTGGACGAGCTCACAGCCCACCTGGTGTAAAGTGGTTACTGGAGCCCATGGACATAAATGCGCCACCCACCTTGAGATATAAGTTCTAAGATCTCAGTATAGTTACAACGGCTGCCCCACCCTTCAAACCGAAACGCATTACTGCTTCACGGCAGAAATAGGCAGGGTGGTGGTACCTACCCGCGCGGATTCACAAGAGGTCCTACCACCAGTAAAATCATTGTACATATTAAACGACACTAAAATCAAATAATACTACAACTTCAATTCAATTGTCGACCTTGAAACGTGATATCTTAGACTGAATTTCCTTTAAACAGGACACTTAGATAGGTGGACAGGCTGGACGCATCCCATTGACATCAACACGTGAACGCTGCCACCCATCATGAGTTCTAAGTTTCAGTTTAATAGTCCATTCTAAGGCTGTTTATTTAAAGGCGAAAGCATTACTTGTTCACGACAGAAATAAAGATAGTTTTTTTTTACTGCCCTTGTAGGCAGACGAGCATAGGGCCCAGCTGATGGTGAGTGTTTACCGTCGCCCATAGACTTCAGCAATGCCAGGGGTAGAGCCAAGCCGCTGCCTACCACTGGTGGCTACCCGTGTTTGCTTAAAAGACCTCGTGATAACGGTTTTTTTTTTTATATAATAACACTTCGTACAAATTTGGTGCTATAAATATCCCATTAGACGGCACAACATTTTGTAATATGAGCGAGTGTTTAACATGATTCTGAAATTGATGGTTTTCGTATCATTTTTTTCATGCATGGGTGAGCTCAATCGTTCACTTGGTGCGGTTATTATTGGAGCTCTTGGACATGCCACCAAACTTAGTTGATATAATGTAGAGCCGTCCCACCCTTGAAACTAAACTACATGATTGCTTCACGTTAGAAAGACTCGTAAATGAAGATCAAGTCACAAGGTATTCGATTCCAAAGGACACTTGGGGTGTTGTTTGTTTTTAATATAATTTGTCTTTAATATTATTTGTCCTAAAGTGTAGTCTTGGCGAAATCTGTGATTATGTGAATGCAGGCGCGCTCTGAGCACAAATGCTGGGACCGAAAGATGGTGAACTATGCCTGGTCAGGTCGAAGTCAGGGGAAACCCTAATGGAGGACCGTAGCGATACTGACGTGCAAATCGATCGTCGTAACTGAGTATAGGAGCCAAGTAGTTTATAGCCTTTGATAACAAAATCATAATGGTGTACAAACTTATAATTTCAATTAATTATAGTCGAATTTCGACTACCGGGGGACCACTACTTAATAAGAAAACATTCGTCTTCACTGTACCCGTAACCGTATATTAGTAATGAAATTTTATGTTCTACCAATAGGATCATAATACGAGGATACTTTTTGTGCGTTTACAAAGTATAGTGTTTTTCATGAATTTCATTATTTATCCTTAACATTACAGGCAATCGTCAAATTAAAGCTTTGCGTGTATTAATTTATGGAAAAACCAGGACGATAACAGCACAACATAATAAACAACGACGAAGTAAAATAACAATTCTTTTTTTAATTTCAATTACGTTGATTAGTGTATGAGGTCACACGTCATAAATATCACAATTTTAATGCTGACATCGGCTGATTGGGACGCGAGTTCGAAATTATTCGTCCGCCCCAATATTCGAGTCGAAACGCATTACTGCTTCACGGCAGAAATAGGCAGAGCAGCAGTGACACCCAATAAAACATCCTTCCGCCATGGTTTAAAATTTTATAATTTTCATGTATGCACCATGAAGTGTGTTGAAAATTTTGAAATGTTAGAGCTTTTTTAATTTGTCAATAATCAATATCAGTATGTGTTTTTATAAAAGCTGCTAATTCATTTCATATTGTTTGTTGTCACTCACGCAAGGAATATACATACGGTAACTAAATATTATTGCACCAATTTGCTGATTCCGAATATGTATGACGTACCTACATATTATTATTAATATCGCAAAAAGCGTTACTTAGCATTTGAAACTTCCAAATATTTTTACTATATATAACTAAAAAAAATTTTGTTTATCAAATAATTTTTTTGCTGTCCGTACAATAGCCCCAAGTTTGCGGTTACGCCCGTGCTTAACGATTTTCCATCACAGCCTCCATCCAACCTTATGCGGTACGTTCAACTTATTACTCGTATTTTTTATTGAGAATTTTGAAATTTAAATTACAATATTATTACATTTGTAACCGCGTTCGGTTGTGTGCAAAAAAATATGTTTAATACACATCCTCCTTGCTTTTAAATAAATCATATCGTTTTCATGTAACCATGTCATTGGATAATCTGACTGAATTCCCAGTCGTTATTATCATCATTGCCTGGTAATGTCTTACATCCTACAGATATACGATTTTCATCGGCTTTCGCGAATCAAAACTGCTTCTATGGTACAATTTTGCATTAATAATTGCATTTATTTACTCCACAATACAAATACAAATAAATTTTCATTTGATATGACATAAAAATTCTAATTCTAAACAATATTACAATATATTATACTAACACAGCGGAGATAAAAATGCCGCGGCTCAGCTTTGTGATAGCTGAAACTATCGTTGTTATTCTGCCGCTGCCTGTAATCTTAATCTATAAACTTAAATCTAATCTTCTTCTTCTATCTTCTATATATATATATATATATAAAATGAATTGCTGCTCGTTAGTCTCGCTAAAACTCGAGAACGGCTGGACCGATTTGGCTAATTTTGGTCTTGAATTATTTGTAAAAGTCCAGAGAAGGTTTAAAAGGTAGATAAACATGAAAATTCCTTTTGTTTATTTTATACAAAAGTTTAGGTTTTTTACTTCTCGATTGAGGCACTACGAAGTCTGCCGAGGCAAAATACCTAAATTTAAAATTATGTGACATAATCTACAGAATCCCTGCCTCCGCACTTTCCTGTTTAAGTAGAAATTCCTTATAAAAGTATTTTTGAAAGGGTTTAATCCTTGTGAGAATTTAATCTATAAGCCGCCTTCTCCATATTTAAATATGAACGTTTCCGATAATTTTACGTATTTTCCAATTTTTTGAGATACCGATAGCCGACCGAACGAACTTGCCTGTCGATACCCATATCAGTCAACTAAATAAATTAATTTTGAGTGCTTGTTTTGTTAGTGATTAATGGGCTTAGAAAAACGGATACATCAGGAACATATTTACTGGAAAATTGTTACAGTTATTATTTACAGTTCCTCGAGGTCCGCAGTAGGTTTTTGTCATAGTCCCATCACACATACGATTAGTGGCCAGCGATTATATTACACTAAGGTGTTCTATTCATAGATATATGTACTTAAAAACAATCACGGAGTAAAATGGTCGAAACTCAAATTTCCATATAAAAACGAAAAGTAACATCTTTCTAACATTAAAGTACAGACAGAGGATATAATATATCACAAATTAATGGGACCTCTTTTTGTAAAATTAAAACAAAAACGCAAAGTTTGTTATTAAAATTGTGGTTTTTTTTTAAATATTAAAATATTTTCTTTCTAAAGTAATCTATGTATTGTAGTGATCTGTAGCTAAAATTATAATGACGTTACTATTTCAGATGTGTTAATGTAATAAACGGTGGTATATTTATGTTATACTAGAGGTCCCGCAGTAGTCGAAATTCGACTATAATTAATTGGAATTGTAAGTTTGTACACTATTATGATTGTATTTTATACTTCTATAATCACAAATTTCGCCTAGACTACACTATAAAAAATATTAACAAAGACAAACAATAAATTATTATAATCTACTCTCAATTTGACAACAGACGTCAAGAACAAAAGTTTGACAATAAATAGTATGCATGCGTGTGTGCGTCAAATACATGGTATGTAGTGTGTGTAATGTTTTCTTTATTGATTTAATGTATCTTTTATGCATTATTTTAAAAAAATATTAGCATGTGCACTTCTTTTCTATATTCTCTATAAGTGTGGAAAATTTCATACTCCTCCGTCCGCGCAATTTTCGTAAAAAGGGATACAAAGTTTTTGATTCACGTATTAATATATAGATTTTTCGATTATTTTACTATAACGATGTATATTGTATAACGGTGTATATTAATGGCATTACTAACACTTCTATTAACAAATTCAAGTAAAAGTCACTACGTAAGCAATCTCCGAAACGGGCCATTAATAATTTGTAACAAATCATTACCATAACAAAGATTGTTACAGGAAAACAAAAAAATATTATAATATTTTAAACGTTCCGTCATCCCGCTTATTAATATTGTGTATTTATAATGTGTGTGGATGTGAAACTGTTAAGTCATTCAGGAATCGATGCACGGGACCGACGCTATCTGAAGTTGGTTTAAAAACGAAATTAAATTTATGTTAATACATTTTTGACGATTGTGAATAACACCCGACTTTTTTTCCTTACATTTCTTTACTGGTGGTAGGACCTCTTGTGAGTACGCGCGGGTAGGTACCACCGCCCGGCTTATTTCTGCCGTGAAGCAGTAATGCGTTTCGGTCTGAAGGGTAGAGCAGCCGTTGTAACTATACTGAGATCTTAGAACTTATATCTCAAGGTGGGAGACGCATTTACGTTGTAGATGTCTATGGGCTCCAGTAACCACTTAACACCGGGTGGACTGTGAGCTCGTTCGCCCATCTAAGCAATAAAAATAAAATAAAAATAAAACCTATGCTGATAGCCTTCATAGGCTATTTCAGCTTCTTCTTGACGTGTAGGTGAGCTCACGGGGCTCAAATCGGGAGTGTTGCTAACACTGGCTCTAGCAAGAGCAGTGCTTCGCAGAATCTACCACCGGATCGGAGATGCGACCCAATGAGAAGATCTGGCGAGAAACTCACTAGGCTGTGTCTATGGGTTAATTCACTCGTCGATCCCTTCGTCGCAAGCGACGGGCTCGGCGAGGACGGTGACCGGTGCTTGTGGTACCTAAAAGCACCGTTAATGGATCGGGAGGATCCGTAATGACGTGCTTAGGGTGACGTCGATTGTTCACCATACACCCGACTATCGCGAAGACATTGAACTGAACGAATCAAATAATGCCCATCAAGGTTAATCTATACAATTTCAGTCGAAAGTATTTCGTGTGCACACATTTACTGGTGGTAGGACCTCTTGTGAGTCCGCGCGGGTGGGTGCCACCGCCCTGCCTATTTCTACCGTGAAGCAGTAATGCGTTTCGGTTTGAAGGGTGAGGCAGCCGTTGTAACTATACTTGAGACCTTAGAACTTATATCTCAAGGTGGGTGGCGCATTTACGTTGTAGATGTCTATGGGCTCCAGTAACCACTTAACACCAGGTGGGCCGTGAGCTCGTCCACCCATCTAAGCAATAAAAAAAAATACTAATAACTTTTAACTTATTTGCACACGATAAATTATTTTTCTATTCTGATGTTTCAATATTATTATTACATTGCTAAAATTCCATTTGCTTCGTTCATGAGTATTTATTTCTAAGAAAAATAAATTCCGTGATAGTTAATAAGCTATTCGTATTATCTTATTAAATGTCTCAGGGAGCAAAGCTCGGACGTGTCTGATGGATATGCGGGAGGGCTGCGATGTTGTCGACAAATAACGATTTATATTATAGTGACGCGAAATACCTATATCGATAGAAAATTATTGGACTAAAAAAATTATTGAATATTCTTTGTGAGTGTAAAAAAATAAGTGCTTAAAAAATGGTATGATTGAGTTTTTTTTTGTGTTCCAGGGTGCCTTAATAAGTAGCTAGGTCCTAATTTATAATGTTAAAATTACAAAAAACTTTTAAATTTATTCCTCCAATTATGTTTGTCATGTTTAATTTACCATAATTCTTGTGTTCTCCAAGTAATATTCCAGTATTAGACGGCCCTATAATTTACGTTAATGCTCTACTTAAATTTGAAAGGACATGAACGAATGAATTAGAGAAATCCAAAATTACTTCTTTGAAAAGTTCTAAAGGGATTATCGAATTCGGCGATTCCTAAAAAAAAATTAAAATGTGTGCAATTCACACGTGGTAGAAGTGAAACCTTCCAAAATTAAAATACAATTATCCTAAGCGTCTTAAGTATATGTAAAATTTTGTTATTAGTAAATAATTATAAGGTAGCGCCCTCTGTGAATTGATATTTTAATTTCACGTATAATCCTAAATTAAAATTCACTACAAGAGCTTTCATACACACGTTAGTATTAAAAAATCTCACAGATGGCGCTGTATTAAATAGTATGTATATTTCTGTCTCATTCTTTGCTGGCTTCATCCTACACATTTTTGTATTTGTGTCTCTTACCTGTCGTTTTTTCCGTTGCATCCGGTTTCAAATCACAACGATTCTAAAGAAGTTTTCACTTCAATAAAATAGTTTTCATTAAACAACACGTTACAGTTGATCATCGACATAAGCAACATCACTATGATCCGTGAAAGTACACACATACAGTTGCAATTAGTCGATATCGATACATCGGGGCTGCCCGGCCGCGCTAACTCGACATTCACTAACATTTGTCATAAGTCGTACCGAAACTAGCACAGGAGCCGTGGAGTTGCCAGCAACATGCATTCTTTAAAAATTTATAAAAGTAATATCGAATATTATAATCCTCTTCAGTTTTCAGACGTCGAAGGCAGAATGTTTGAAACGCGAAATTGAACAGTAAAACTAATTTAAATAGTCCCTAATAGTGATTAGTATCGACTAATAAAGAAAAAAGCTTAATTCCACTCTAGAATTGTGATTAAAATTTTATTATTTAAGCAAACTTTCCTAATTGACAAATGTAACGATCAGCTATCATGGCTTACTGAATTTGTTAAATAATTTTTACTGTCAATATCTTTCCGACAATTTTTACCGATATCATGTGCTGGGTTAGATAGATGGCTACCCGTCACATAAAATCTACAACAAAAATTGTATTAGCGCGTTGATATTTTCAGTCACTTCTCATTGAAGTCCTTGAATTGAGATCCTGTGCAAAGCAATAGTTCTCAGTTTTCTGATGTGACAACATTACTATAAATATAGATTTGTGTTTAGATAGTTTTTTTTAAGGTTCCTTGCGAAAACATGAACCTTGTTTTTGTAAAATCAGTTTACGACCCTCAGAAAACATTAAATTACAGATTTATGGCAGTTTCCTAACTTGTATTGTAGTTTGTTCTTCATACGATTATTTACGTGAAGTATGAGAAAAATCGTAGTAACTATGTGAATGCAATTGTTCGAGACTGTTTTACGAAACATAATTGCGGACTTTAAAGCTTAATAGTTTTATTTATGATTCTAATAAACTTCTTTTTTTTGTAATCCATATCTATGTAGTTTGATTTAGTTTTTAAAATTTGCATCAAGTTTTTTTTAACGGTAAGGAGTTTATTAACAGTATTCTAATGGCTATGTGAGATAAAATTTCACACACTTTTACAGAAGAACGTCGAAAATAAAATTTAAAGAAATAAGAGGCTAAAAATTTTAACTTAAATCCTAATGATAGTGGTTTATCTTTTGAGAATGCTCTTCATAGCAGGACGTTCTGACCTTCTCCTCAGGAAGAATTCCTTATATCCGATGATCGTGACTAGAGGCTCCATTTTCTGATGTATCATGGCTATATTTGCTGATCTCTTTGAGTAAGTCGGAAATATAACATTTTCAAATGTAACGCGATTTAACTATACTATTTTATGGTCGGGTATGGCAAAGGTATGATATAACAAAGGTATGTACATAACAATTAACTTCATATTAGTTACATTTATAAATTGATAAGCTTACCATAGTCCACATTTTTTTATTATTTCGAGTTCAAAATTAGTTGCCAAAATTTAATTACGAAACTCCAACCAAAAAGGTTCAGAATAAAAAGTATTTATTTTACATTGCGCCCTACGATCGTAGCAATCGTTATAGCTATCGATTGAAATACGCTAATGAGTCACGACTAAATAATTCTATTGATTCTCGATAAACTTTCTCTGTTTAAGCTTTCGTGGAGAAGATGTTGAAGTTTTGAGTTTTCGGATGCTCCGTGTGATGTTCAATATCGACGTCAAGAATTTGGAAATAATTGTCCAAATTGTTAAAATTTAAAGTTTTTGAACATTTTGTCTAAATATTAGACTTCACCATCAGAATTCAATGTAATAATTAATGAATTTGTAAAAGCAATGAACGTTTTTTTTTTTGCTATAAATCTTGAACAAGGAAATGAATGAATGAATACCAACTTATTAGAGAACAGATTATACACTTAAACATAAACAGAAACAAAAAAATATATTATAATATTTAAAATATACTCGAGACAAGTTTAAGCCGATCTACGTATTAGAAAGCCATTTACCGAGAAGTGTTATCTACTCGAACGGGTCCATCTCTCATTTTCGGACCGCACGGGACGCGGCCACGGGGCGATAAGAGCGGATTAACAACAACTATTTATCATCTAGCCTGTTTTTTTTTGTTTACTACTGTGCGTTAGGATGGATCGTTCGTTACTTGGCAGTATGGGCGAGACGCCAGTGCGACGATATTTCAAATTGTAAAGGGTCAACTAGTTGGCGCGTAATTTAATTTTGGAATGTCATAAATAATAACATTTGAAACAAAAATGTAAATTATTTTCTCCAGAATCTTTGGAAAAGAAGACTTTTAAAAACCAATAACTGCAAAATGTGGGATTTTCAGTAAATCAAATTTCCAATCCTCTTCTAACGAAGTGCGATCAATTAAACCATAATCTTTTTTAGTAAAAAAAAAAACAGCAATGCGGGAAATAACATTGACGGTGAAGGAAAATTTCTTGCTAACGCAAATGCGCAGGTCACGCGACGCAACGTCACGGAAAAATGTAAAATAAATGAATATAACGCATTATCTCACTATTCTTACATACAAAAATACTTTTACAAGCTAAAATTATTGCTTTGCGACAAGAAGAGTCGGAGTCTCTGGTCAGATTAATCAGGAAGGACCAGTATCGTATGCGACTCCGGCTTAGTGGGATTAGCACAACATCACCGAGGAATCCTGATGCGTATTCCAACACAACATCTTCATTTCCAAAACCTTTCAAAAACTTACGGCCCTGTTTTGCGAGTCAGACCAGAGAAATTTACAAGTCATTACGGATCCTCCCAATCCACTGACGCTGCTTTTAGGCATCTCAAGCACCGGTCACCGTCCTCGCCGAGCCCGTCGCTTGCGACAAAGGACTCGACAAGTAAATTAACCCATAGATACAGCCCACTGAGTTTCTCACTGGATCTTCTCAGTGGGTCGCGATCCCGATCCGGCGGTAGATTCTGTGAGGCACTGCTCTTGCTAGGGCCAATTTTAGCAACACTTCCGGTTTGAGCCCCGTGAGCTCACCTACATGTTAGGGTGTAACTGAAATAGCCTCTTAAGGCTATCAGCATAATAATTGTAGTCGTTCCTGTCGCCATATTGTTTTCATGACAGTTAACAAGTACTCAAATAACAAAGAATTAAAGCCATTTGGGCGAATTCCTTTTTCGTAATTAAAACAGCTGTAGATTTAAATTCGTGACTTAAACAAAGAGTTTACTACAAAATGTTACGTAAGATGTCGCATAACAGTTCAATGTTAGAGTCGCAGTAACAAAGACAATGGAGGCTGCACTTCGGCGATCAATAGCGAGATGTTTATCTAAGAACAGCTGATCTGTGTGAAAGCTTTGTACGAAATTAAATTGTTGACTAGAACACGTAAATATTTATGCACTTTTATTTTCCGTTTATTATTCTATGTGAATATAAATTTCATAATTTTTTAATTTAATTTTTTATATGTATGTAGCACAGATACGTAAATCTTTTTTGACATTTTAAATGTAGCACAGATAAATAAATATTGCGTCTTAATTCCTATTGCGTGCTTACTTTTAAATTTGATTCATTGTTCTAAGTGAGAATCCTTTCGCTATCTTTCCGTTTCCGTTCACCAAAACAGGTAACAGAGACTCGACTAGACGTGAATGAACCGCCTTGAGGAACCCCTGATGCCCGCAAATATAAAAGAACAATGCCCTATTGTTGTCGTAAACGTCATACTGAATATAGGTCAGCGGTGGTCCGAATGTGGTTCACAGCTGATCGTGAGACCCGCGATTTGAATGAGCTCTGCTTCCCGTCAAACTCTTGTATATCTACGACGTTTTCGACTGTATTGGAATCGGGTACAAGTCGAGGATTGCTTGATATCTCGATGGCGTTTAAGACGTTTTATTTTTTCTCTACTAAAAACGTAGTAAAGACAATACATTTGTTTTTCACAGGTGTTTAAGCGTTCACTGATTAGTAGTGTTCGCAGGTAAATATTATTGTAAACAAACTGTATTACGATGTAATTAAATTTCTATTAACTGTAATAAAAACCTTATGCTGATTTCTTAACTAACGTAAAAGTAATAAATGTTATTATTGGTTATGTTTTTTGCGTTGGCAATCGCATCAAAAAGCACAATTGACAGTGACGCAAATAAAGAGTGATTCGTGTGGTTCCATGAGAACTATGATCTCAAAATGACTATGCTTTTTTTTCTTTTTCTTTTTTATTGCCTTTGTAGGCAGACGAGCATACGGCCCACCTGATGGTGAGTGGTTACCGTTGCCCATGGAATTCAGCAATGCCAGGGGCAGAGCCAAGCCGCTGCCTACCGAAACAAACAAAACAAAACATTAAAATCACACGCATTTTAACGTTATTAAAAATAATTTAAGCAAAATGTCTGCAACTGTCACCAGATTATCGAACAATTGAAGTACAAGGACGTTCCTAGATGCGAGATAAGAACAATTCGTAAACACAATGCCTTTAGACACGTGGTCCCAGATAATTGTGGGCACACACCGGCGAAAACAAACAATCCTATTGTTTGTGGTTTGTTCACATTCAAACGATAATTGAAAATGTGACAGTTTCGCGCGCTTTTACAATTTGACGTTTGTTTTTTTTTCTTTTTTGTTGCAGGTTTGACGAATCCGGCATAAGGCTACAGATGGTTCTGTCAAGTTATATTTTAATTAACTGTTTTGTTAAATTTGTATGAACCGTTAAAGGAATATGATAGGTAAAGTCATCTAATTATTTATTAATCCGCATCATTGCTCGAGCGTAACTGGAATAGCCTCTTAGGCTACAGATAATGAAAAAGGCATCATCATTTGCCCCTAGTTTGCCATCATTTGCCATCAGATTAAGTTTCTAGTAGTCTTGATTTCGTTCACCGAATTTAATTAAATATTCATATTGATACCTCCTCTGTCCAATACAACTGCTGTGACCACAATGCATTAATAATGACAAATTTAATCTATTAGGCATTTATAGCAGCATTTAGGCATTTATATTATTAGGCATTCGAAATGTGGCTAGTTATCAGGCAACAAGTACGCGCAGAAGTACTGTGTAAAAATTATTTGCAAATGTGAGGAGTAATCGTAAAGGCGTCGCGGACTATGTCCGTTGTTTAAATGAACAATAAAAAAAAACAATAAGTGTTCAGACTGATTGAAATATCGATTTTCAAATTGTACTTGGAGTAAATCGAAAGAATCTTTTTACGATTTCACTCGGGTTAACTCAGCGCCGGTCACGCTTGGCAGTCCCTTTTACTTGGAAGTATTGGTTCGACAATGTATTTTCCAAAAGTCATTAATGCCGAGTACCATGAATCCTCTGGAATGAGATTCTCCATGCTGTAATAGATGCATCCTTTGAGAACCAGGTCTGAAGACTGTTTTTGGTTATATCCCGTGCTATCTACGAAGACTGATTTTTATTAAGTAAGCAATACAATGCGGACTCGCATCGTCGGTAGTAGGTATTAATTAAATTTACGACAGAAGCAAATACGTAATCCGAGCATTAAGAACAAATCACATGTTAACCATAATGCTTTTGGGAATTCAATAAATGAAAATTCCCAAAAGAATTTGTTTGAATAAATCCTTAGTTACGAATCTATGGTATTTATTTAACTATAAGAAATAAAAACGATTTTAGTAATGACATCGAATTATTGACGAAAATTAAACTTAAAAAAATTCATAGGGATTTGTTTTAAATGTTGGAAGCGTGCGGTAACAGAATAATGATCAAATTACTCATATTCATTTTTGACGTTTAACTTTCCCGAAATTCGTTCACGGAACTCATCGTATTATCTCGTCGTTTGAGTAGTTGCGTTTACGATGGCAACACTGTAAAATGTCCGACGTCCGCCATTGATTTACGTGTTTCGAGATTTTAAAACGAATTAGTTCTGATCATTTCTGTTTCTGAGTTACATTGTTAGTATTTGTGCATGTTTTATTGTTTGCGCATTTTCAACATACCTTTCTATTGAAACTATTGAATGTGAATCATTTTGATGGTGAGTTATACAAGTTAATACAAACGCATGTCTTTTAGAAAGGAGAAAGCGCTGAGGATCTACCCGCGATGTACCCAGCCAAAATCTATAATCTATAAAATATATATAAAAATGAATTGCTGTTCGTTAGTTTCGCTAAAACTCGAGAACGGCTAGACCGATTTGGCAAATTTTGGTTTTGAATTATTTGTGGAAGTTCAGAGAAGGTTTAAAAGGTTTAAATATGAAATAGCGCGAAATTAAATAAAAATAACAATTTTGTTTTTTCTTCGAGGTGTCCCCCGTCGGATGGACTCCTTTTGTTTGTTTTAAGTTTATTTTATACAAAAGCCTAGGTCTTTTATTTATCGATTGAGGCACCACGAAGTCTGGCGGGTCAGCTAGTACTTTATATTTATAATTTGTCTGAAGGTGTAGCAGTTCGCCCGATGTCAGATGGTATCCCGAAACGATAAGGCTCAGTTAGTTTGTAATGACAGTTGCACTGGTCGTATTATTTTTCTTCAGTAAATAGCGCTATCTTATTTATTTTTGGCGCGAAACAGTGGCAGTTTTGAAGTGACGTTTAATACCTTCAAACGTAGGTTAGCCACTGAAGTATAGATTAGCTTATGACCCATGTGATAGTGGTCACATTCACTCATAGGCAACGGAAATGCCAATGCCTTAAACGTGCCGTACCCCTAACGAGTCTTTTCGATCGACATTTTCAAAATGACACATGAACTTCGATAGACAGAAACTGAAAAATCGACAGAATAGCGTTTTGTTTTACGAATTATGGCTTCGGAATATGAAATGAGAACACAGCAAGATTTTTAAAGCGTTAAATTGTGAGTAAGTACGTAAAGTGGTGTACGCAAACGTTCGAAGTAGTTTCCCACTGAGTCCGTACCTAATCAGTGTCCGCGCGAAAGCTGAGCAGTTACTGGTATCGGTGTGCACACACGGTATCATAATCTGACTAGCATGCTGTGAACAATTTAATTTATATACCAAAATGCTTTTACGGTTTGATATCGTTAACACGTAATATTTAGAAATAGTTTTTCAATTACCGTAGCTAGTTTGTGAAACAAAAGGTTAAATCGTTCTGCTAAGCCGAAAGAGTTTCAGAGATTAACTCAAAGTATAATCTTACTATTAATAAAAATTCAGCATACATATTTTTTCTTCTAATTTACTTAATGTTAGTTATGTGTGTATTAGGGGTGTTTTTAGAATTAAGATACATAGTTAATTTAAACAATATTATTCAGGGCTATATATAATATAGTTTAGTATTAAAATAATGGCTTACATTGTCAAAGTTGTTTGTCGTAGCACGATAATATAGTTTAGTATTAAAATAATGGCTTACATTGTCAAAGTCGTTTGTCGTATCACACCAACATGCTCACCGCACTACGGTCTCGTGTGTAAACGCAATAAACAGCGTGAAACATGACGCCTGGCGCAGTTTTTGAGCAAAATATTGTACGTTAATTTAACACAGGCCGGTCATTTGTGGCATACGGGGCCCCGAGTGGCCTCTTTTTACCTGTTATTGCTTCTCCGAGAGGCACGCATCGAGCGATCCGTCACAATCCTTCGAATACTACTACACAAATCTTTTATGCTATACTTGGAAACGTTCAACTAACGTTTTAGTATTATTATATTTTTAAAGATAATTCAATGGTTCTAACAAACGAAAATCCTTTAGGGATTTATGTTAAAACATAATTTATATACAATCTCTATATATAAAAATGAATTGTTGTTCGTTAGTCTCGCTAAAACTCGAGAACGGCTGGACCGATTTGGCCTTGAATTTTGGTCTTGAATTATTCGTGGAAGTCCAGGGAAGGTTTAAAAGGTGGGAAAATATAAAAAAAGCAAACAATTTTGTTTTTCCTTTGATGTGTCCCCTTGATGTGTCTTTTATTTATCGATTGAGGCACTACGAAGTCTGCCGGGTCAGCTAGCAACCAATATATAAGTAAGGTTGTTAATGCCGGTTCGGTTTTGTTGCCTAAACGCGCATACGGGTGAATGTCCACCTAGTGTTAAGTTTACAAGCAATGGCAAAAGTACAGCCAAGCCGCATGCTACCTTCGAAGTCTCTTTTCATATTTTTCCCTACCTTATGAGTTCACAGGGTCAACCTGAGAGAATTGCTAACACTAGCAAGAGCAGTGCTACGCTGAATCTCATTTCAAAACTCCTTTGAATACGAAGATAGCGCATAGTCGAACAACTTTGAAATAGGTAAATTAAGTTCATCTGTGTTTTACACTCGGAATTCAATTAAAAAATGAACAACTTGACCACGTTTTATTTTCCGTTCCTTAATGTGATCGAAATCCAGACGGCCAACTTAAATTCGTAATAAACAATAATGTTTTAAACGCAATTAGTTTACATAATTCACACGGTCGTAATAAAATATCCGTGTTTATGAAATCATATTTAATAACATCATGAATGTTTAGACTCGATCTTGAATGAGTGAAATACGAGGAAGGCTTTGTAAATTTTCATGAATGAATTTTTTTTATTAATGATTCTTTAAAATGTTTTGGTTTTGCGAAATCATTGTTTCAAACTGCGGTACTAGTAAAATTTGATAGTGGCTTTCAATAATGCGTTATTGTGCTAAGAAATATATTCTTTTTAATATTCTGAGAGTGAAAATAGTTTAAAATATCTCGTATACATAATAATATGGACCACGATAGAATTTTGTAATTCGGGGGAGTTTTTTTTTAATTACCAAATCTTTTATGATGAAAATTGATATCGACAATATCGAACGAAATATAGTTTTTAATTATGAATCGAATTGATTTGCGATTGATCGCGTATACGTTATCTTAATCGACTGTGTCATTACCGGTTAAATGTTTTATTTACGCACTATTTATGACTTTATGAAGGTTTATTTGTACATTTTTACACGTAATACATATTATAATGTCGGGCGTTGATGATAATACTATCCTGAGATCTATACGTCAAAATAATCACTCATTTGAGGGACTTCCAACTTGAAACTTGATATTTTTTGATTACTTATGAAGAAAAAAGTTGCTACATAATGTTTGCTCATGTCGCTAACATTTACAACCTACAAAAAAATTGTTAATATTTTCACTTGCGTGGACAGCCTATATATATTAAATATATTTAAAATTCATTGCTCACGTATATTTAGCTGTTCTAAAATTTCAAATCCGTATAATATTTTATTTATACATACATATTTGTGTTTCGTATAGGAACGGTACTAAAAAAAAATTCAAAATTCTTATGTAGTACAGTTTGGATTTTACAGGCATTGCTTTAGGGAAGATATTACTATGAAATTGTGGGTCAAAGTTGTTTATGTTAGGATCGTGTTTCGCCAAACGCTTACAAATGGTAATTGAGTTAATAATATGGATTATGGAATAGATTGGTTGTACTAATGGTGGTATGGGAGATTGAATAGTATGACTCTTGATGGTAGCGTATTCAACAATACGGCCCCTAAAGCGTGCGTCTATCAAAAATACACAGTGGCGTGGTCATGGAAATAGCCAATACTACGAGCATAGCCAAGTCGCTGCCTACTGGATTATCTCGAGAATCTGTCTTTATCGCCAAATAATACTGGCGTGAAAAGTAGCCTGAAAATTATAAAGTTCCAAGAAATGTATTTAGAGACTATAGTTATGACGATTTTTTTCAAAATCACAGACTGGCCTTAAAAACCCCCTGAGTTTCTCGCCGGATCTTCTCAGTGTTACTGGTGGTAGGACCTCTTGTGAGTACGCACGGGTAGGTGTCACCACCACCCTGTCTATTTCTGCGTGAAGCAGTAATGCGTTTCGGTTTGAAGGGTGGGGTAGCCGTTGTAACTAGACATGAGAGCTTAGAACTTATATCTCATCGTGGGTGGCGCATTTATGTCGTAGATGTCTATGGGCTCCAGTAGCCACTTAACACCAGGTGGGCTGTGAGCTTGTCCACCCAACTAAGCAAAAAAAAAAAGTCGGTCGCGAATCCGATCCGGTGGTAGATGTAGTGAAGCACTGCTCTTGCTAGAGTACTGTTAGTAATAATCTTAGATTGAGCCTGTGAGTTCATCTACCGGCCCATGCGAAGTTGGAATAGCCCCTTAGGCTACCAGCGAGGCAAAAAAGTAGGCCTTAGAACGATCCTGCCTCGACATTAATCGTAATCATAGCTTTAGCTCTAGTTTCGAAAGTACATATTGAGAAAAGCCGGTAAAAAATTGACGGCTATGACAGCGCACGTCCAACGTCGACTGCGTTTCTCGCACAAAAGGCATTTGACAAGGCAACTGTAATTCTTTGTTGGGCCGCCATTCATTAGCAGCTCGTCACGTCGCGCGTCCGCCACGTGCGTTGTCGCGACGTGAATGTACCGCCTTTGTATCGACTCGCAGCGTTGACAGGACTGACAGATTAACGGATATATCAAAATTGTTCGTAGATTTCTTTTGTTTTGTTTCATAATCCGAACTGTGATCAAAAATTAAACCAAAAAAAACACAATAGAATCCGCGATGTGTTTTTGCATATTGAAGAAAGTTAACATAAAAACAAAAAAACAAAAGGAGTTACCAAATGAATTTTCTGTCTGCCGATTCATTCGCGTATACTTCAGGAATTGCTGGTCGGATTTTTACACAGACAGATATTAATTCGGAGCAGAATGTAAACTTTGTCTCTTTAAAATCGAATAAAAGAGTACTGTTACTTGATAGACGTTACTATGATAGGTATGCGGGAGAATATCGTTATTGCAGTGATGACGTGCTCGAAAGGAAAAAGGGGACACGCTGCGTCGATACCACGTAGAAGAAGGACAAGAAGAAGAAGATAAAAGAAAATGTTAGAGGTTATATTGAAACTCTGTCTCTGTGTTACGTTCTCACGACCAAGCCGCTGGTGCGATTTTGACGAAGTTCAGTACGGAAATATTTGAGCTGCAACAAAGAATATAGGCTACCTTCCATCCTACTTTTGAGGACGAATCTCCGCCCACGCAATATAAAGCATAGTCGATGCAGGCGTAGATGCATACGAATTTTTTTTCCCTGCCAATGCTGATAGCCTTGAGAGGCTATATCAGCTTCGCGCTAACGTGTAGGTGAGTCAAACATCTTCTATTCTGTACCGGCGTGAACTAAACCAATCTAATTATTCTTGAAATGCAACATTGTACTTATGAACCTTGTACAGATTTGCATGTATAATTATAATGGGGCTGACGCAAATGATCTCGGTGATTGCCTCGATTCTAATCTATAAAGTTTATTAGCAAAATTATGTTTAACCTTGCTTAGATTGTGGGTTGGCTGCACGCGACTTTACGCCAGTCATATCCTGTGTCGTCGAAAAGTCTTCAAGCAAAATCATTGTCTTTTTGGTTGTTCCCTCAATGCTGAGGATCGTGACTGTATGTCAATCTTCTCCACTCGGTCCGGTTCTGCGCCATATGTACCGCTCCCTGTATCTGGCCTCCAGTCACCTCCTTGAGTCCACCCATCTAGCTGGCGCTCTTCCTCTAGCGCGCTTCCCCTCCATTTGTCCGAGAATGATGAGTTTCTCCAGGCTGTGTAATGGGGATCGCATTATATGCCCAAAGAAACTCCGGATCCTTTCCTGGCAAGTAGTCAGCAGGCGCTTGACCTTCAGCTCTTCGAGGATGGAGACATTGGTTCTCATAGCTGTCCAAGGAATGCGTAGCAGCTTTATCCAGCAATACATTTCAAAGGCATCGATCTTTTTGCGTTTCTTTTTCCTGAGACACCAAGTCTCCACCCCGTACAAGACGATAGAGAAGACCAACGTACGAACCAAACGCATCTTAGTTACTCGGCGAAATCAATGTAGGCAACATTAAAACCTTTTATCTAAGGCAGTGGTTATGTTAAGAGCGACATAGGCCGGCGTAGAACACCACCGTCGGCTTCAACTATAAAACTCTTACTTATGGAGCGAAAATCGACGTACAACACTGGTCCGAATACTTATCCGCCTTAATTAATAATAAAAAGTCCAATTACGAGTAGCGATACTAGAAACATAGGTCAAACAATTATATCTCTCATCAACCGATTCTTCTATACTGGATAGTTCTATACTCTTCGTACATACTGTGTTACTTATGATATTTCGTATTCAAGTTTAACAATATTTGCTATGTGTATGTGCATTACTATAATTCTCATGTTGTATTTGTTATTTTAGCTGTTCTACACACACTCATCACTTTTAATTATTATTCTCATAATCCTCTCGCAGGTCTGCTGGAAGAGATTTCTTAAAGAAATAAGCAGTGCCTTTGTACATAATTTTCCTATTACTCTGTACTATGTCTTTTTTTCTTGTGTACTAAATAAATAAAATAAAAAATAAATAAAACATCCTCTCAAATCACATCCCAAGATCATTTCCTTGTTTCACGGCTGTCCGTGTTGGAGAAACGATTTTCGTGTAATCCGTGAACTTGGTTCTTCAAACGAGGCATAACTCCATAACGTCATATAGCTTCGTTGATAATGAAAATAATAAGCGAGAATACATTGAACTTGTGCCGTTTTTACTCTGAAGCGCGGATGTACCTATGTATGTAAAATGAAATTCACATTCCGAGAACTGGTGGTGAGCTATCGAACGTCATGGGTGAGACCACGTCCGCCCACTATACCCTAATCGTTTATCGTTTAACGGTACTAACGTAAGTATTCAAACGTGTTACCGGCTTTTATATATGCTCATGCGCTGGGATTAATGTAGATACTGTTGTAAATATTAGTTGGTTTTATACAATATTTTACAAATGTAATCGTGTTACAAAATAAGAACTATCAGGGCCTCTTAGTTGTTATAAAAAAAAAAAAGAACGCCTATGGAATTCAGTAAAAATGATTTGTTTTCAAAGAGAAGCTCAAATGTCAGCCATTTTGTTTTATAGCTGAATTATGTACTGACTCAAAATTCGACTTCAATAAATGTAGATTGATTTTACTCAATTCATTCAGTTAGTTAAATCAAATTTTATTTAACGTAATTAAAATTTTATGTGTACCTTTTCACTATGAATATTAACTTGACAATGTTAGTCATTATCACGTCATTCTTTGGAGTGAATGACTTTACGAAATAATGTGCCTTCGCCCGAAATGGTGGTCCGATAAATTCAACCGAATTCAGCTCTATTCAAATCATTTACGGTCACTCATTATTATTTAAATTAAATTAATTAACACAACTGAATATATAATGTTATATCTATGACGGCAAACGAAGAAGAAGTCGTCCAAGGAAGTGATGAGTTGACGAAATAATAGCAGCAGCAGGAAAATAATGGAGAAAAAAACAAATAATAGGTACAAAATTAAATGGAGTAAGCTAGAGAAGGCCTATACACGAAAGGGGGTTTCAACAACAGAATAAGTATTATATTGGTAATTTCAAGAAAAACCTCTTGTGTGAGATTGTTGGAAATAAAAGTCTTATTATTATTTGTTATTACATCTATGACGAAAAAAATTTAGCTAGTGTTACGGGATCTCACGGCCAACGGCATTCATTATTACCGCAAATGTATAAGAAGTGGAAATATATCTACGTAAGAATAAAGGTTTTTTCAAATCATGAATTAAATGGTAAGATCTGAAAGGAAGACGAACGTGGGCCAAAGCGGTTTCAGGATGTTTTTGTACTTTAAAAAAAAAACACCCACAGTCAAGTCATTGACAACGCCCACGCGGTAGGCGGTAAAAAAAAAAAGTTTGAAATACGAACGCATTAGCAATTATAATCAGTTGTGTAGATGATGTGGCGGGAAAACGACGTCCCTGCCTACAGACCTAAAGAATTAACATAAAGAAATCACATTCGATCGTTTTGCCTTGTTTGTTATAATTTGTCAATATCTTTTTAGTTCGTTCGCGACATTAGGTAACGGGGCACTATAACGTGTATTCCGCTGCCGACCTAAATGAATATTAAGCATGGCAATATTAATTTTTGTGTTGTCTATGCATCATATGACAGATTTCCAGCCAGAAACAAATTATACTTCCGACTTAAAAAATATGTAACGTATTTCAATAGGAATTAATTAAACTAACAAAAAATTTAACGACATACATAAGAATATTTATTACGATTCATAATATGCGAAAGACTAACTACCAGCACTGAATCACGCAAAGTCACACAAACAATACGCCGCCAAAGCGTTCCGAAACCGACTCTACGTACATAATATTTCTTTTACAGAAACACATTAACTTCAAAATGTCTTCTTATGCTGTCGTTTATACCGAAACCGGCGACCGTCTTACAACAATCTTCTGGAACCGAGATAAGCCTCATTTGCATTAGGGACGTGGCGGTTTTGCGCTGCGTAACCATCGATATCGATAACGGACACAATTAGTGTCGGGACAGTCAAAGTACGGCTATCGATAAATTTCAATGTCGACATTTCGAGACAAAACGCGATTTTATCGAGCGATGATATTTGTTGTTGTTTTTATCTTTCGATTTAGTTTTTGTCTTGCTCTCTCTTGCGTAAGATGTACGATTGGCAAGCAAGCAAGCAAAAGTTAAGGTATTTTTTATTACGTTCCGTCTAAGCAACCCGATGTTATAGTGTTCTATATTTAATTAATATCTATAGGTATAAATAAAAAAATCTGAAGTGTCTGTGTGTAATGTTAAAATAACAAGCTTTTTACTGGATGCATGAAAGTAGATTTAAGTAGGTAATTATACAAATAAAAAATAAAATAAACTGTTTTTAATAACCGCATTAAAATGTGTATACATAGAGAATCAGATAAGAAAAAAAAAACAGATTAAAAGAGACACTTTTTTTCGGCTAATGTCATTGCTAGATATGAATTCACCGAGCCTCTTTTCCAAGATGACGGATGTAAATTCTCCTCCAAGACGACTTTGAGCTAGTAACTAACCAACATAAGCAGATACATAAAAGTGGATCTAAGTATTTTATTGCAAAACACACAAAATCGCTATTATTCATTTTACTATGAAAATGTCAAGATAAGATCGTTATTCGGTAGTTTTATTCGTTTTTTTTTTTTTTATCAAGTCTCCTATTGCGAATAAGAATAGAACGATATAACGTAAACGTTTTAAAGGAAACGAATTAATTATTTTGTAAAGTATATTCTTTGAATTATTCTTTTAATATCTTTTAATTTTTGTTTTTGCGATTCGTAGATAGAATAAATAAACTTTTACACACACACACACACACACAAGCACGACGTAATCCTCCATTACCACGAAAACTTTAAAGGTTTACANTGCGAATAAGAATAGAACGATATAACGTAAACGTTTTAAAGGAAACGAATTAATTATTTTGTAAAGTATATTCTTTGAATTATTCTTTTAATATCTTTTAATTTTTGTTTTTGCGATTCGTAGATAGAATAAATAAACTTTTACACACACACACACACACACAAGCACGACGTAATCCTCCATTACCACGAAAACTTTAAAGGTTTACACAAAAGTCGGAAATAATGTAATTATAATAAAAAATCGCGAATGAATCCGTAAAAGTTGTTTTGATTACACATTTCATATCTTAACTTGGCTCGAATGAATCTTTGATTTGAAGATGCTTTCCGATAAAGGTACATTAGGGAAACTCAGGTTCAAATTCGTGATGACCAATTTTTAGGAAACAAAGGAAAGACCTTACCCCGAGCGGGAGGCTTTAATTGGTAGACCGACTGTGAGAATGTTATCATTCGGTAGGCAATTGCATTATTGAAAGATGTCCTCAACTTAATTACTGTTGATATACTTGTTTATGAAGGAACTAGCCAAACTCGGTCCTGCTTGCTGACTGATCCTTGATTTAGTTATGACAATATCGCTACTAAGCTTCCCCGAATCGCTACTAGCTAGACGAACTTAAGGATTTTCTGAAAGTTTCATTAAAATCAATCTAGTCGTTTCGGAAACTTAAAATTACATTAATATACTAAAAATACATACATACAAATACAATTCTATTAGAAGGCGCGATGGCTGATTAGAATTGATTATCTATATATTAATACGTGAAGCAAAAACTTTGTATCCCTTTTTACGAAAATTGCGCGGACGGAGGAGTATGAAATTTTCCACACTTATAGAGAATATAAAGAAGAAGTGCACAATGCTAATTTTTTTTTTAAATAAAGTATAAACGATACATTAAATCAATAAAGAAAATATTACACACACTACATACCATGTATTTGACGCACACACGCATACTACTATTTATTGTCAAACTTTTGTTCTTGACGTCTGTTGTCAAATTGAGAAATATTGTTTGTCTTTGTTAATATATTTATAGGGTAGTCTTGGCGAAATTTGTGATTATAGAAGTATAAAATACAATCATAATAGTGTACAAACTTACAATTCCAATTATAGTCGAATTTCGACTACTGCGGGACCTCTAGTTTATCTTATTTCGTTTTCGCCCGCATTTATATATCTACAAGAAAAAACCTCGAAACCACTTCTTTTTTTGATTTTATCACAGATAATCTAATACCTAATTAAGTCTCGTCTACATAGATAACTGTTTTAAAATAACACTCTTGTGAATATTTTAAGGTTGATTTTATGTGTAAATGTAATAGCATCTGTATGTTTCCATGTTTCGTTAAAGGTATTATTAATTTCAAAATGAACGCCAGTGGAACCTTAAAACAAATCTAAATACAGTTTGCACTCAACTCGAAGACTCCAAATTTGTTGATAAGCAATTAAAAAATTATAGAATGTAATTTTTTGTTTGTTTTTGTGTTAGCTTGCATAAAGTTTTTAAAATTATTATTATAATACTTGAGATTAAGTTATTCTATAGATGCAAATTTTTCACTTAATTCTCATATAAATTAAACTCTTATTTTTCTTTGTCGTTTTTTATTCAACAAAAAAATACATCATATCATTTATCAATGTCCATTTACGTATGGCTTACAAATTAATATAATTTTCAAGTAATATTTAATTACACAGAGCTGGCAGTAAACGAGTAGGTATATCATATTTTGTTCTAGAACTTTCGTAGAATTTTCTATATGTAGTTACTAAAGTTTTCTAACTTCAAAACAAGCAAAGGGATACCTAAATGTGTATGGTATTAGCTATGTATGGTTTATTCTGCCCTTTAGAGTTTTTGGCAAGACAAAATGGATCGCAATGTTGCTGACGAGGATGTCGAAGATACAGCAAAGTGGAGGAGTAACGTAAGGAAAGCTGACCCCACCACCATGTGGGATAAATAGCTGGGAAGAGAGAGAGAGAGAGAGAGGGGAGTTTTTGGCGGGAGCAAAGTTGTGAGAATTATTTTATTTTCATATTTTAATGTTTCTTCAGTCTTAAAAGTGCAATACTGGGCGGTGGCTTATTACCTAACCATTTAGCATCTATACAATTATATAAATGTGCGAAAGTGAAACAAAGCCGCTGGACGAGGCTTCTCAAGTTTTCCCAAATAGTTCAATAAAATCTCAGTAAATAACCAACATTTTTCTAAAACTTTATTTTATCTCATTCGATCTCTTTTTTTTATATCACCTCAATTGATAAACCTAACTTTTTTTCATAGAATACAATATGGTTGTATTCAATAAACGAAAAGTTTCTATAAAGTCGACATTGGTGTGCCTCGAGATAAATGTGACTAGGAGGCGTATGGAAATGGTAGTGCAAGGTAGAGGGGGAAGAGGTCGCCCGAAGAAGACATGGATGGAGTGTGTGAATGACGATATGAGAGAGGAGTGAGTGTTGAGATGACGCCTGATAGAAGAGAATGGAACAGAAAAATAAGCTGTGCCGACCCCACCTAGTGGGATAAGGTGAAGAAAAAGAAGAAGAAACTCGACATTGATAACGGTGGCATCGCAAGAAGCCAATTGGGATACTGAGAAAACAAAGAACTTGTCTTTTTTATAAATTCAATTCGTTCCTTCAATTTTCGATATTTGGAATACTTAACAACATCTCATTCACTTGATTAGTTAGTATCAGTGCCAAAGCTGCATCAGTGCACAGCGTGTGTTGTTGAAAATCGACATACTTACTTAGTATACCTACAAGAGAAGAAATTATATCAACGCAAGGCCGGTCAATCTTCTTATTATGCCATCTAAGTATTTATATCTCCATTCTCCACTAAATTGATTCTTAAACGTTATAAATTAAGAATTTTCAATAGAAATGAAAACGGTGAATCAGCCTGTCTATACGTAAATCTATTATGACCTTTACTACAGAATCCGATGCAAACTTATCAATGATCAACTTTCACTTCTATTGAATCCGAAATTGTAATTTAAACTTTCTATAATTACGTAATTCGTAGTATACAAAAATTACGGATTTAAAACCAAAATGATATCAGTAGAATGAAGTTCACGTTTTCCAGATTATAAAAAAATATAATGTTGCCATCATAAATAAATAAAAATCTACTCTGTTAGAATTTAATAGACAATATCATCACAAACAATTTAGAAAATAAAAAAAACGACTATACTAGAGTTACATAACGTAAAAAACGAACAGCCATAGCTACACATACATTATCACATATTACGCACTTAAAAAAAAAAACCAGACACAACGCAGCATCTCATCCCGTCTCTAGAGATGCGTAATTCTTGCGTTCAAGTCGGTCATTGGTCAATGGCTTGGTACACCATTGGTCCGCTCCGGTCCGCGATCGTCGAGCGCCGAGAGGCGGACACTGTGTCCCCCGTTCAAACACTCACTGACCACGGTGCCGTGAAATAAACTGATTGGTAGATCAACTAATTACTTCACGTTCAATGCTTCACAGTGATTCTGTTCTACATAGTTTTCACATTTTATGCAACGATTTGTAGACCCCCGGTAGGTCGAATTTCAACTATAATTTATTGAAATTATAAGTTTGTACGCTATTATGATTCTTTTGTCAAAGACTATTTATTATACTTCTATAATCACATATTTCTCCAAGACTACACTTTAGACAAATATTACCTAATAACAACAAACAATATTTAATCTATTCTCAATTTGGCCACAGACTATATAAGCAATAAGAAAAGTTTGACCATAAACAAACAGTGTGTGTAGTGTGTCTAATGTTTTTTTTTATTGATTTAATGTATGTATTCTTTATGCATAATTAAAAGAAAATAACATTCTGCCCTTCTTCTCTATATTCCCTATAAGTGTGAGAAATTTCATACTTCTCCGTCTTATAGGTACAATTTCAAGATATAAATAATATATTTTCTTCGTATTTTAAGAGTCCTAAGCGTAATTAAAACCATTTTTACTGTTTAATCTGTGTCAGGACAAAAGTCGACGCATAAACATCTTGATCGTCCGCGACCGATTTCTTTTCCGTACCTATTCGCTGGTAGCCTAAGAGTATTTTTACTATGGGGCCATTCCCGGCCACGACCAAGTAATCTGTAAAGTATCCGAAATATCGGAAATATCTAATATAATGATATTAAAAAATGCGAGATTAAACCGTAAAAGTAATTTTAATGATGTATTTTATTGTATACTTTTTAAAATCTACGAAATATCGTGATCTTTAGACATATTTGTTCGTTGTTAAATCAATTAAATATTTCTTACAGCTACCGAAACTTACAGTGGAATAACGATGATAAAACTAAGAACTAACTAAAAAATTAAAATGAATTTTACGACTTACGAAGCGCATATTTCGTGGGAATGTTAAATTAAAAACACGTAATAGTTAAATTAAAATAAATATTTAAAATAAATAATAAGTCACTCTTTTTTTTTATTTTTTTTATTGCTTAGATGGGTGGGTGGACGAGCTCACAGCCCCAAGTGGTTACTGGAGCTCATAAGACATCCACAACGTAAATGCGCCACCCACCTTGAGATATAAGTTCTAAGGTCTCAAGTATAGTTACAACGGCTGCCCCACCCTTCAAACCGAAACGCACTACTGCTTCACGGCAGAAAGAGGCGGGGTGGTGGTACCCACCCGCGCGGACTCACAAGAGGTCCTACCACCTACCACTCCTTCCGAAAATTGTAATTGCATGATATCTGTTTTAGTTTTACTTCTGTTTTAGTTATTTGGGCATGATATATGTACATAATTCTTCTAGAATAGTTGTTCTAAAAATTTTCTTTCTTTTTGATTAGTTTTTAAACTAGGTACCTACACGATACTCGTTGGTAGTACGCTAGGATCAACCGCAAATGGTTCTTAGTTATATTTGGTCAACAGATATTTCGTATATTTCATAAGGGGTGCGGCAACTATATAATATACAGAATAAGGAAGAATGAACGAATGAACAAATAAAATCTCCTTATAAGCTGAAGTTAAGTGCGATCCGCTGTTAGATGTAATTACGTGTAATTAATTACTGATCGATCAATAAATTGAGCGGTCAGACTGCGTCTTGCATAGAATAGATAATTAAACAAGTGCCTCGCTGGGTGAGTACTTAGTCTCTTAAAGACGGTTTTCTGTTAGAAATTTGTCGGCGTATTAAAAGGGCTTAGACGCGGATAATTGATTTACTAACAGCTGTGCGTTTAGCAATTGATTCTAAAACGGCTCATCAGAGTACTAGCAGGATGTTCGTTAGTTTAGTAGAGAAGTCTACGCATCTATAAAGATCGAAGTTGTCTCCTGAAAATGATGACTTGTTCGTCAGGTTTGAGCCCCGTGAGCTCACGTACTAGTTACGGTTACGCTGGAATAGCCTCTCTAGGCTACCAGCTTAGGTAGGAAAAAAAAAAGATGACTTGTATTGTCGAACAAGTTTTTTTTTTAAATGAAAGCAACGAAGTAATGCAATTCAGCTGACGTACGGGGTGCATGTTTATCACCTACCTAAATATGGTATCAGTTGCGCAGTAAAACTTACTAAAACTAAACTTGTACATAATTTTCCGATTACTCTGTACTATGTCTTCTTTTTTGTGTGTACATAATTAAATAAATAAAAAATAAAACTATGTACAATATACCTTTCCAAATAAATGTACATATTTTCTTTACGACAAGGTTCATTATTTCTGCTTCGTCTATTCAGACCTTATCGAATTGTCGTTGTAAACCGACAATAGAGATCAATGGAATCTTGCCTTTAAATTGAAAGCTCCAGGTAATAGATTTAATAGATTTAATTCTTTTTGGATCAGTAAATGCGCTGCTGATGCGCTCACGACATATGGACACAACGTCCAAGACAATTACAGATTTAAATCACTACATAGTCTTAAATTATGATGCTATCCGTCAAACTGGAGTAGGTATTATCGACCAGAAGTGAGGAAGTTAAAAATAGGAAAAAACTTAAAAGAACTAGAACACAATATATCTTATACCTTTAAACGAGCAATTCTTGTATATTAATAATATATATAATCTGAATCTCGAAAACGGCTCCAACGATTTTCATAAAATTTTAGTATACAAGGGATTTCGGGGGCGATAAATCGATCTAGCTACGATTTATTTTCAGCAAATGTTGTTTTATTCGTGTTTTCAATAATCAACTCTTCCCGACATCTATTGGCGAATAATAATACTATTTTTCTTAATTGAGGGCAACTAACCGCTTTAAAGACAGAACAAGATGGCGTTATCAAAAAAAAAACCGAGCAAAGCTCGGTCATCATCTAGTTTTAGTAAATTGCGAAAACTTCTAACAAAATTACTTTAATCTACTAAATAAATAGGAAGATGTTACCCAACCTTAATTGCTCACGGCATCGCGTTTAATACTATAAAAGGAAATCAAACAAGCACCGATCCGGAAACTATAAAGATGACAAGGAAAATCCTGTAGGAACGCCAGCGTGTGCGCACGCCTGACGTACCTACAGGACATGAGTCAGTCTACGTTGGAGGCGAGTACGTGATCATGTCGACACCACATATTAATACAGACCAGACGTGTATTGTTCTAACACAGGACAGATAGAAAAGCGCATGCGTCAATAATATTTGACCTTTAAAATAAGTAATCATGATCTAAAGCAGTTTATCGAGTGCAGTGTTCTTCAATCAGTTTTCGTGATGTCATAGCAGCAATAATTTCCCAATGTTAGGTCAGAAAATTTTCCATACTTCGAATAACCTTCAGTGCTTCACAGAACGCATATGGTGTTGCAATTGTTTGCAAAAATCTATGTTATCGTAATCTATATTCGATTGTCTTCGATGCACATATTATGGCCACCAAAATATCGTTCCATTTTCATTTAGACAATAACAATGACAAGGACCGCATGTCGTAAAAACAACTATAAATTTTGGCCGTAAACGGGCAGTCATACGTACCGGCCTTTTTTTTTCAACACTAATTTCCCTATGAATTTAATTATTTTTATCTTCCGAGAAATGTATGACACTGTCAACGTCATTACACACGTCAATTTGTCACCTTAAAGAGCCGACGGGGCTCGAACGCCGCCGAATATAGCCGAATGAAATCAAACATGGCCGCACGCATTCCGATTGCATCTAATAACCTCAAAATCGAATGCAAAATGGCGTAGCGAATAAATGACGCCGCTTCGTTTAGCATTCCGACGTGCCATAAACGTGTACGCATTTTCANCCGTCAACGTCATTACACACGTCAATTTGTCACCTTAAAGAGCCGACGGGGCTCGAACGCCGCCGAATATAGCCGAATGAAATCAAACATGGCCGCACGCATTCCGATTGCATCTAATAACCTCAAAATCGAATGCAAAATGGCGTAGCGAATAAATGACGCCGCTTCGTTTAGCATTCCGACGTGCCATAAACGTGTACGCATTTTCATTTGGGGCCATTGTCTTGGCAGATATTAGTATTGATTTCAATAAATAAATTAATCGTATAGGTTCGCGAATAGCATAACTTTGGCACGCGTCGGCGGACAAACGATGAATCAATAAGTCCTCAATTGTGCTTGTATGGGTCGTCTGGTTATTGCTGATTTTATATCGTTTGACTCATGTACTGGATACGTGAGGTAGGGCATTAACTTGTATGTAATTTTCATTGTAAACAAAGCAAGCAAACAGTGTATCCACAATTATAAAATGCTCTACTAGAAATGCGGCTCGCGTCGCCGAGTGGCCTGTCTGTTGATGTGTTACGCTTCATTTAATGTTCACTCTACTGAATTACTTGTGTTTTTCTCGCCTAAACCTGAAGCGAAGCCAATACCCAATAATACGATTGCAAATACTCGTCTATTAAATCATTCGCACAGACTTACATAGATTAACATTGATTAACATGGATAACAGATTCACAATGAATGAAAAAGATTGTCTTCAGAAATTGTAACGATTATTTTAATGACAGCAAGATTAAAGACCATGATGTCATTTTATTTTAAGTTTTACTTTGTAATTATTATTTATTTTCGATCTAACTTTAATTTTTATATTTAATTTAAATTTAATTAAATTTAACGCTTTTAAAAATATACGAAAAAAAATTCTTTGATTTGTTTCGCTGGCTGGCTGGCTAAATGATCTATCTACCTCAGTTATGTAAGCAATGATAAAACTTACAAAACGATCTTCATTTCATCAGATCTTCTAATAACATCTACCTAGATAAAAAGTTTAACACATATTAAAATCATTTTTCATTTCATAATCGAATAAAAAATTATCACTTTTACTTGTTTTCTTTTTATTTTACTCGCATTTCAGGCCAACTCACCGTGTTGATGACCGCCCAAGCAAACACACATCACACGGTAAAGAACAATGTTATTATCTCAACAACAAAAATAACTATGATACGACAGACATAAAGGCGTTGTTACAAAGAATGTAAATTCTCATTTAATTTATTTATTTTTTGTTATTAATTATCTTCGGAAATAGAGAGAGACGATTCAATCACATGATAGGTGGTAACAATAATATCTGTGAGCTTAAAGTGTAATTTACTAATATTAACGGTTTCTAGTATGAGATTGACATGTGAATAAGTCCCGTACGACACTATAGACAACGTGACAATCGACGCCTGCCTTTTCTTCTACGCGGAAAAATCGAAGTAGTTTTTATGTGATAGACAATCAATAATTTTATCACTAATATTATGTATCATATAAAATTACTAGAATCTTTTTAATATTAAAGAATACTAAGTAAAAATAGATTTTGGTTAGGGCTTTAGATTGAGAAAACTCATGGTACGCGCCATATCCAAATTAATACTTTCGGCATCAGATTACTAGTTGAGCTAAGCCACGAAAGTTTTGTAAGGTTCTGGTCGAAAATATTCGCTATCAAATCTTGCAACGACATAACTGTCGCAGCAAGGATAGGTTGAATCAACATGTCACACGACTGTAGTCAGTATTATTTATTATAATTACATACAAGCTTACAATTCGTTAGCATATGCCAATCCAATACACTTTTTATTGCTTAGACCGATTGTCGTGTTAAGTAGTCACCGGAGCCCAGAGAGGTCAATGACATGAGTTCTAAGTCCCAGTTTACAGTACAAAGGCTGCCGCACCCCTTAAGCCGAAAAGCATTACTGCTTCACGGCAGAAATAGGCAGGGTGGTGGTACCTATCCGTGCGGACTCACAAGACGTCCAACCACCAGTAATTACGCAATATAATTTTTGTGGGTTTGATTTTTATTACGGTGCTATTCCTTCAAAGTTATTTGTGAACATTTGTTAAGTACGTATTCATTAGAAATATTAGTGCCTGCCTGCGGGATTCGAACACTGTCACAGAAGCATCGCTCGATAAGAGTGCACAAGGTAACCTTTAGGCCACGACGACTTCATTTCTGTATTTTAACGTCACCGGATTGTACTTTGACCAGGCCCATTGGAAACTTATTGAGCACGCAGTGGCTCCGTGAAATCGCATTAAATATGCGGCGAAAATATAATATGAGTCTTTAGAAAACTTATTTACAGTCGTGTCCAAAGATGAACCACATTTATGTTGAGATTATTAGGCACGTGGAAATATTTTGAAATCTTTAAGTTAAGCCCGATCAAACTGTAATGTATTTATTCGAAACATCGGAAATAATATAATAAAGACACGAAAAAAGACGATATTAAAACGCAAAAGTACTTTCAATAATATTGTTGATGAATTAAATAAATAAAAAATCATAAACGGGGACTGTCTCGCAACCGCAACCTCTCTTGAGAAGACCGCTTATTCGATCATTTGGAATCTCGCGCGATAATTCTAATACTAGACTAGGTCACGAACGATTTGTTCATTTGTCTTTGAGATTTATTGACTTCCAGTCTGTCAACGCCTACAAGGGTTACCGCTATCTGCTATGCTTATTAAGGAATACTGTGACTGACATTTAAAATTTGATGTTAATTAATATCACTTTAGTACCAACCCTACAGAAATACAAGAAAACTTTTTTTAATTTAAAAAGAAAAGAAAGAAATTTAACATTAAAATATTGTCACATTGACAATATAGCCATTTGCTATTGTTCTGAGTGTATTGCCGATTCTCAATGCTAAAAATGTACTTTGAATCGGAAGTTAAAAAATCATTATTTCAAAGTGCCAACCCTAATCAAAACATTTTGATAGCGTTTCTGGAGCAGCGGCATCCTTAATAATAATAAAAAAAAACTTATCCACAAATATGACACCACAGAACAATACAATAAGTACATTGAACCATAACCGAAGTCGTTCAACAGTAAATCAAACCAGAACATGAACATACAATTCGAAATATTAACTGCAAATTAAGAAACCACCCATCGTAATTTAAATCATTCGATTCTAACGCCGCCGTCTCGATTGCAAGAATCGTTGTAAGGATCGATTAATTCGTAATAACAATTTGTCGGGTAGGGTCATATCGGATCGCCTACTTACGTTAAAATAATATATTCGTCGCATGAGCCTACGAAGAGCGTCGGCGTCGGTTAGTGCAGACAATATAATTTGATACTTTAATACATTTGAAATAATATTAAGGACTTACCTTTTTTTTCCTTTCCGAGCATCAATTTTATATGAGTCAGCCAACATCGTATATACGAGTATTTCAGAAATGCCAAAATGAACAAGAGTTTCAAAAATGTGACAAAAACTACCATTAGAGAGTTATAGTTCGTAATTGCAGATATGTCGCTTTCGCGATTCTACTATGCCATAGTAGAATATATTTTTTTCGCTTGAAAATGTTTCTAGACGCTCCTACAGCTTTGATATTTAATTATTGGCAACATTTCATTCAAATTTGTATATTTAGTACAACACTAGCATTCCCTGCCGATCTTTGATAAGACTTTGAACCAATGGCTACTGCATTGTCGAAACTCTGGACCGATTTCGGTGTCTATGGGGAACATACATACACATCCACTTTTTTAGACTATTTATTATTTATTTTCCCTCATTGTCGAAATAGTTCGTCAGCACGCATAAGGTACATACTTACTTTAAAAAGATTGCTATCAGTCAATACCAGTAAACGGGGTGGGCATCTTACGGCCACGAACGTGTAAAGTTGAATAATAACCTACTAAATCGGAAAAAATAATAATAAAAACAATTACGTACCCTGACCTTTACGGAAAATCACTTTTTGTGTCCGTATTTTTAGTAAATAAGTATTTTATGAACCAACCTGAGTCTTAGTTTTAATGAGTCAATATGAGCTGAGTTTAGAGGCTCTCATATAACATCTGCAGATCGTCAAGTCTCACATACCCCGCACGACCCAGGCGAGTAACTCGGAGGAGATTCGGCCCCAGACGAAAAAAAAATTGTGACTCTCATATGCGTAACAAAAGGAAAACCTCATGGATAAATCATTGTTAATCGTAAATGTAACCCGAGCAATAATTCAAAATGCAAAGAAACATTAGTTTCATATTTATACTTACTTAACTTTTCCGTACCTAAAGTAGATACAGACTTTTAAAGTAGATACAACAAATTACTAGCTATATTCCAGAACTAGCGGCCAGCTCCGGCTCCGCTCGGGTCTTTATCAAAAATTTCAACGATATTTGGCGTTGTTTTATTTTTTTAAATAAATGAACACCTATTGCGGCATAATTATAATAGTTAGACATATGCTGGCGATACTTTTTGTGAATAATAATGTGTTCTACAAAGTCGTAGTACATTATTTTATTCTATCATCAATAGTTTTCGCAGAGCACGCGATGTAAAGAATATTTTAGGTATTTTTTTTACACCTTGGGTTACATTTATTGGAGTTTCAGTGAGGTTGCATAATTTAAAAAAAAAAAAAATATAGCCTATGTCACTCGGGAATAGTGTAGCTTCTAAGCAGTGAAATAATTTTTCAAATCGGTTCAGTAGTTTCGGAGCCTATTCAATACAAACAAACAAACATTTCCTCTTTATAATAATAGTATAGATAGGTAAGATAATAGTAGTTAAAATAGAAACCGTTTACATTTATTTTTCGTCTCAACCTTAAAATTCCAATGATCAAAACAATATTTTAGAGTCAATAATGAAACATAATCAAAAGTTGGTAAGCGGCATTTTGTTTGGTACCAAGGTATTAGTATACTGTAAATGAATACGCTGTGCCATAAAGCACTGTTCGTACTGCGGGCGATTTTATCGAAAACGAAATTGTGAACTTTTATTATTATCTTATACCTTTAAACGAGCAATTCTTGTATATTAATATAATCTCGGAAACGGCTCCAACGATTTTCATAAAATTTAGTATACAAGGGATTTCGGGGGCGATAAATCGATCTAGCTACGATTTATTTTCAGAAAATGTTGTTTTATTCGTGTTTTCAATAATCAACTCTTCCCGACATCTATTGGCGAATAATAATACTATTTTTCTTATTTGAGGGCAACTAACCGCTTTAAAGACACAACAAGATGGCGTTATAAAAAAAAACCGGTCATCATCTAGTTTTAAAGTTAAACGTTACAGTACACTTTTGATGCGAGGATCTTGCTTCACTGGAATTGCCAACAATTTCCCTGTCTTCAACGCTACGCTCAAGTACTCGCTCAAGTACGCGTTAGTGCAACTTAAGATATCAGTAATATTAAAAAACTTAGTTGAATATGATAGGCATGTGCATTTACATATGTAAATAAAAATCATTGTTTCAGAGCTGAGAACAATTTGAGCCGAGACAAAGTTCATAGGAAAGACTGATGCCATTGTTGCTTACTCTTACCAAAAACATTGCTAGTACAAGACAAGTTCCTTTAGGTTATAGTACCAGTATCGAATATAATAAACTCGTACGTGTATGTATAAGCAACAAATACTTAAAATATTTCTTGATAGATTGTCATTTTTGTTTATATATCAATTATTTTATAGACGAAATTTCGCTGGCAACGAGACCTCAACTCAGCACACTATAGTAGTTCTGTGTCGTGACCCTATTGCGTGTGTGAGTCATGGCGGCGGCGCGTGCGCAGGCCTGTGGTTTTAAATTTCGAATTTAATACGAATTTGCATTAACTCGTAACGATAAGGCATGCCCAGATTTTTATTATTTGATTGGCAACGATCAAGATTGTTTGGTCTTAGTTTTTTTAGTCGGTTTTCAGTGTCAAACCTTTTATTGTTATTAAATTTTGAGACTTAAAGAAGGATTAGTTCATGTAACAAGAATATTTTAGTAAAGTATATGAATAGGAAACCTATTTGTGACACCTAATATTGGAAAGAATCAGTAAAATGGTGGTTATTTACAGAGACTTTTTCAGTGGATATTTTACCACATTTGTGCACTTTCATAGATGCTAAGTATTTAACTTTCTCAGATTTAAATCTGAGGAAACACTAAATTAGAAAAATAAAACTAATCAGACATCTTTGTTCGTCGAATTCCCGCGAATAATCTCTACAGCAACTGGCCTGATTGGGTCCACAGATTAAACATGAATTTGTCAAAGAGTATATGGACATACAATATGAGTTTAATCAACGAATTATATTCATATTCTCTGCGGAAATTTCTTGAGCGCGATCGAGATATTAAGACGTAAATCGCGATCAAAATCAAACTTTAACCTCGAGAACCTAATTTTAATAAACTCGGCTAAACGCAAACATTAAATTATTTGTGCTTGGCTTTATTTTTCATAAATACATAAAGACACGAAAACAGGTAGGTATTTTGAACAAGTTCATTACAAAGTTGCGTAAATTCAAGAGTCTAGTTTGTAAATTAATTGACATATTATACATACGTACGTGTGGGTGTGAACACCTGGGTGTTTCAGCAATTAAATGTTTGTAATTGAGATCTAGTTAGGTTAGGATCGTTCTGCGGCATTTAAATAGTTATTTGGAAAAACCGTGAGTTCGTATCTTTCGAAAAAGTTTTTCATATTGTTTTACAAACTTAGTTACTTTGTTTTATTTAGCTAGTGAAATCCGGCCACGTTCCATTGTGACATTATTCCCTGCCTTATTACACATTATTCCCTAGCTATTCTGATAGCCTGAGGGGCCATTCCAACTACGCACTGGCCAGTAAGTTAGTTCACGGGCTCAAGCTGAGAGACTTTGCTGACACTGGCCCTAGCTAGAACAGTGCTTCGCAGAATCCACCACCGCATCGGAATCGCGACCCACTTAAAAGATCCAGCAAAAAACTTAGCGGGTTGTGTCTGTGGTACTAATCCGTTAAAATACACATTGTAAAAACTTTTTTATTTATTGCTTTTGTGGGTGGACGAGCTCACGGCCCACCTGGTGTTAAATGTTTACCAGAGCCCAAATACATTACAACGTAAATGCCGCCACCTATATAGGTTCTAAGGTCTCACCCAGGCTGCCTTACCCTTCAAAACGAAACTAATTACTGCTTCTAGGCAGAAATAGGCAGGGCAGTGGTACCTACCCGTGCGGACTCACAAGAAGTCCGTCTATCAGTATATAAGTTACTATCAAATTACCATCTGTTGACGGTAGTTTGATAGTAACTTACGCTGACATACAAACAATTTATGTACTGAGCTCAAGACAAACAGTAAATCGCAAGCAAAGGCATCAGTTACAGACAAACAAACATACATAAAGTATTAAAAAGCAATAAAAAAACACGAGATTAAACCGTAAAAGTATTAATTATATCAAAGGGATATTTTTGCAACTTTACATGGGAAACATTTAAAAAAAAATAAAAAAATACCATAAGAAAGAATCTTCTTCGGCTAATTTAATGCAATAAACTTAATTGAAGTTCAATTAAAAGCATCGAATGTTGAAGCTAATCTATCTATCTATCTATCTATATACCTATATAAAAATGAATTGTTGTTCGTTAGTCTCGCTAAAACTCGAGAGCGGCTGGACCGATTTGGCTAATTTTGGTCTTGAATTATTTGTGGAAGTCCAGAGAAGGTTTAAAAGGTAGATAAATATGAAAATGCTCGGAATTAAATAAAAATAATAATTCTGTTTTTCCTTTGATGTGTCCCCGTCGGACGGATTCCTTTTGTTTGTTTTAAGTTTATTTTATACAAAAGTTTAGGTATTTTATTTATCGATTGAGGCACTACGAAGTCTGCCGGGTCAGCTAGTAACAAATAAAACGCACATTTTATTACAAAGATAAATGTGGCATATTAAGCGAAATATCGCTTAAAATAAATAACCCTTCGATATACTCAGTTTTGATATTAAAAGTAAACTAATTTTAAGTAATAAATCTAAGTTTAAGCGTAGTGTATTGTAATTTACAAATATTCTTTCGCCTATTATATAAAAAGGAGCGAGCAAACAGAAGCAGAAAAAGCGTAGTCCGTGTTCTTAGCATCAATCCCTATTATAAGAGCAATACAGTTGAATTTACAACCGCATTGTAAACGTCGCATCTCAATTTAGGCGAATCAATTACATTTTTATGACCAAACAACGAAAGAAACATTAAATAGTGGTCGTATAACAAATTCAAGAATCGATTCATACTATTCGTACTAACTTGTTTTTTTTTTTTTCATATCTTGAATGATATCAGTAAATTTATTTTAGTTCTTCTTCAATAAGCTACGGTGAGCGATATGTTTCAAAGATATAACACGACAATATTACCAAGGAAGCAATTAATCTGCGCAGTAAATGTTTTCCCCCGGGTCCGCCTCCCACATCGCGAGTCGCCTAAGACATTTCATTTATGGGCATCGCTCGTGCTATCGTTACACGCCAATCGACACCTTATCCAGTTGTTGTAATGGTTATTGTTGTTTGAACGAATTACTGTTAAGCAACAGGGCTGTCGAGCTAACGTCGATAATAAAGAATATTGGTTCTTTGTTGAAAAATATAGTCAGTGAATTTCAATTGGAAAAATTTAGGGTAATTGCAAAAACTGTTTTGTAGTATACGGATGATGGGCGCGATCGGAATCCTTAGACATCACAATGAAGCCTTTTTTTTTCTTACCTAAGCTGATGGCCATGAGAAGCCATTGCAGTGTAACCCTAACAAGTAGGTGAGCTCACGGATTTCAAACCTGACGATGTTGCTAACACTAACCTTAGCAAGAGCAGTACTTCGCAGAATCTACCACCGGATGGGAAACGCGACCCACTGAGAAGATCCAGCGAGAAACTCAGCGGGCTGATGCATGGGTTAGTTGCACGTCGACCTCTTTGTCGAGTTCGACGAGTGCGGTTACCGTGGTCCCTAAGCCTGCTCCTAGTGTTAGAGCTGAAGGCGTCTAATGCAAAAGTTATTAGATCTGATGGATCCGTATGGACGTGTCTAGGGCGTCGACGGTGACTGGCTCCTGCGTAAACTCAAATAAGTCCCAGAGTACTCCTAGTGGAACTCGAAGTTCCTTCGTAGTCTCAAAGAAACTCAGATTGTTGATGACTGCACTCCCTATTGAAAGATTCATACTAATATTTTAAATGCGAACGGTAGGTACTTTGTCTCTTTGTCTTTTGTACGTTAACATCTTAACTATTCTATCGATCAGATTTTTTGCATGGAAGTTGCCAGGTTTATAGAGCAGATAGATATGGTACTTTTTGTTACAAAATATATGCATGAATAAAAAAATACTGTTTCTGAGGGATATTTTCTTTCCTACCTATGCTATCAGCATATAGCCTTGAGAGGCTATTTCAGCTTCACCCTAACGTGTAGGTGAGCTCACGGGGCTCAAACCGGAGCGTTGCTAACAGTGGCCCTAGCAAGAGCAGTGCTTCGCAGAATCTACCACCGGATCGAAAAACGCGACCCACTGAGAAGATCCGGCGAGAAACTCAGTGGGCTGTGTCTATGAGTTAATTCGCTCGTCGAGCCCTTCATCGCAAGCGATGGGTTCGATGAGGACGGTGACCGGTGCTTGTGGTACCTAAAAGCACCGTTAATGGATCGGGAGGATCCGTAATGACGTGTTTTGGGCGACGTCGACTGTTTACCATTCGATCTACGGGATCGGGTATGGTGAGGGATACAGTTTCTCTACATAAAGGCGAACGAAGTCACATCTTATAGCTAGTAATAACATCACAAACGATAGATAAAGGGTGTTCGAAATATCGCCCATTTGCAATAATTATGAAGTTTTGTTAAAAAAATATAACCTAGTACCTTTTGTTTTAAAAGCTAAAATGCTTTGAAAGTTTTAAAAGTTATGAATCAAATTTAATGAGTAGTACGAAAGCAAGAAATGCGACACATTCCAAATTCATGATCAGACTACACCGATGGTACCATATCATAAATTTTTCATCACACCCATTTTTTTTAATTAGGTGATTTTATATTTATATTAGAGGTGGATGAAAATTTAATTAAATCATTACATAGGATTCGAGGTACATTTGTTATAAAAAGCGTCAATTTTTTTTATTTATTGCTTAGATGGGTGGACGAGCTCACAGCCCACCTGGTGTTGAGTGGTTACTGGAGCCCATAGACATCTACCACCTAAATGCGCCACCCACCTTGAGATATAAGTTCTAAGGTCTCAGTATAGTTACAACGACTGCCCCACCTTTCAAACTGAAACGCATTACTGTTTCAAAGCAAAAATAGGCAGACCCGTGCGGACTCACAAGACGTCCTACCACCAGTAATTAAAGTAATTAAAACCTAAATTCGTACGATCATTCAATAAGCCGGTAACCCTATCTATCAGATGCGACATCGTGAATTAATTGTATTATTATTGGCAACACGTTACGAATAGTAATAGAGCGTTGTCGGTCCGTCTTTTTGTTCGCGCTTCCTGGAACGGTTTTGTGTATATTCCGTGCGAGTTACCGAAACTTGCGTTCGTAGAAACAGACTGATCGTGAATTCTAGGTGGATCGTTTAGGACCGAGGTTAACCGCTAGACTGGACTAGCTCGTTTCTATTGCCGTGTTGTTTAAAACAAGCGAACATACCTTTTTTTTAAGAGATTTTACGACCTGGTAAGTAAGTCCTTTAAGTCATGTCTTATTTTTATTTATATTCTTATGAAATGAAATGAAGATGATTAATTTGAGACATTAATCAACTGGGATGAAATTAAATGGAATGCGATGAGATGATATGGGATGAAATATAATCTCAGTAAAGTGGTGGTCATTTAATGTGATTTTTGCAGTGGACTTTTTGGAGGATCTCGAGAAGTTACGTCGAGCGGTTTTGTTTCATTTTCCCACATTTATGCACTTTCGGTTAATAAACCACCGTTATTACACATTTAAACCTAAAGAAACACTAAATAGACAAAATAAAACAAATCACACAACTTCACTCCTCGCGTTCCCGCCAAAAAGTCCCGCAAACATACCTCGAATTATCTCTTAATTAATTGAATAGGGACACATCCGAAAATATCTATGCATTTTGACGCTTATTCTTTATGGAAGTTTAAAAATGGCGCGTATTTTTTTTTTAAACTATGCTACATGATTAGATTCCGTCATATCTGCTTTTAGACTGTTACGGATTATTTAGAAATCATAGAAATTCGCTTTCTGTTAATATTAATTAGCGTCGTTATATTTTGAAACTAGACATTTCCAATTTATCAGTTGCCATTGAGATGTTTCGCAACGAAAAGTTATTATCGTGTGACTGAATGGCGAACGCAGAATGCTTTTTAATTAAATGCTTAAATTTGAAAAGGAAAGATTTGATAAAAAAGAGCACTTAAAAAAAGCATATTATTTTTATAAATTAAACATAGATCAAGATTAGTTACATTAAAACCGGACGCCATATTAGTTGAATAAAAACGGCCTATGACCAAACTTGGTGATCGGTCCAAAATGTGAGCGGTGTAGGCGAACCATCAGGCTTCCATGACCACGAATTTTCTATATATTTAGAAATATCCTAAACTTTTGGATTTTGGAGCTTTTGGATAGCCCATAGGTTTAAAACATAATATTTTAAAGCAGCCAGAGGAAGAGGTAGATCTAAAAAGAAATTGATGGATTGCGTGAAAGACGTCATGTGTAAGAAGGGAGCGAAGGACATGTGAGCGAAGAAATGCTATATGATAGAGGAGTGTAGAAGGAGAAAACATGATGATGATTTTAAAGCAGCCATCTTGTTTTTTTCTATCAATCAATAGAAGATTCAGTTTGAAAACTATGAAATCACGCTGAAATATCAAATCAAAGTATTAATTAATTTCATTTTTTTAACCTGTTGATACTGAGTAGGATATTAGAACAAAGCTACAAAATTAATGTATCGTCCATAGGTTCTTGACGCGGATGCAAATTTTCAAATTAATCGGCCGACTTGAAGTGAGCGAAAATGACGTTTAAAAATACCTTTACAAACCAACAAGCCACTAAGAGCGCGTTTATAAAAGGCACGCATTTGGATTTGTTAGAATAATAATAAAAAATAATTACGGTGATTGATTTATTTTTGCGCCTGAGTAAATAGTAACAAGAAAATTATTTCAAACTGCAACAAGTTCACGTCAAACTAAAATTCATAACAAACTTCGAAGCGACTAATTTCTCGGCAAAATTCGAATACATGGTCAACCTACAAGATTGAACAGCCGCTGATACGCCATTACGGTTTATCTCGTCTTATAATTACTAATATACGCTACTGTACTTTATGATACGACCTTCTTTTTTTAGACTTTATGAAATTATTCTTAGAACAAAAAGATGTTGGTATACTGTAGATACCGTCTCGGAGAACTTTTGCTTACGTTGCATTAATTGTGGAAGTGGCTTTTTTTTTAAATGAATATTTACGTTTTGTATTTAAATAAAACAGAGTCTGATTATTGTGCTAGTTTTTTTTTCTCTTTTACTAAATGTTACTTAAGTTTTTCTTTGGCCTTCGCGTGTCATAAACATAATTACTGGTATAAAACTATTCATTTTACAGTTTTCATGGTCACGGACGACAGTCGACCACGAAAACCATAGAGTATTCGAAACGTCAGAAATAATATAATGATTTTTTTAATATAATATTAATATTTCTATATATTATATATTAATATTAATATTAATATTAATATTAATATATCTTGTTCTTTTTTTTTATTGCTTAGATGGGCGGACGAGCTCACAGCCCACCTGGTGTTAAGTGGTTACTGGAGCCCATAGACATTCACAACGTAAATGCGCCACCTACCTTAAAAATAAGTTTTAATTATGCTATCTCCTTGTTTTATATTTTGCGTTCATTTTCACCTCAATTTTGATTGTTTTACGAAATGAAGAGAAAAGAAAATAATTGGTTTCTTTTTTCATGGCCTCGTTTATAAGAAGGTCATGTCGTGGCATTGGAGCTCCGCGATGGAACAAGGCTGTTTCAGACTCCAATTATGACAGGGAAAACATTTCTGGAAATCCACCATCAGATTATTGGATAGATTTGAAAGCAAAATACGATGAAGTTATACGGTGAATTCGCTTACAAATTACTTTCCAATAGTCTGGCTTAGGTAATTAATAGTTTTGGCGCAAATAATTATTCGTGGTAGGGCGTCTTACAAGCCTGCACGCGAAAGTACCACCATTTTGATCATTTCTCTAGGAAGCACACATGGTTTTCGGTTTAAGGGGTCAGTCATCCATCATACATTAAACTTCAGTATTCGACCTCAAGTCTCAAGCGTGGTGGCATTCTCATTGTGATATCCCGAGACCCCTAACAACAGGGGACCGAGAGCTCGTCAACCCATCAATGCAATCCAAAATAAATCATACGCGGTTATACGTCAAACTGAAGTCATACGTCAAACTAAAGTCATACGTCAAACTAAAGTCATACGTCAAACTAAAGTCATACGTCAAACGCAAGTCTGTCAGCTCTTTCTAACGGACTAACTAATTCTTAGTCGATAAAATTAAATCGGCACATGCAAAGCGAACTAGTTTAGATATGCTGCAATGCAATATGTCCATTTAAGGCGAACTGATATTAAATTATATAAACTTACTAAATTAGTGGTAATCATGTAATTATCTCCGTAAACGGGAAAACGGCTTCCTTCTGTTGAATCTGATTTATTACCTGAACTCTGTATAGAATATGTGTCCAAGGATTCCGCGAGTCAAACATAAATAAAGAAAATAATACAAAAAATGTATGTTACGTAAAATTCGAATTTTAATATAAGCACATGAATAAGGGTAAATGAATTTTATTACATTTAATTTGAGATCTGTATTTCAGTTGTTTGGCATTTTTTGACCCGCGATACGGACAAATAGAGCTTTAGTTAGACAGAGACTAACAATAATTTTTAATATATTATATGTTTGTTTTGTGCTGTTGGTTTCCCAAATAAATAAATAAATAATGTAATGCATTTTTGTTTACAAGTTTTTGTAGGATATTTTTTTTAAAATCACATTATTGAGATGAATTACTTGTCATTAATATTCCTTGTTCCATTAAGAGATTCATAAGCTCTCTTCTTTGTCTTTGAGAAATTTGAATTATTAAGGACATATGTAACTATTTGATAAAGATTTGTGTACATGGTGAAATCAAACAACATTCTCTTTATTTACTACCGGAAAAAATGTTTCGTGTCTATCTATTTCATACCTATTAACTTGCAGTACCTAACTAGTAATTTATCGAAGGTCTGTTCATTAAATTTTAAATTACATTCATAATGTATGTACATAAATTTGGTTGACGAAACGTGCCTGTGTATCCATACCTTAATTTACGAAACAGAAATTACAATTGTATATCGAAATCCAACTGTCAAAACAACAGTTCAGCTAACCTTAGAGTTAGCTCCAGATTCATACGCACACCACTATACCTTGACCTCGCAAAAATCGTCCCCCAACCTATTATTCAAATCGATACTTTAATCGATTTTCCCGGTGACTCAAACTTCCTATAAAGGTTACGACTATTTAATTAAGAGCTCTCAGTATGTGAACGCCGTTCTAATATATGAGGATGTCGTTGTGGTATCGGATTGCACCTAAAAAGGTGGGTCATTTAGCCGATAAATGGTAGTAGACGCCAAGGTCGATTGAGTTGTAAATAAGCTTCTAGTAGCTTCACTTAAGAATTCGATAATTAAACTAATGTCCAAAAATTGTCTCTAACACCGTCTTCTACTTTACTATGATATTAGTTCGTCGTAAAAGTTATTCGTGAACATTCGATAAGTATGTATTTAATTAGAAAAAATGGTACCTACCTTCCTATAAATCGCCTATGCGTCTATTGAGGCGCCTAATTCTGTAGGCCACGACTTCTACGAAAAATATACTTTTCTATTTTAGGAGCAAAATGGGAGTTATTTTTCTAGAATTAAAATACTAGATTCTATACTATTCTATACTGGAAGTTTCTGGAGAACCACTAATGTATAATACGAACCAATTGAAAGTGTTTTATCATGATAAATCTCTGAAATGTATCATTTCAACTATACACATGTATTTCTTAATATATCCAACCTCTATTTTGTAAGAAAATACAATAATTAATCAACAATCTAAGTGATTACCAAGTTATTTAATACAAAATTTTAATTACGTATTTGTAAAAGTATCCCGTGAACTCACTGTAGACACAAGCAATTAATCTGGCAACACATATGCTTAGTGTTACCAGCTTAAATTATACAATTTGTGATTTGACCTGTCACGAAAAATCGTTTAAGCAATCTCCGACTTTATTTCGCACTGCATAAGGTACACACAGCTCACGTTACTTGTATCTGTAATTGTATTGCGCTATGCTCACTATTTATGGGTAGATATGTTTTTTTTATTTGTGTTTTATTTCATTAAGAGTGATAGGATCTAGCCACCCACGCCGGTAACGCGTAATGACTCGCCATATCTTACATTCGTGCGCAGTACTGTTATGATGAAAAGCGGTCAATTATTATCTGTGTTGGCTGTTTTTTGACGTACTAATTCATGAATATACTTAAAGACCTTGACTGGCGGTAGGACCACTTGTGAGTCCGCACGGGTGGGTACCACCACCTTGCCTATTTCTGCCGTGAAGCAGTAATGCGTTTCGGTTTGAAGGGTGGGGCAGCCGTTGTAACTATACTTGAGACCTTAGAACTTATATCTCAATGTGGGTGGCGCATTTACGTTGTAGATGTCTATAGGCTCCAGTAACCGCTTAACACCAGGTAGGCTGTGAGCTCGTCCACTCATTTATGGAATTAAAAAAAAGCTCTAGATCTGCAGAGGGGCTTTTTTTTTACTAGTGGTTCTTAACAAGCTATCAGTTCATACATATTGATTCCTATCTGAAGAGCCGGTGATCTGACGTCCTTGAATTACACTGTATGTCTCAAGGTGTAAAATTCAAGAAATGCGGCTTATGAGCTCTGACTCCCTCACAATTAGCCATAGGATCTAATTATTAAGGTAAGTTTTATAGTTATAATCCCTAAATTAATTAATTTTTATTCATTTGTTTCTCGATTCCATTAAAATATTCGTAACACTTCACTCGACGACTGTACAGCGTCACGTTACAATCGTTTCTGTACTCGTCTGTAACTTGTCCTCGACTCCTGTTTCATATCTCGCGGTGAAAGTTACACGGGTTACCGTAATTATAACAATACTTTACCATATATAGGGAGAGCCTAACCAAAAACTTATATACGCTGTGATGTGAAGCAAGCCACAGTTTGAACGGGAGACTACGAGGTATCACATCTCTCTTAACCATTACTGGCTCAAACAGTTGTCTATAGACTAAATAACTAACTCACTGATGGCTCAAAAGCTTCGTTACGAAGCCGTAAAATCTTAAAAATCTAATTTACTAATGACAGGCCGTATTGTGAGCTCACGTGGATATGTACCATATCCCTGCCCTTTGTCGCGAAGCAGCCATGCTTTTCGGCTTAAAGGAACACAGCCATTATACAATTGAGCCTTCGATCTCAGGTTGAGACTAACCGAGTGAAAGCAAAAAATCCTATTTCCAGTAGTAAAAAAAATGGATATTTTGTTGATTAATGTTAGTTTGATTGTTGTGTTCAAATTTCAATTTCGCAATTAAGTAATCTGTGGTAGATTAAATAGCTAAGTAGTTGCTTGCTTAGTTCAAACTTTTAAACCGTTAATCGCAAAAATCATAATTGTAGTAGTCTCAAGGTGTTGACAGTGAGAGCTGGAAATGTGTTAGTAAATCTTGGAGATCTCTCGCGCCATTGAACCTATTGTCCGACTTCTTTCTCCACGGGGCACTTTAAGCTTTTGATGCCTTTGCCCATAACCGTTGTAAACAGAAATATATAAAATGTATACGTACTTAAGGTGCATAAAAATTATAAATCCACAATTAGATTAGCAACACGTCCCTTTGACGTTCAGTTTCAATCAAAACACCATGGATTTGTTAACACGTATCGCTTTTTGCTGTCCAGAAGCACATTTTTCTATTCGCCGCTAATTTCCTAAACAAATTACTTAAGCCAATAGTTTTTTAAATCATCAAGACAGCACAACGCAAATGCCGCCTTAAAATACTTCGGAAACGAATAGGGTTGCCATTATGAGGTGATCTTTCGTGGATACGCAAACTTAATGTTATTAGTGGACAAGAAAAAGTCGTGTAGAGAAACTCCGTTTATAATTAGGTCGGATAATGTATCTGCTTATGACGAGTATAAAAACGGACAGGCATCGCGGTCTCGTCGTAAGTATTAGAAATTCAAATGGTGTAAAACCGGCATAGAATCCGCTGACTCACTTGAATTTAATTCTCCGGGTAGTGTTTTGTTTGGAGCTCCGTCGTTTCTGTTCGTGCTTTAATATTTATAATCGCTAGTTTAGCTGTTTGTCGATGTAAATTTTATGATAATTTTTAATTACAAAATTTTATAATATTAATATAAAAATTAACCAATAAATCAAACGGTTCTTTTGCATAAAAAGAAAAAAACGAAATGGCGTCATCTGATTTCGAGAAGTATTCGAAGTTTAAATTTTAATAATTAAACTCAACGAGTTCGTGCTACTACTTTTTTTTCACTTGTAATAATTACATCTATTACAGCATTACGATGTGAAAAGAATTTATTCCATCAAATGATCATATAACTTATCTTATATCCCATATACCATGTTTCGTGAAATATTTTTGTAATAATATCGTATTATTAATAGTAATTTTCGTGTCAAAAAAACAATCCAGAAAAAAGCCATAATAAAGATAATCAAAACGAATATTCCTAAAAGATCTAATATATAATTTAACTCAAAAATACTTACCTAACATCTTACTGAGGTCGGCATTATGCAGATCAGGATTTTCGTCGGCCAGCTTCTTACGCTCCACCTTCGCCCAAACCATGAATGCGTTCATGGGTCTCCTTATCCTGGCTTCCTTTAGCGCTTTCGCCTGTCCCATTTTAGTTGTGAAGGGAGCCCTCGCGTACTGCTGCGTCGAGTAATCTCTGATCGTGTCATAGGGATTTCGATAATCGTATGGCGTCCTGTAATCGATGCCGTAAGGTAATGTAGACCACACCAGTTCGGGACTGGTCTGGTCCTGGACCGAGTCTGCGCTGTTCTCGACGGCTCCTTGGACGTATTGCTCGTAGGTGCGGTGGTATGTTGGCGGTGATTCCGCTACCCCTGTGCCTCCCGAGTCCATCATGCTGGAGAAGAAAAAAAAATAGGTTATTAAATTGCACATTTTTAGTATATACTAGCCGCACTCTCCCGCTTCGCTGGGCATATAAAATTAACATTATTATTTATTGTCTTTATTATTAGGGAGTCCAACACTGATATAAATATTAACCTATCCATTAAGTACATATATTTTCTACGTGGATACCAAGTTTCAAGTCAATCGGATGCATGGTCCAGTAGTTATAACGGAACATCCGTAAAAACCACTACAGATTTATATATTAGTATAGATTAAGTGACCAATCCAATTGAACGATAATTTTAAGACACTTAAATAAAGGTGCCGGAATAAAATATAATAGTATTTTTTTTTTCAATTTTTATATATTTTTTGCAATCAAAGCGTATAATAATATTGAGTTGAGTATATATATAACTCATGTCATTATATTACTTTTTGTAGTTGCGAATACATTATAGTTTTCGTAGTCACAGATAATTAAGCTTAGTACAATATACAAATGTCGAAAAATAGATCCTTTAAGCTGTCGAGAATAACCTCTTGTGAGTCCGCACGGGTAGGTACCACCATTCCGCCTATTTTTGCCGTGAACTCGTAATGCGTTTCTTTTTGAGGGATGGGGCAGCCGCTGTAACGATGCTGAGACCTTAAAACTCATATCTCAAGGTGGGTGGCGGCATTTACGTTGTAGATGTCTATGGACTCCAGTAACCACTTAGCACAAGGAGGGCTGTGGGCTCGTGCACCTATCTAGGCAATAAAAAATTCATACTTCTCCGTCCGCGCAATTTTCGTAAAAAGGAGTACAACATTTTTGCTTCACGTATTAATGTATATAAGTAGATATTAGTTCAAAAGTGTTTATTTCAAAGCCGCCCAATCAACAACGTTTTTTTAACATTCGAACAAGACCGTAAAAAGGAATTAACGCGTTCCCTCAAATTCGAACCGAGTCCGCGGCCAACGTGATTTCGTAATTTCTAGAAACGTCATACATAAGTACACGGTTCGATGAAACCCGCCACCGGCATCACAAAGTCTTGGAATACGCGAGGAGGTGTCGTTTAACTATCGTTTAGTCGAAGCACTCCTCGGAAGCCGTAAGTTGAACCGTGATAGCTTACCGATCTACACTTGACACTGCCGTTTGACATGACAAGGCTTAGTGTTTAATTTGAAATTAATCGGCTGGCCCTTTATGTCCTTTTGGAAGGCAGTCGCCGGACGACACGCGGCCTGACCTGTGACATGAGCGGGTAATTAATAAATGACTTATTTACCTGTTCATTCGTCCCCATTAGGACAGAAGCAAGTAGGCCACAGGAATGAAATTACGCGGTAAATGTTCGCTTTAAAAGTCTGCCTTTTATTTAATGCTAAATAAAGCAATAAGGTAGATATCGGCTCAAGTGTCTCTCACAAAAGTTCTATTGAAACATCATTGGATGTCTAGCTTGCTCGATAGACGTAATGGCCGCTGTGAACGCAAAATTTATTGCATATATAACTAGGTACTGTATTACTAAATAAACCCCATTTAAGTTGCAAAACAACTAGCTAATTAATTTAATTTGTTTTATCCCTTTGATAGTTGTCAGAGTGTTGGAGCAAAGTTATAAAATGATTGTACATACTATCATCAGTCCTTGATACGTGTGCAAATATTCAAGTTAATTGAACCTCTCCAAGTCGATGAAAATGATGTTCAAGGATGCTGTTAGATAAAGGCATATTCGTCAGTACACATTATAAGTTTCAAATGAACTGATAGAAGCTGGCCTACAGAGCAATAGCCAGAGATTCAATCGCACTGTTTCTGTCTGGAGAACAACGTTAAGCCCACATGATTTTGTCATTATTACTGACTGTATAATTTTAGCTTTGCTTTTAAGGTACACCACAGAGTGAAAGCCGTCTTCCAGCTTAAAATACGAGCTCGAAGCTTCAATATGAGCTAGGGATTACTGGTGACCCGGAAGCCATTTTAGTTTTTCCAAGAGCGAGCACGGGCTCAGCTGGAACGGTTACGATTGGGTTGTATAGCTATCCCACTACCTTTAATTGGTACATGGTACATTTTTACTGATGGTAGGACCTCTTGTGAGTCCGCGCGGGTAGGTACCACCGCCCTACCTATTTCTGCCGTGAAGCAGTAATGCGTTTCGGTTTGAAGGGTGGGGCAGCCTTTGTAACTTTACTTGAGACCTTAGAACTTATATCTCAAGGTGTGTGGCGCATTTACGTCGTAGATGTCTATGGGCTCCAGTAACCACGTAACACCAGGAGAAATCATTAGACAATCCTAGTTCAAAGGCAAATTGTTGCTTTTGTACACAGACGATTACACTTCCATGATGGTGAATGGCTATTATCGCTCATGGGTTTCAAAGATGCCAGGGTTACAGCCAAGCCGTATACCCTGAAAATGAGACAATTTTTTAATGGCTCCAATTTGTAATCGATATACTGGAAGCTTCCGAGTATTAAATTAATTCAAAGTTGTGACAGCTCAATTAAGGGATTACTTGGAAAATGATTAATACCGAATCGAGGATGAAAACGCTGCGCCGGCGCCGCAAGCCGACACCGGTGCAGAGAGGGCGCCGCCGCGTGGGAAACACACATCACATTGTTCCAACGATTTCACTTCGCCGCCACATACATATTTATGTCATAAAACATGTGAAATTTAGAAATTATAGATTAAAAAAAATTTTTAGTGTTACTCTCTTTTTTTTTGTAACGTTGTAGGTAAGTGGATGAATTAACGAACCACGTGATGTTAAAAGGTAACAAGCATCTACTGATGAGTGCCAACATCCGTCTTAAGACAAAACGGATATGCCACCTCGCAGACTGGAACGCGATAGTGTTTTAAACAAGCATTAATAACAGATTTCAGTTTTATTTCACTATTTTTTTTTATTGCCCTTGTAGGCAGACGAGCATACGGCCCACCTGATGGTGAGTGGTTACCGTCGCCCATGGACTTCAGCAATGCCAGAGGCAGAGCCAAGCCGCTGCCTACCGTTTAGTACTCTCCACAAGCTTCGTTTGAAGAAGGACATGTCATAGCGCTCGGGAAACACCGAGGGGAGCTCATTCCATAGCCGGATGGTACGTGGCAAAAAAGAACTCTGGAAACGCACTGTGGATGACCGCAGTGGCTCCAGGTAGTATGGATGAACTCTACTCCGGTGGCGGGCGGTGCGATGGTAAAAACGAGATGCCGGTATCATCTCGAACAATTCCTCAGAGCACTCCTACATTACTTATTTCGTCGTGAAGACGTTTTAAACCTTTTGTTTTTTTTTTTCTTAGGAAAATTTCGATTCAATCTTTTAATACACTACATTATTTATTTAATCGTGATGACGTTTTAAAACTTTATTTTTTCTTAGAATTTTTTGTGACTGTTTTCTGGATTTGAACGCAGGCACAGTCGTGTCATCGTTCAATACGAATACACCGGACGTCTTATCCTTTAGGCCGCGATGGCTACTCCTGCACAATTTATTTTTTTTATGATTGAAGGATGACTGGCCAGCCCGCAGGCCTTTGCAGTGTCATCAGGACAGGTGGGCGAGTAAAGGCTCAACCAAGAGGGGTGGGATTTGCTAACAGCTGCCCAAGCACCTCCGAAGGAGAACTAACAGCTCAAGAGCAACTGCTTCGCGAATGAATCTGCTACCGGATCGGAATCGCGACCCGCTGAGAAGATCCGGCGAGAAACGGACGCAACTAAATGTTTAAGATTATGCGTAATGTTCAAAGTTCTCCTTAATTTCATTTTTACAATTACATTTTCTGAGTAGCTGTAACTTAAGTGTGCTTAAAACGTTCAAATTGTATAATTCTTATATTACACGTCACAGAGACGTCATCAGGTTTTTTTCGCAAACTGTTATTAGTACCTAATGGTAATAATTTTATTATATATCTGCTTTTTTTTTCGAAAAACAAATGACGACTGAACCTATCTTTATCGGTGAACAAAAAAAAATGACATTCAAAGTGAAATTTAGTTTCTAGTTAATAGTGTTAAGTGGTTACTGGAGCCTATAGACATCTATAACGTAAATGCGCCACCCACCTTGAGACTTGAATAAGTTCTAAGGTCTCAAGTATAGTTACAACGGCTGCCCCACCCTTCAAACTGATACGCATTACTGCTTCATGGCAGAAATAGGCAGGGTTGCATTTTGCGGTAGGCAGCGGCTTGGCTCTGCCCCTGGCATTGCTGAAGTCCATGGGCAACGGTAACCACTCACCATCAGGTGGGCCGTGTGCTCGTCTGCCTACAAGGGCAATAAAAAAAAAACGGGTGGTGGTACCTACCCGTGCGGACTCACATGAGGTCCTACCACCAGTAAACTGGCATAAGCTAAAAAATTGGTTTTTCAATTTCTTTTTCCAAATTTGAAATTTCCTTGTCCACTGGTGGGAAGCGTACCGTCAAGCATAAATAAATAGAAGTTAAATAAAAAACATCAAATCCACTAAAATTAAATTCCATTGAAAATTCATTCAACTCCACAAAGATCTTGTCATGGCATTTACTATTCAGTTTGATGGAATTGAAACATTAAACATCTAAATATGAGTTATCATATTTTACAGATAAACTTTAAAATGACGTCTTCCTATTATTATGATATCTTTTCTATATTTTTTTTGAGCCGATGAAAATATCAGCCTTTCCGCCCATGCTTAAAACCACACCTCCGCATTAATGGAACTCTATGAAAAAACATATTTCCTTATAGTTTATAAAACAAGCAGCTTAGCTAACATTTAATATTATGTTTTATCAAGTTTTTTTTTTTAAAGCCCATTTTATTACCAAGTTACCGTTTATTACGCCATAAAAATGACCTTTGATTATAAAGTTTTTAGTTTTTTAATCGTGCAACGAGAATACTTCACTTATGGATGGGATCATGGACGGTCATGAACATCAGCAGTGCCGAGGCAAAAGCCGAGAACTCTCCAAAGACATCGATTTTTTTTTATTGCTTGGAAGTGTGGACGAGCTCACAGCCTACCTGGTGTTAAGTGGTTACTGGAGTCCATAGACATCTACAATGTAAATGCGCCACCCACCTTGAGACATAAGTTCTAAGGTCTCTAGTATAGTTACAACGGCAACCCCACCCTTCAAACCGAAACGCATTACTTCTTCACGGCAGAAATAAGCGGGGCGGTGGTAGAAGGTCATGATACAGCCAAATGGTACGTGACGGAAATAATCTCTGGAAACGTATTCTATACAAGTGGAATGCTTCCTGCTTATATGAGCACCGATGACGGCAGGATCACCTAGCACCGCCCACATCAAATATTTTAGTTTTTAATTCATGAAAACTTCCCCAACGAATCAAGAATAAGACAAGTCATCGTCCAATGACTATTACAGATGGCGGTTCATCTTCATTTGTTTATGATCGTAAAGAATGTAGTTTTTCTAATAGTCATGTTTTTGTTTATACAAATCGTGAAAACAAATTGAAAACAATAGACGCGGTCATTTCACTAATGAATGTTTTTAATAAACATAATTTTAAATATAAAAGAATAAGAAGAAAAGAATTAAAAGAAAAGGCGGGTTATTATCGCAAATATGTAAATTTAATATATTGGTATCTCATTTATGGGAAAAAAGGTTGGATAACGCGGTATTTTAATTAAAAACTTTTTTTTTATATGATTGAAGGATTACTGGTGGCCCGGAGGCCTTTCCAGTTTCACCAGGACAGGTGGGCGAGCAAAGGCTCAGCCAGGAGGGGTGGGATTTGCTAATAGCTACCCGAGTGCCTCCGAAGGAGACCTAACAGCTCAAGAGTAGCCGCTTCGCGAATGAATCTACTACCGGATCGGAATCGCGACCCGCTGAGAAGATCCGGCGAGAAACTCAGCGAGCTGATTCATGGGTTAGGTTGCACGGCGAACTCTTTGTCGAGTTCGACGAGTCCGGTTACCGAGGTCCCTAAGCCTGCTCCTAGTGTTAGAGCTGAAGGCGTCTAATGCAAAGGTTATTGGATCTGATGGACCCGTAAGGACGTGAAATTAACAATTGAAAGGCGCGTGAGGCCCATAGACAGCGCGAATACCGCTATTAGTACCACAAAGATTTTTGGGTCCTTATCTGCTACGTTTTGTTTAATAGTCTATCTATCTCTCTGGTGATACCGTTCTCCATTTTCCTACTTTAACTTTTCACCTCAGCTTTGATATGCAACTACTTCTAGTGCAATTAAAAAGAAATGCAACACTACTCTTTTGACACTTTAACAAAGAATAGGTTAAAAAAAAACACGCTTTATATATAGGTAAAATTCAACTAAAAAATAGAAAATAAATTTTAAGAAATTTTAATTGAAAATAGAAAATAGTGTAAAATTAATTTTATTGTATTATAAAAAAAGCGTAGGGTGCATGGTGTTATTAGTTATAAATATTTTTCTGACAGATAATAATATGAGAGTAGAAGAATTATTATTTAAATAATATCTTAAAAAGCAACCCACGGTTTTTTTTAAAGGAAAATATATTTTTACTATTTTCAATTTAAATTTATTAAAATTTATTTTCTATTTTTTTTGTTGAATTTTATATAAAGAGTATTTTTTAGTTTTTTTTAAATAATTATTAATTTTTCATTTTTCTAGTTAAATTTTCTACAAAAGCGTATTTTTAAGACTATTAAGTACTTTAACATCAATTCCTGCCTTATCGACTATAGATAAAAATTTTATAAATTGGCAATAATCTTATTTTGCAAATTGAATAATGGAATAATCTTATCAAATTAGTGTATTGCCTCCTTGTATTGCCTGTGTAGGTCCTCGATAAATCTACAAAGTTTGAATGAAATCTGGCCGTTTAAAGTGGGTCAAAATCGCGTCTAAAGGAGTCAGTTAAAAACATACAAACATACATACAAGTGAAGCTAATATGAAGCGTGTAAAAATACAATAATGGGAGAGAGAAATGCCCGTTTATTTTACCCAAATTGACGTCCCGATTCTGAATTTCCTGAATTTTTTTCAATTCGACATAAATCCCGTCTTTCAGAAATCTTAAATTAACGATTGCAAACGCATTTAGTTAAAATAACAGAAACTCAAACGAAGATTGTGACTGACAATATAATTAATGTGGCCCGAAGCAATATCGCTATTGCGAAATCGAAGCCAAACGCTGATGATCAATGAAAACTCAGCGATATCTCCTTTAAGGCTTTATCGAGAGTCGATGAAGTAACAAAGTGACGTGCCGATCACAATTTCGCCGCAGCGAGGGTGACGCCTGTTTTCAAACAAACCAGGGGACAATAGCTATTGTTATCATTCCGTATCGTCAGCGCTCCGAGATATCTGCGAAAGGGTACAGTCAACGCTCGTCGATTTCGTGTTAACAAGATACTGCTAAAGTGTCAGATATGCGATTTTGATTCTAGATTGAGAATGGTCTTCTTTCAATCATTTGTGCTTAAAAAAAACTATCAATGTCAAATATATATAAAATGGTTTGTTAAAAAATAATTACACGCTTTCATCTTCATTTCATTTCACTCCATAATATCATTTTTCATAAAAATATGAATATAAATTAAAATAAGACATGACTTAAAGGTCTCAGTTACTAGGGCATAAAATTCCTTAAAAAAAAATAATTACCAAAAAATATTACTCATCATATATCTATAATCTATGTTTATTTTAAATTAAGAAACACGGTCATTCGTTATTGTATGAAATCAATACTCGATTCTCAAGTAATTCAAATTCTATCTATTCAAACTTCACAGTTGTCGTGGTCATGAAAGAAAAACAAGGAAACTTTACGTACAAAGTTCCTACTTTATCAACAGTTAATTTTAGTGTTTATCTTATTTTCGTAACCAATAAGAAAATTATGATGCATTTTCACTGTACACAAAGCTATAACAAACTCGTAGCGTTAATTTCGCCTGCAATCGATGCTTCATTTCGACGTTAAGCATAATTTCGGTTGGTTACAAAGGAATATCATTGAGTCATTTATTCGTGTAATTTCGAGGACATGTCACCAAGTATGATTCATAATATGAGACGTACATACGTGAATTCAGGAAGTCGAATTTTGGAGGGGCAAGGCACAGGGAAGACGGGCGTGATGAATTTATTTATAGGGCTTTGGAAACGTGAGTTTGTTTTGGTACCGCTTTCTAGCCTACATGTAGATAATTTGGTGAAAGGTTTGGTCAAATACAACTGGTCGAGAATAAGCCATAATTAATCTATACAATTTTATTATAGGTGAATATTTGAGAAAGGATTAGAATGCCAAAGGTCCACAGATTACCCCGATAGGGAATAAGTGAGAATAAAATTAAAAATTGTCTATTAACTTTCGAGAGTGGTATACTTAACAAAATAGAGGTTACATGAAAACGTGCCTCATGTATAATGTGTTTCATGATACATTATTAGCAAATTTGATTTATCCTTACTAAGTTATCCGTGGAATACGCGAACCAAATTGACCTTCTAATTAACTATGTATACGAAATCTGAAAGTATGTAATTAGCTAATGGAGCTCGTAAGCTTCAGTACCATACTATCGACCATCTTGAGGCGTGAATTTGTCTCGATCACACTACAACAGTTACACCTTTCAACCTTATAGGATAAATCTTCGTGGTAAGTACGATCACCGTCAACATGAAACAGCTGTATTCAAGTATTACAAATGGAAGCCAATTAATTTTTTCGTCTCGACAGGTGGGCGAGTTCACGGGGCTCAGCCTGGAATAATTTGCTAACATCTGCCTTAGCAAGAGCAGTGCTTCCATGAATCTACCGCCGGACCGGAATCTACGGAGTCTATGGAGATATCTATAGAGCGAGACTTTTTACTCAGGAAGTTGGCTGTGTTATTGTCGTTTTATAGTTTTTTTTATTTTCTTTTTTTTTTTATTGCTTAGGTGGGTGGACGAGCTCACAGCCCACCCGGTGTTAAGTGGTTACTGGAGCCCATAGACATCTGCAACGTAAATGCGCCACCCACCTTGAGATATAAGTTCTAAGGTCTCAAGTATGCTTACAACGGCTGCCCCGCCCTTCAAACAGGACGTAAGATTTTCTTTAAGTTGTAGTCGATTCGATTTTTCTAGTTCCCTTTTTGTTGGTGAAGCAGTTTTAATAGTCATTTAACAAATCTTTATAATAACTTCGACTGTTATATTTCAATCTATATTCATTCGAGACCCTACTGAATGTACTGGTATATCTTACTGACGCGTGCGATTACAAATTAGGTGTATATTTAAAACTAAAATAACACGCTTAAATAGCACACCGAACTGATTTAGTCCGAATAAAAGAGCGAAATTGGTAATTATCGTAATGTCTTGATGCGTGTGGTAGGTAATAGGTCGTCTTGAAATTGGAAATCACTCCGTTGATACACTCCGTTACACGGATAGGTAGATAACTAAAGGTTAACTTAAAACGAACGCGTTAAAAATACACATTATTTCAATGAGTTTAGGACGTAATAACGCGTGTGTTACTCGTGGCTGCAACGCGGTCCGTTGCATCCGATAACAGATCTCTTATCTGATAACGTATCAACTGCACCCGATCACCGCTTGTGTGTTTTCATGATTGCGTTTCGTCGAGATTGCTAAAGAATGGTTTTCCTTTGAACGTCTTGGAAATTTAGCACGTGTATTTCTGGAGGGTGAAATGTTTCAAGATGGCGTCGTTCAAAATTTGGCGCTCTTTCGTCGTTGCCAAAAAGAGAAGTGACAATTTAGAGTAGAGCAGAAGTTCAATGAACTGGGCAGACCAGTTACGCTCTACTCTCAACAATTTATTCTACAATGCCATCCGGTGCAGCCGAGGATAGGCAGAGCTGGCACAGAATAACCCAGGAAAGAGTTACTAAAGGACGCCACGACCCTCAGCATTGAGGATTATCGGCGCAAAGAAAAGAGTCGCGTCACTTTCTGCCGCGAAGAAACCACGCGTCCCAGTTTAAAGGGCTTGATACAACCGTCGTACTACACAATTGAAACCTCGTATTCCAGGGTGGATCATAAAATCCACGTCGTGGTATCCATAGCTTCCGATAATATTGCCATCACAGAACATAATTGAAGAGTGGGGCAACCGTTGTAACTATACTGAGACCTTAGAAGTTATATCTCAAGGTGGGTGGCGCACTTACGTTGTGGTGGTCTATGGGCTCAAGTAACCACTTAACACCAGGTGGACTGTGAGCTCGTCCACACATACAAGCAATAAAAAAAATTAGCATAATTTATAACAAACATAAACATGATAAACGTAGTAAGTACCCGGCAAATAAGTGTCGAGAAATAAATCACTTTAAAAATAAACGTTCCGTACATAAAATATTACCTATATCATAGGTAGATTTATTTATTTTCCATATTTAAAATTCAATGCCATTACGTTACACACACGACTGCACAAAAACGTTATTAGTATTATATTTTTCCTTTAAATAATAATATTATTTCGTCATCTAATATTATTTCTAAAGACGTCATCGTCGACTTCATATCAGGCGCAAGAATTAGTAGAGTTTGTGAACGATCTCTCCATTTTGCTTTGATTAGAAACTATTAAAACTTAGTGACTCTCCATTTAACTATTTTTATTAGTATAAAAATCGAATTTACGAAACCAAGAGTGCTAGCTGCTACTGTAACAAGTTCCATGACAATCGGATGCTTGGCTTAGAAACGCTTAAGTGGAAAACGGCTTGGCTATGCCCCTGGCATTCTTGATGTCTATGGGACGAAACTGACTCTTTACAATCAGGTCAGGCCGTTTCTCACCTCCCTACAGAGGCATTAAAAAAACAAAAGCAGATACATATATAAATAATATGCTATTTATATATAAAAGTGTAAGGTAAACTATTCCAATTCGAAATAAAATTACGAACCTAGTTATACGTTTCTTTATTGAACTATATACGTATGTAATTTGTATTTATTATTACATTTTTATATCTAAATACAGTAGGTACTAATATTTTCCTGAATTATTTAATTGTTGTCCTTTCTGTCTCTTTGTAGAGTCAAAGGATCGCTTTGACCGATAAGATTGTCCATTGTGCATTGATTGAAGTTTATAGCAAAGTACATATATTATATAGTATATATTTATTGCCCTTTTAGGCTGACGAAGCGTACGGTCCATCCGATAGTGAATGGTTACCGGCGCCCGTGGATTTCAGCAATACCAGGGGCAGAGCCTGATTTTCAATTTGACTTTGATCCTATCGATACCAATGTCACAATTGCACCCATTATGCCAATCGCTACAGCTATAGCCATTTTGGAATCCTTAAGGAACGTGCACACACACACACACACATACATACACAATATATGGTTAGTATAAAGTGGTTACTGCCTTTATAGTAAGTACCTCAGTGGTTTAGTAAATTCGATCAACATTCCATTTAAATAAGGTATTAATGAAACAGTTTCTTAGATTCTTAGAAGTCGTAGACACGATTAAAATTAACCTTTCGAGTACTTTACAATTTTCGTGGTCACGGACGAAACATTGGAAAGAAGATGAAAAAAAAAACGCAAGACTAAACAGTAAAAGTAGTTTTAAGTACTTTTTTTTTGTAAGCCTTTATTGCTAATACTAAACAATGATATTTACACACAGTAGCAAATTGTTTTAACTTAAATCTAATATATCGGGTTTCCCAGTTCAGTGATCAGCGTGTCCTGTGACACATAGGCCTCTTCCAGCTGCTTCCATTCTTCTCTATTGGTAGCTTTTCTTGACCAGATTGTCCCTCCAATCATCTTTATATTATCTATCCATCTTCTCACGTGGCTGCCATTAAGTACATATATTGTTGGCTGAATAACCGGACAGTCTTCCAGAACCTTCTTACTAAAAGCACGAAGTAAATAAACACCGTAATCTGTCTCTAAATCCTTAAACAAAGGAATATCAAGCAAAGCCGACATCATCATTCTCCTACCCTTCTCCCAGTCACCTGGGGTCGGCTGTGCGTGTGATGGGCGCCTAAGAATACCCCCAACCCAAACTTAGCTCATGGATGTCGTAGAAGGCGACTAAGAGCCAAAGCCTAACCAAAGCCAATACAACCTAGGCCCAAGGTGAACAAAAGCATACCCAAGGAAGGTTGAAGTCAGACAGGCGGCCGGTCATAAAAAATTGCCAAAATTTAGAGCAACAAGCTAATCTATATATTAATACGTGAAGAAAAAACTTTGTGTCCCTTTTTACGAAAATTGCGCAGACGGAGGAGTATGAAATTTTCCACACTTATAGAGAATATAGAGAAGAAGTGCACAATGCTAATATTTTTTTTAAATAATCCATCAAAGATACATTAAATCAATAAAGAAAACATTACACACACTACATACCATGTATTTGACGCACACACGCATGCATACTATTTATTGTCAAACTTTTGTTCTTGACGTCTGTTGTCAAATTGAGAATAGATTAAATATTGTTTGTCTTTTTTATAGTGTAGTCTTGGCGAAATTTGTGTAAAATACAATCATAATAGTTTACAAACTTACAATTCAATTAATTATAGTCGAATTTCGACTACTGCGGGACCTCTAGTCTATGTATATTGCCCACGTATCTGTGTTTTAAATTTCGCTATAATGTATTTCAAATAACAAACCAAAGCTATTTAAAGGTAACGCAGACAATGGAGTTGCTTTTAAACATCAGTGTACTGGGAGTATGTGTAACAACAAACACAGTTCTTCGAAACGATCGACAGTTTGATGTCTAAAGCGCGACGACTATGTAGGAAATTCATGATATCGCACACACACGACTTAGGTGAAGTACGTCGTTTGGGCAGCCAAGAAACTATGCAATTGTTTTTTTTTACCTACCTAAGCTGATGGTCTAGAGAGACCATATCAGCGTAACCTTAACTAGTAGGTGAGCTCACGTGGCTCAAGCCTGACGATGTTGCTAACACGAACCCTAGCATGAGCCGTGCTTCGCAGAATCTACCACCGGATCGAAAACGCGACCCACTGAGAAGATCCGGCGAGAAACTCAGTGGGCTGTGTCTGTGGGTTAATTTACTCGTCGAGCCCTTCGTCGCAAGCGATGGGTTCGACGAGAGCTATGACCGGTACCAGTTTTAAAGGCTTCGTCAACACACAGGACTCTGAAATTTGGCATAGTTGACATGCCAAACGAAATAGAAAACTACATGAGTGTATTAAAAGTACTTTTACAATTTGATCTCAAATTAATGAATGTGTTAATCTTATGGACGTGGTTTGTAATACATTACAGTTTTCGCGGTCATGGACAAGTCAATAATATTTTTTTGTTGGCACCCAAAATGGGTCGTCGAGAATTACACGTAATGTCATTAAATATAATGTCTATTAGATTCATTCGCAAAGCAGTTGCTCTTAAGTTGTTAGGTCTCCTTTGGAGGCACTCGGGCAGCAGTTAGCAAATCCCACCCCTCCTGGGTAAGCTCGTGCTCGCCCACCTGTCCTAGTGAAACTGGAAAGGTGTCTGGGCTAATCATCCCTCAATCATAAAAAAAAAACCATGTCTGTCCGAACCTTCTTCGCGGTAGAAACGACAAGAGACGGCACTTGGACTCGTGAGCTCATATTAGGTATCAATAGAAAATGCTGCTACATATAATCAGAGAGCATCGCTACGTATGTGCGTGATTATTTCGCGGCAGAAATAGGGAGAATGGTGGACCGGCCTCAGAGAGCATCCTCAAGAAACGATAAACATTAAAATTAATGCATTGAAACTTGTTTGATACGACACTATAAAATTAGGAGAGCTATTTTATTTCGTAACATATTTTCGTGGTATCAAAAGAAAATATTGCTTCAGAGAGCATCGCTGCGTATGAGCGTGATTATTTCGCGGCAGAAATAAGGAGAATGGTGGACCGGCCTCAGAAAGCATCCTCAAGAAACGATAAACATTAAAATTAATGCATTGAAACTTGTTTAATACGACACGATAAAATTCGTAGAGTTAATTTAATTCGGTAGCTAAAATCTAGTTTGGACTTACAATGCGATCACTCTGACACATCGCGTTTGACAGCTCGTATGAAATATAATGTCAAATTTTTTGCGCGCGACTTTCGGATTGCCGTTGCGACGCGCGTATGATCAACACTAACTAGAAGTTATATAACCAGCTTTATAGTGAAGAACTTTCTCTTCATTAAATAGAAACAATTCTTTTAGTTCCGTAGTTGAGCTCGAAAGCCGTCGGATGCTAAGTGGTCACCGGAGACAATAGAAAAAAATAGCCCTTACCAGCTTTATTGAGACTTATAGTTGAATAATTAAATTGTAGTTAGGCCGTTTTGATGTAGAATATATTTGTCTTCATAGCGCTCTCAAGCGAATCCACGAATATCATGTCATGTCGGATCTCCCGATCAACTCTCGGTCCTTTGAGGCATTCCAAGCACCAGTCACCATTCTCATCGAGCTAGTCAAATGCGACGAAGAGTGCAACTTAACCCATATGTGTATATGTGTGTATATGTATAGCAAAAAACTCCCACTGAGTTTTTCGCCGAATCTTCTCAGTGGGCCATGATTCCGAACCGGTGGTAGATTCATCGAAGCACTGCTGTTGCTAGGCCAAGTGATAGCTAACTCTTAGGCTGAGCTTGTCCCCTAGGTCGGCGAAGCTCGAATAGCCACTCGAAGCTACCAGTGATGAGATTGGAAAAGAAAAAAATGTAATATCCGCAAACCAGCCTCAATTAACAAATTACCCATTAAGACCTCATTCGTCGTCGTGGCCTAAAGGATAAGACGTCCGGTGCATTCGTATGTAGCGATACACCGGTGTTCGAATCCCGCAGGCGGGTACCAATTTTTCTAATGAAATACGTACTTACCAAATGTTCACGATTGACTTCCACGATGAAGGAATAACATCGTGTAATAAAAATCAAAAACCCGCAAAATTATAATTTGCGTAATTACTGGTGGTAGGACCTCTTGTGAGTCCGCACGGGTAGGTACCACCTTCCTGCCTATTTCAGCCGTGAAGCAGTAATGCGTTTCGGCTTGAAGGGTGGGGCAGCCGTTGTAACTGTACTGAGACCTTAGAACTTATATCTCAAGGTGCGTGGCGCATTTACGTTGTAGAAGTCTATGGGCTCCAGTAACCACTTAATACCAGATGGGCTGTGAGCTCGTCCACTCATCTAAGCAATAAAAAACAAAAAATCGTACAATGAGATTGAAAAATAAACTCTTGAATTTCATTGCAACAACTTAGATGCCACGATAATATTTACAATTTTGTTATTATAATGCAATTAATATGAGGAATCTCTTATCTGCATGCGTTCGTTATCAACTCACGTAGAGTACCTACACCGTCCTTATGAACTAGTAAGATAAATCAGTTTAAGTACTCCAATTGAGTGTGTATTTTGATTGTGAGTTTTGACTTATTACTGACATTTTTAAAATTTCTTGAACAAGTATACGATCGCACTAGGTAGAGCGTAATGTAAGCATGCTCGGATTCTTCCTTCCTTAGTATCTTCCTTATTTCAGCTAAGAAGCACTCATGTTTTCTGATTTGAAGATACACAGACGATGAATACAATTCACGTTGGATATGTGAACAGAAAGGCTGTAAAGAGGCGTCGTGGCTTTTTTTTTTTTTTTTTNACGATGTTCGAATCCCGCAGGCGGGTTCCAATTTTTCTAATGTAATACGTATTTAATAAATGTTCACAATTGACTTCCACGGTGAAGAAATAACATTGTGTAATAATCAAACCGGGAAAATTATAATTTGCGTAATTACTTGAGGTAGTGCGTTTCGGTTTGAAGGGTGGAGCAGCCGTTGTAACTATACTGAACCTAAGAACTTATATCTCAAGGTGGGTAGCGCATTTACGTTGTAGATGTCTACTGGCTCCAGTAACCACTTAACACCAGGTGGGCTGTGAGCTCGTCTACCCATCTAAGCACTAAAAAAAAAACTTCAATAATAATACTAGAAAATTAGAGTGGCAATGGATTGTTTTCGTAGTAAGCAGTCATGATTGAATATCCAGTTTAAAATCTCTTAAATAAACTATGGCAAAGTTATGAGATCCAACAATAATTACTCAATACCAATTTTCGGATTAGCTGATGTTTGGAACACTGTCACCTCAAATTACGGTCTATCAGCGAGCTTTCTATTAGAACACGTAAATACAGTAACAGAAATAGACGATTTTAAATTAAAACTTCGATCGCGACTAATCTATACTAATATTATAAAGCTGAAGAGTTTGTTTGTTTGTTTGAGCGCGCTAATCTCAGGAACTACTGGTCTGATTTGAAAAAATCTTTTAGTGTTGATAGCCCATTTATTAAAGAAGGCTATATAACATCACGATAAGACCAACACAAGTGGAGCACCAATAAATAATGTTTCAAAATATTTTCACTTTCTACGTAAATGAAGTGGGAGGTAAAATTTAGCGTTATTCCAAAGTAACTATTCCACGCGGATGGAGTCGCGTTCAAAAGCTAGTGTTACAAATATAACCGCAAGGTATCTATATATTAATACGTGAAGCAAAAACTTTGTACCCCTTTTCACGAAAATTGCGCGGACCGAGGAGTATGAAATTTCCAAACTTATAGAGAATATAGAGAAGGAGTGCAGAATATTAATATATTTTTTTAAATAATACATAAAAAATACATTAAGCCAATAAAGAAAACATTACACAAACTAACACGTATTTGACGCACACACACGCATATTATACTGTTTTGTTTATGTTATGTATATTGTTATGTTATGTATTAAAGTCTGTGGTCAAATTGAGAATAGATTCAATATTGTTTGTCTTTATTAATATTTGTCTAAAGTGTACATAGTCTTGGCGAAATAAAAGTCTTCGACAATAGAATCATAATAGTGTACAAACTTATAATTTCAATTAATTATAGTCGAATTTCGACTACCGGTGGACCACTAGTAAGAATAAAAATACTAACTAATCTAGTAAATATCTAAAAACTGCTCATTAATAAATTATTTTTTAAGTTAATTTATTCGACGTTACAATAAAAAGTGAGCATTTAATAAAAGTTTTTATTCCGAGCGAAGACGCATCGCGACCAGTGGACAGCCAGCCGACCACTAAGTAAGACCGGAACATAAATTCTTCAAAGGGTCAAACAGAAATAAAAGAAAAATATTCCGTTTTAAAAGAGCTACCGAACTATAATTTATGAGAGTGGTCCCATACGAACGTCGAAAGGATAAGAATAAATAATAAAAAAAAAACGCATACGAATGCATTCGTGAAATGGTGAAATTGGAAATTTTCGATAAAATCTGGCGAGCGGCTCTCAATTTTTGTACTCTTGCAAATTTTGTTTTTATGTAGCCGCTAAGATCGAGGGACGTTAGCTCTGAAGAGTCATGTTTGATTTGTCACTTTTATATTATTGTGGATAATCATTTGTGGCATGACTTTTCGTTGAAAAAAATGTTGTCTAAAGTATTGATACGTTTTGATTCGAGAGGAATCTATCTACGGCACTTCATTATCATGAAGAGAACCATTTTGAAATGCGAAGTAAGTTTTAAGAACATTACAGCCATCTTAAATTTCAAATTAGGCCAAAAAAATACTTAGTTTATTCGGTAAGGAATCTATTAAATATCCTTTCACATGTATTTTTACTAAGAAAATTCTAGAACAATTTTGAAAATACAGATTAAATGCACAACTGCTTAAGCGTCGCTACGATTCTTGTCGTTTTTTTTTTTCAGGCACAAGGTTACGCAGTGGTCTGATCCCAGGAGAGTAACTAATATATTGGTTTTATCGTTCTCCGATACAGTGGCGCTACCTTTATGCTGTTTGCTTTGTTTTCTTTTGTCCTGAGTGAAGTCGGATTTGAGCGCACGTTTGTAATTCAGTTGCAACATGCTCGACTACGAATGTCCCGCTTTATAGAATGGCAGCCTTTGTACAGGAAAGTTATAAAACTAAATAGAATAAAGTAATTTTACTCATGATCATATTATTATAGTAGACAAAGTGTACTTTTTCTTAGTATTATTATTATATATTTTTATTGCTTAGATAGGTGGACGAGCTCACAGCCCACCTGGTGTTAATGGTTACTGGAGCCCATAGACATCTACAACGTAAATGCACCACCCACCTCGAGATATAAGTTCTAAGATCTCAGTATAGTTACAACGGCTACCCCACCCTTCGAACCGAAACGCATTACTGCTTCACGGCGGAAATAGGCGGGGTGGTGGTACCTACCCGTGCGGACTCCCAAGAGGTCCTACCACCAGTGAAAATATATTTATAATAATTATATTCAAATATTTAAATACCTATGCATCTTGTTAAATTTCGATGTAGTCAATAGCGTCGAAATTTAATAAAAGTATCTATTAGCTTTTATAAAATAGAAAAAAACCACAAAATATCTTAAATTAACTATCATTGCTTGTAACCGCCATCTTGCTCTTTTCCCGTTGACATTTAAATTCCGATATGTTCAAGTTCTAATTTCGAATGTTTTTTTTTCGAACCTTAAATAAATTCTCGTTTCTCAAATTGTTTTTTTTTTAATCTCAAAGTAAATGATTTCTATGATTTTCACTGTAAAGTATGATGTTGTATTCGCATTTGATGGCGACTTTTCTGTTTACGATTGCGAAGACCTAATATTAATACAGGACTTCCCAGGTCTTGGCTGTCTACACCTAGCCTGTAGACTCCTATTCTTTAACCTAGAGGTTGGGGCATACAAAATATCATCCTAATTACATAGGCGTCAAATTTTTTACAAATTATTTATTATATTGACGTTGCTAAAACACTTTTACCTCGCCTTATTGCAGACGAGCTCACGGTCTATTAAAAAAAAGGATATAGAAGTCTATAGACATTTGTGAACGCAGCCACTTCATTTGAGACTAGTTTTTTTTTTGTATTGGTTAGATGGATGGTCGCGCTCACAGCCCTCCTGGTTGGTGAAGTGGTTGCTGGAGCCCATAGACATCTACAACGTAAATGCGCCACACACCTTGAGATATAAGCTCTAAGGTCTCAAGTATAGTTACAACGACTGCCCCACCCTTCAAACCGAAACGCATTACTGCTTCACGGCAGAAATAGGCAGGGTGGTGGTAGCTATCCAAGAGGTCCTATCACCAGTAATTACGCAAATTATAATTTTGCGGGTTCAATTTTTATTACACGATGTTATTCCTTCACCGTTTTCCACCTACTTTTTTATAAATTATTTATATTATATTGAGGTCGATAAAACACTTTTACCTCGTCTTATTGCAGACGAACTCACGGTCTATTAAAAAAGAGGATATAGAAGTCTATAGACATCTGTGAACGCAGCCACTTACTTGGAGACTGGAAGTTAAATATTCTCTGCATCGGTTCATTGGGCCTTCAAGTGGAAAGGTTTCTTAGCGGCAGACTAAGTAATAGAATAGCAGCATCCATCCAAGCGGGTCACATTGTACAAGCCCTATCAGTAAGTAACTTTCTATTTTCAGGTTAATCTCTTACCTGCCATGTGGTATTTAATTTTTCCCTACCGTAATAATAGGTATTTACTATTTGTTCGTATAAATAAAAAGGACTTTCATACGCGAATTGCTCAAAGAATTCCTGTTACGTACTACGTGGTTAATAGAGCAAACTATCCCAACAAATATATGCTTTGCGGTAGAAATGAGTAAATTGTGGATATCAGTGCCCATGTCTATTAATAAAAAAAAAAATACATATATTGCTAAACTACAAAATTAACAAAGTGTCGCCCGTTAGTCAACTCAGGACAGAGACAAGAAAAGGCAACGCCAGACAAAACGGATTCCGAACGCTGCCAATTGGAATAGTTTTAAAAGTTTTGATTTTTTTACTCATTTTTAAATTTCGAAGGAATCCTAACGGTATCCAGCGGGGACATAACTTCGGAACGGACCGCGGACATGCTTTTTTGAATTATTTTTCAACAGACCGAGTGAGGTCACGTTCGATTTTCGAATCTTACTTTTTTTTATCGCATCTTTTTGTTTGCTACTACTGATGCAAAGATATTCGTGTCATGACAGCCAGTGGACAACATCTATTAAATAGTTTGCTTTATATCGATTTAAAACTGACGCACTAAATGGCCAGAGAGTCTTACCTACATGATGACGCGCAATCTAGATCTCGTCCAGTCGCTCCTGACTCCCATAATTTGTCCAAAATTAGTAGTACTACCCCATTATCTTTCTACCTAACTTACTTCTGAATCGTTGTCTAAGCTGTATATGTGCTATTAATAGGGTGTTCTGTGAGCTCACATGGACTTGTAATACCGTCCTGCCTATTTTTACTACGCAGTAATCACGAGCTATGGTCTAAAGGGCCGGGTGATCGAACTGACAATTTGACCATATATCAACATATATGGTGACATTCGCAATATGGCATATGAGTTCCGACGTTGACGTTAGATAGGCCATGAGCCCGTAATCAAACTGATGACCGTTAATACAATTGACACTTCGACCTCACATTGTCTCAAGTAGCAACCACATTGTAATGTCTATGGACACTAGTGATATCAGGATGGCCGTAAACTTATTCATCCGTCTGGAGCAAAAAAAAAACTTTTACTTGTTACGGATGTCCCAATACAATTTCATTTTTAATTTCCTAAAATATTAGTATTATATAGATTGAACACATTTCCAGCACACGTTATTGCAATACCAAAATAACACTTTATTTATACGAAATTGTAGTATGGTTATCTTTTCATTTCAACCAAAGACGATTTCATTTTAACTAATTAAATGTCATAAACGAAATTCAAAATTGATCTTTCATCAACGTTTCACAGGTTAAAGCGATAAAAAGATTTAAACTGGCAACTCTAATTGCGGTTCAACACCGGTCGAAATTAAAAAGAAAAGAGCGCAGAAAGAATCCCGCCTATTTTTAAAAATGGAACCCGACGATGATTCGCCTAATTAATAAACCAATCACGTACAGTCGAGACGCGGCGTCGAAGCGCGGCGGACGTGCGGGCGCGGGGGATGAACGCTCGGATATTCGAATCATTTTTTTTCTGCACTCGCGGCATACCAAGTTACTTCTCACTGACTTGACGAACGAACTAAAGCAACCTCAGAACACTAGTTTTCGTTTCATTACTTTTCTTTAATGAATTGAAAAAAAAAAGGTTTCACTAATTTACTTTGAACAAAAAGCTTAATGTTGTCAATATTTGTCTAAATTTTATTCCATTGTATGTTTTTGCAGTATGTTACGCTGCGTGATTAAGATCAGTAAACGATTACCTAACCCAATAAAAATAATTGATTTAGATAAAATAGATTTCATAAACTATTAATCACCAGATTTAAACTACGCAAGTCAGCTGATGTCAATGCGCGCTGTCGGAACGCTACAACGAAAGACAAATAAAAAAACAAGTCGGTAGTTAATCTTGTCAAATCAATATGACCAGTAATATTAATACTCCGAGATCGAGTTCCGAGAACATTGCTTCGAGAACACAACGGATTATGTGACACAGCACTACCTTTTCTTTTTATCCGACCGGCTTGAATGAAGTCAACAAAAGAACACATGCTGACACCGAAAAATTACCGAAAAACTTGTAAGAAGAGTCCATAAAAAAAAATTCATTTATCAAACAAATGTATTAGCCGCTGTGTATTTGCGCAGCGTGACAACAAAAAGATGTTGAATAATAAACTCGAATGTTGGCAGTACTGGGCCGAGGAAGGCCGAAGGGACGCGAAAAAGGCCGAAGATTAGCGAGCGCGCGCTTTTTGTTTGCATCAATCGATGCGCTCGCGCATTCGCACAATGAATAATTCAAAAATTGACATGAAATGGCGTATGGTTCTTTTTTTTTTTTNTGTATTTGCGCAGCGTGACAACAAAAAGATGTTGAATAATAAACTCGAATGTTGGCAGTACTGGGCCGAGGAAGGCCGAAGGGACGCGAAAAAGGCCGAAGATTAGCGAGCGCGCGCTTTTTGTTTGCATCAATCGATGCGCTCGCGCATTCGCACAATGAATAATTCAAAAATTGACATGAAATGGCGTATGGTTCTTTTTTTTTTTTTGTAAACGAAAGGTGCCCGATTGAGGACTGTAACCGACTGACGAATTCATCGGGCAACGGCTTTTTGCATCCGGTAATTACTGTATTTTCAAAACAAATTCGCAGTTAAGTTTCGAGACGAAAACAACAAGTCTCCCGTGACCTTCGAGTAATATTGTGACCGATAGTAATACAGTAGGTATATAGTAGTAGGACGTCAACAATAAATTAGTTACAGTCAAACCGCAAATAAAACTCTACCTTGACCGAAAATAAAATTCAGTACTATCCGATTAAACTGAACGGCTTAACTTGGATCGGCGCTGTATCCTCAATTAAAAGTCAAATAAGTCAACATCACTTGTCAAAGTTACACAGTACCGCAACGAGCGCGATATCACACAAATGATTAATTACTTAAATTACCAAACATTGTTTTTTTTTTATCGAAGGCACTCGTAACGTCTAGAAATCGGTCGCCGGTAACGATAAAAAACGAAATAATTATTCGAATAATGCTGTTAATGATGCATCGAAAGCTTGACTCGATTTCCAAGTATAAGTGATCTTATGAATTCTGTTTGCGATTGGGACGGAGTTGGTAGCATTTTTTGGACAAATGGCTTCATCTCACCACCGAGCGCTGTCAGGCTACGCGTGTTTTGGTTATGACAGCTTTTTACCCGTTTCCATGGAGATAATTTCATTATGATTTCGTTAAAAAAACACATAGGACCATCAAGATTATTTTTAATTGTAGAATCTTATCGAATTATTTTAATTGTTTTCGTTAGATTACTTTAACACTTACTTACAACTTGAATAGCATCACTAAGTATAGACTAGCATCGTCCAATTTAAAGAAATGAGCATAGCTAGTTTAAAACTTACTTATAAGATGAAAACGCCATATTTGTATCGACACAGGGCTGATCGTCCACCACGCCGGCAGTCGTAAGCATGAGGCTGTTCATTCAGAACCACTCGATGACAGAATCGATTATCGATTATCGATTGCACAACACAATTTATAAGTTCATTCGTTTCACAAGCGTCGTTGTGACGCTATCAAACATTGTACGTCACATCACTATGCGTTCTGCTTGAGTTGCAATTTACCTGAAAAGGAAAACCGAAAATTTAAAAATGATATTATTATAAGTAAAAACCACAATTAATTATAAACTTTTTAATTTAGTGACATTTTGATTGTGTTAAAAAAATGTAAAGCTCTACGAAGTAAACCAATTTTCTTCTAAGCATCAGGCATATTTTTCAGTATTTGTGGTAATTTCTAATTTAATACTGTATACTTATGTGCGTACACTTAATAATTTTCTTATTTGCCTGTTAGATATGTTTAGAAGTACATAATATTATACAAAAATGTAACCACTACTATATAATGATGAATCATTAGTGATCTATAATTTTCATAATAAAGAGGCAACAACGCCTTTAGTCTCTCGAAAACAAAAAAAAAGTAAGAAAATTGATTTTGGTATACAGTCTTTGTCTAGTTAATTCGGTTCGAATACGCGTGTCTAATACATTTTTATTTTCGCAAAGCAAATACTCCCTATGTCAAATCGAGTTGTTGAGTGAGTTCCCAATTGAATTAAGTTTCTTCCTAAATGAAAAATTAGTAAACGGGGCATAGACGTACAGCCTATTTACTTATAAAGAAGTACAATATCATACCGATACAGGCACCCATTTAAAAAAAAAATAAAAAAGGGTTTCGTCCATAATAGAAAGTATATTTGAACTGAAGCTAATGCTCTATATGAGACTCTGTGACGTGACAATTACATACTGTTACTTCATATTTCTAAATCGCAAGCTTCATTATCAAAAATCAGAGATGCCGAAGTCAATGACCTTATATGAACGTAACGGGACAGCTGTCAAATGTTTTCGCGATTGATTGTGGGTTAAAAAAATATATGAAGTCACATATCTCTTCCTGCCTAGCTTCGGGAGATCCACCTAACAGCCACAGTAAGTAATATGAAAATTACCAATGCTGAATTAAAATATTTGCCCAAATTTAATAAGACAGATTAATTTTACGGACAGCTTAGAGAGATTAAAACTTACAACCGTTTGAAAAATTTGCTGTATAATAATTTATAAATGCACACACTTTTTAAAAGGCTGCTTAGTGTTAACGTTAAAACCGTTGAATATTAATTAAAATAGAATTAACAAGTACAGACAGTAGTTAACGGCCGTCTGGTGTAGTGGTAAGTGACATGGTCACTACATAAGGGGGTCGCGGGTTCGAATCCCGCCAAGGGAAGATATTTGTATGATAAATATAAATGTCTTTTCCAGGGTTATGAATGTATATTAAATATATGTATGTGTATAATAAAAATCTTACATTTATTTCCGTTATCTGGTACCTGTAACACAAATTCTTTACGAACTTATCACGGGACCAGTTAAAGTGGCGTGATTGTTATTAAATAAAAAAAATAAAAAAATCAGAAGAATATGAGTTTCAAAAGGAATTTTCTATGTGATTATTTTTCAGAAAATAGATAACTTCAGTTTAATCACCAAAAATATTTAACGATTAATTTCAAATCCTGAATGATTGTTTTTCATAATTAAACATACCTTAATAGATTAAGGGACTTACAAAACACTAATCAAATTGAAAACTGAATGATAGGTTATACTAAATCCAACCATCTTAGTAAAGAGAATGTATTTCATTCAAAATGTACTTCTATCTATTAGTTGCGCTGCGTTGCGTTACGTTCTAGCCAACTAAGTAAGTACGATTTGAGAGTGACATTCTGATTAGTTCGCCGCATAGCAGCCAGTCAACGAGTCATCAAGAGATCTTTTACCTCACGTCAATACAACATTTTACTGCAAGTACATTACGACAGATAATTGGACTTCAAACTCACTTTCCAGCTAGTGCCCTAAAAATTATCTCTGAAAATCATGCATCTGGCTTAAAATGTAAGCTTTTAGATTGCCCATGTATTTTTTTTGGTTTCATTAGCTTTTAATGAATAAAAAAGTACGATGATAATATAATAAAATGTTGTATCGTAATTACTGAAAACCTACATGCACCTTTTATTGTAACTTAAACATCACTTTTATTATAATATTAACAAAACTATTAAATAAAACGAATAACATCTAATCTTAACACATCGGCCATCGATCCCTTCGTCAGATTCATGAGATAGCCACGACCAGAACCGGCTGGGCCGCCATATTGAATCTGATTGACAGCTGTCAATGTTGGCGGCACCACGACGCGTCACCGTGGCCGCGCTTTGCAGTACAAATACTAATAACATTTAAACAAAAATGTATATTTAAACTTTTAGTAAATAGGCAACTTGGGTGTGTTTTTTGCGTTAGAAATACATCTTTAAAATAACTTTTATTCATGACCTTCAGTAAGAAATAATCGTATGTTTAATTTTCACCAATAAATTAAGAACGCTATTTTAAACTGTAAACGTGTATAATTATTAGTAAATCGCTGTGTCGATTACCAAGCCACGGTTATTGCGATTTTCTAGAAAATAAAAAATTGAATTTAATTTTTTATTTTTCATCTAAACCTAACGTTATTAAAATAAATGACTTAGTGCATTCAATGTTGCAGAACCTGATAATAATATAGAAACGAGGAAAACCGCCCAATAGGTAATTCATTATGATCCCACTATTAGCTACATATATATATAAATTTGCGTTTATGGGGTAGAGTGAGGTCACCTTTACAATCTATACGAGATATTGGTATTTGGAAAAATACATTGAAGGATTTTCCTATAGCTCCCTTAATCTTATACCTTTAAACGAGCAATTCTTGTATATAAATACATATATAATCTGAATCTCGGAAACGGCTCCAACGATTTTCATAAAATTTAGTATACAGGGGATTTCGGGGGCGATAATTCGATCTAACTACGATTTATTTTCAGAAAATGTTGTTTTATTCGTGTTTTCAATAATCAACCTTATCGATAATCAACTTAAACATAAACTTTTTTTTATTGAAAGAAAATAACAAATAATATAATATCAATATGTAATTCGTATTTAAATATAATTTCTAAAAAACACAATTTATCAAACAAACAAAAAAATACCGGTCATCCTCTAGATAAATGTTTAATTGATGTTTCAATAAGCCCCCGATAGTTTCCTTTTGTTTATTGGTGCTTATTAATGATGCTATTTCCCTAAGCGGGTTGATGCGTTTTGTTTTTTCTATGTGCCACCAACATTTAATAATAGTTCCCTTGATTACTAATGATGATTAACAATATCGTACATTTTGACAGAAATGTGTGAAAAATGATTAGGTATAGTTGGCCACATAATGTTGCATGACACGCGTAAATATCTGTCTCTCTCTGAAAATGAAATCGAAAGAGAAAGAAACTTAGAACCAAAAACAATTAACACAAATAATTTATAATTAATAATCTGCTAGGTAAGTGTTACTTAATTAGAATACTTGTGATAAGGTAGGGCGTGTTGTTACACAGGTAGGTACCATATCACCCTGCCTCTTGGGTAGGTACTACGAATTTATCACCCTGCCTATTTTCGGCCGTGAAGCAGTAATAATCTATAAAGGGTTGGACAACCGTTGCTCTTTTGAAATCGTCGTGACCCTAAAAGATAAGACGCCCGGTGTATTCGTATCAAGTGATGCACCGGGGTTCGAATCCCAGGCGGGTACCAATTTTTCTAATGAAATACGTACTCAACAAATGTTCACGATTGACTTCCACGGTAAAGGAATAATAACATCGTGTAATAAAAATCGAATCCGCAAAATTATAATTTGCGTTAAGTACTGGTGGTAGGACGTCTTGTGAGTGCACACGGGTAGGTACCATCAACCTGTCTTTTTTCTGCCATGAAGCAGTATTGGGTTTGAAAGGTTTGACAACCGTTGGACTATAAAACTGAGACTTATAACTCATGTCTCAAGATGGGTGGCGGTATATACGTTATAGATGTCTATGGGCTCCGGTAACTACTTAGCACCAGGTAAGTCTTGAGCTCGTCCAACTATCTGAGCAATAAAAAAAAACCAGAACCACTACTATAAGTCTAATAATACACAGGGTTTATAGCTGCAAATAAAATGGAATTTAGCATCATTATTCCTTTCCCGATTGATTTTCAATGTAATTATTGCTTTCGATAAATAATTGTAACTATTCAAAAAAAAATCATAGAAACTATAAGCCTCTTTGTAGTTTAAGTCAAAACATAATTAAAATCTATACATAAACAAGCATTCAATATTTCTAAGAACTACATACAATAAAAGTTCAATAACCGTAATTAGATTTTCGTCACTTAAGCCGAATCGATAAAATCTAGCTACTGTGGTTTATCGACAATGGCTGTCACATCACTACTCGATATACCGATCGTTATCTCGGCTGACTGTCATGAGAAATCGCTGTTTTTTTAATTGTACAACCTTGAGCTTAGACTTTATCTATGGTAAATGATCATTTTCAGAATTTGTATCTATTTCATTAATATTATAGAAGAATTCATCGGAATTGATTGTGTATATTAAATAAAGCTTTTAAATTCTGATGCTTGGAGTCGTTCATAACTATAAAAGCTTTGTACATATATACATAAATGCTTCTTCGAAGCACGAGAGATAATCTTGAGTGAAAAACATATATAACAGCATCACTAGATCGATCTTAAACAGACTTCTTCGATACTGCTTACGCCTAAATACTGTATTGTATTGTTGAAGTTTGCACAACACCAACACTTACATATTTCATAAAGCAGCAATGTAAGGAAAAGTATGCACGAAGTCATCGAACCCAGTACGTCAGCTGATATTCATTTGATTTACATTACGTGCAGTGCAGTGAAGCGAAATACTTTGACGGGTCATTTTTCAGTATCGCCATCTTCTCTAAGCTTTTTGAGTTTTTCGAACCACTTAGATCAGGACAAATCTAGTGTAAAGTGAATATTGGAACATTACAAGGAGAATGCAAAACCACTGACCGAAATTTGATTTCTGGTATATTAAACAGCTCGTCCACCAATGAAATAGGTCTGCATGACTGCTTTACAGAAGTAGCAAACAGGATAGCGGCACCTCACAGTAAGCCTTCGATGACAAACTCTACTTTTTTCCTATCACTCGTCTGTTGTAGCGTTATCGGTGGAATCTTCCAGAATTTTCTCTACTCACTACCTAATTCCAACCTTCCTTATGTCACTTTTTTTATATTGGTCCATATCTTCTTGAGATTCCGCCACACTACTGCTCGACTGTCAATAAACGAAACATCTTTGTCGCCAAGCGAACCATGAGGTATTGTGACAAATAAATGGAAATCTATTTAATGCGGGCGTTTCAATAAAAGTCTTTGTGGCGAGCCTTAGAAAAATCAGTGATGGACGACTGGACGTTTCTTATCTTTTGATGATGAATAGAGTTCATATTATTTCATAAAGTCAACAACGTTCATATTAACTAAATATTGACGAAAGCGCCGTATTTAAATATGATTTTTTCAGCATGTTCTCTGTTTTAAGTTTATTCAACCGACGCTGGTAATGCATATTCAAGTTGAGGTCGTGAGGTCAAATACATTAAAATACCTCAGGTTGAAGTCGATTCTCGGGTTTTTTTGTTGTTGTTATTGACAACACTGTTCGTAGTGGTTTTTATACCAAACATTACGGTTTGATTATTACTTTTATTTTTATTTTAAGCCTATTAAGCATATGCATATGTATGTACTTGTGTTAAAAATTTCGCTTCTTCAATCAAAGCAGAGGTAGCTTTGGTACAAGATTAACCATTTTTCTCTATTTTATTAATTTCTTCAAAAATGGCTTACTTTGTAAGTACCTAATTAAATTTTTTTTTATTTTTACTTAAATGGGTGAACAAGCTCACAGCCCGCCTGGTGTCCAATGCTTAGCGGAGCCCATAGACATCTACAACTAAATGCCGCTACCCATATTAAAGAAATTAAAAAAGCGCCGGTTTTATTGATGTAATTTTTTTTTTATTTTTATTGCTGATGGTCATTTATGAATTTCATTTCTTGCTTCAACAGTTCGAAACATTGTCATCATTGTCGTAGCTCGTTCGATGTCAACGATAGTCTTAGAGGTGAACACTGTCGCCCAACTCAGGACTTTTACAGGATTATGTTTGAACAACACTGCGTTTCCAGAGATCTTTTTTGCCACGAACCATCCGGCTAAGGAATGAGCTCCCCTCCACGGTGTTTCCCTAGCGCTATGACATGTCCTTCTTCAAACGAGGCTTGTGGCTTGGCTCTGCCCTTGGCATTGCTGAAGTCCATGGGTCCATGGGCGACGGTAACCCCTCACCATCAGGCATCAGGTGGGCCGTATGCTCGTCGCCTACAAGGGCAATATAAAAAAAAAAAAAACAGCCATCTTTTACTTTTCTGCTGTTTTCGCAGATATGTCTCCTACGAACGCTGGCGATGTCAAGGACACAGCCAAGCCGCTGCTTCCACTACTGCGTGAAACTAAATGCGTGATTGCCAGTAGAAATGAGACGGTGTGATGGCACAAAGCTGATTCTAAGCACACTAGCTCCTAGTTACGTTGAGAATTTGGTCTATTGAAGTACTACCACGGACGTCTGATACTATTTCCCTTACAAAACTAGTACTAGCTGAAGGAGACCGGGATCCTACGGGTCAGTGACCTAGCTACTGATATACCGTGAACCTACCTATTAATTAACAGCGGAACAGATAGCTATTGTTTAAGATCCTCATCCCAATTAATTGAATTTAAACCAACAGGCACAAAAAGTTTGATAAAATCCAAATTTTGGCCAGTCACACCGTCAAATGATTACAAAATCCAATCTCAGTGGTAAATAATCATAGTAACTCTTGGAGATCGGGCATTTAAATAAGAAAAACCCACAGCCCTCCGTTAGTCGATACATAGGTTAAAGGATTTCCCATTGTCAAAACCCTACTAAGTTTCTCGCCGGATCTTCTCAGTGAGTCGCGATTCCGATCCGGTGGTAGATTCTGCGAAGCAATACTCTTGCTAAAGCCAGTCCTCCAATAACGTTTTCCGAATGAACTCTCAACTACCTATTTTAAAAATTCTCTACCACATTTTGTGGTATATTTTTTTAACGTTTTTTGAGTTTATCACTTTGCAGATGTCTATGGGCTCTATCTATGGGCTACTTTCAAAGGTAACTTTATTTCTTTAACGCTTAATACGATTGGAACCAAACTTGAAACTTATAACTTACTTACTTTTAAGTATAGCATATGTATAAGTTTAAGACAAAATTTACTCGCGCCAATTGACATGGTAATGCTCTTTTCGACATGGATGTTGGGCATAGATAAATATGTACCTGATGCCACAATGAACGTGATATTTTAGATTACAGCAACCGAAAGAAATTTCTTCAAAATGAAAATGAGGTGTATTTTCATTGTACCTACTGCTACCTCCGTGAAACTTTTTTTGTCAATATTTTATTACAATTATTACTTAAATAAATAAATGTATAGGTTTTAGGTAGTGTTTGTTAATGTTCTTTTTTTATTATACCGATTGACATCGAGTTTGTGTAGAAGATTATTTATGGGCCATACAGTTGTTTTGGGGTTTTAGGGAAACCAATAGTAGGGGAACAACCTGGTATCCAATCATGGAGTAAAGTTATTTCGTATGTGTCGACGGGCAAACGGATTCACAACTCATCTAGTTCAATGCGGTTACCAGAACCCATAGACACCACGATAGATCTTGAATGGCGCGGCCCTCCTTTTTATTTTATCTAATTTACGATTTCATTGAATCCAAAACAACGGTTTTATGGAGGATGCTTTTATGTTGTTGCGGAAAAAAATGGAATATCGGTTAACCCGCCCACGTGCCTTCGCGGCATAAATAGGCAGAGAGATGGTACGAAGATTTACCGGTTAATATCACGCCCTACCATTAATATGGTACGCCCAGCCATGAATACTCAGAAAGTTCCTTGATAATTACTTACGTGTTAAAACCTTAAACAATTATTTAACTGGATTTTAAACAAGATACTTTTCGAAATAACTCTTTGAATCTTCTCTAAGTATAACAATACTTTATTATAAAAACGTTATACTATTTATTTATTAAGTGAACATAAAATATATGTTTACAAAATTACAAAAAAAAAATTGATATACATAAAATAATACACTCTATTATCGATGATTAGAAATAACATTTTCCTTTAATCCGTGGTTAAATTTTATCAATTTTTAATACGCTGTCACATTTTTTTGTCCGGGTAGGTACACATAAATATTTGCTGGATTGATTTTTTTATTTAGTTTCCCTTAATAAATTGAGGTAAAGAGTATTTTTCTTTCGTTTAAAACGCTTTTCAGATATACCTATATAGAGCGTAAATTTTAATTGTATTCGAAAACACGGATTCTCCTGCGCTTACAATAAAATTCAGACAAACTTTTCATGTAAGATTCATGCTTACACACATACACATACACTATATCACGGCTTAGTTTGTAATTATTTTAGTTTGATTAATTCAGTAAATCTATATATATAAAAATGAATTCCTGTTCGTTAGTCTCGCTAAAACTCGAGAGCGGCTGGACCGATTTGGCTAATTTTGGTCTTGAATTAATTGTGGAAGTCCAGAGAAGGTTTAAAAGGTAGATAAATATGAAAATGCTTGGAATTAAATAAAAATAACATATTTGTTTTTTCCTTAATGTGTCCCTCAAAAGTTTAGGTCTTTATTTATCGATTGAGGCACTACGAAGTCTGCCGGGTCAGCTAGTTATGTATAAAAAATAGTAAGTATCTGAAAAGGTAAACACACCAAATAATATCTGTCTGTCTACATTTCCTTTTTATACTATACATATTTGTGTAAATTAATATATATAAATAGTAATTAAACTAAAATTAATATATATTTTTAATTTATCAATTATTTTTCATCTAACGTATTAGAATAGATCGCTTTTAGTGATAAGATGCCATTTATACGTCAGAGTTTGGTTAAATTGTATATTTTTTAAATGCAATTAAGTTATAAGTAATAATATCTACTTTACAGTTCCCTCCTCTTTATAATACCTATTTCGAGATAGCCCTTATTTTTCTTGGTAGTAATTCGTCTTCAGACAACATTTATTGGGTAATTAGATTTTTCTTAAACTGCTACAAGCTACGCTCAAACACTTAAAAATAGATATTATCTACAATATTTAAGAACTTACATTGAATAGAATGTGCAATAAGTATCTATTACACGAACTACTTTGAGTTACTTTTTTTTTTTTAATTGTAACACTTTTGCTTGACATGAGAATCAATTAAACAGAGTTCAATACGAAAGCTCACCCTAAACCCATCAAAGCGTGTCAACGCTATTACTCAAGTAACCGTGAAATTGAACTTTCAAAGTTTTGTTTTTTAAATTTAGAAATTTTGTTTTGACATTCGGATTTGACATAATACAACAAGAATTTACAAAAAAAATATCTTCTTTTTTAAATAAAAAAAAAATGCCGCACTAATAAGCCAAGGTAGTTTTAACAGATCTTTTTACGTAAATCAAAATACTTACATCAACTAAACCAGCGAAACGTCCCTGATGTCTTTAAGTGTTCAATGTTAATCGTTTATCTTATGATTAGGTATGTTACAACACCACAACGTACCTACCACAGTAAAAATATAGTTCCGTAATAAAATACGATAAACTCACAAAAGAAAGAAAAAAAACTTTTTCACTTTTATTTATTTCGTCTCCGTTTACACACACTTTCACGGTTTTTTTATTTTCATCTGTGTTTTAAAAGGCACACGTTGATAACGATGCGTATGAAGAACATATATATGGTCGGCACGGGCAGCGTGATACTACACCGTCGGCAGTGCACGATGGACTGGAGTCTCACGCGCAGCTCTACGCGGTCTAAAAGAATCCAGGTAATACAAACATTTGGTCGCTGCTATTTATTGCGTATATTAGTTTTTTTTTTTTCTTTTTTGTTTGTTACTTAGTTGGGTGGACGAGGTAAGTGGTTACCGGAGCCCATAGACATCTACAACGTATAAGCCGCCACTTGAGATATGAGTTCTAAAGTCTCAGTATAATTACAACGGCTGCCCCACCCTTCAAACCGAAACGCATTACTGCTTCGCGGCAGAAATAGGCAAGGCGGTGGCACCTACCCGTACGGACTCGCAAGACGTCCTACCATCAGTCATAATTAGTTATTTTGTTGTTCGCAAATGTTGTTGTATTCGCATGGATAAGTATTGGGAATTTCATTTAAGCTAACAACCTGAACTCTCTTGAAATACTATTTTAAAAAAAACGATTGCCCTATCTTTCAAAACGGAAGTATTTGTGGTAGGAATGGATGAGATTACCTACCGACAGACCGTCTAGTTTGTAGCACAACATATTCTGTGTTTAGATTTATCTATTAGGTAGCAAATTGCCAGAAAGTCGACGAAACTTTCAGTCTTGTTTAAGGCTCATTTCAGAGGTCATGTAAACTAAGTAATAACAGTATTTTTAATTTAAAAAAAATCATAGTTTTTTTTACAGGTTTAGTTTATTTTTGCTAAACATTAATGAAGGATATGAGGTAAACTAAATAAGTTAAATTTAAAAATGAATCTTGTAAAAAATGTTTGTACTCCCGAAAATACTTGTTTAGTGGCTGGTCGTAAGCACCGAAAGCCTCCATGAAACCAATCGCATATTTTAGTCTCTTTTCCGCTTCGTTATATTCAATGTCGAGTAAACGAGACGACAGTAACATCTCCGTACAATTTACATTCACCTTGATAATTTGCCATTATTTAATTCTGTCTTAAACGACTCTACTTTGCCTCACTCAAAAATAAACCAATATGCTTAGAACTTAAGTAGCATATTCGAATACTGCAATAAACTTTTGTTAATGGACAAATTTAAATAATGCAATTATCTAAAATGTTTCGTTTTTTCATCAATCTCATTTAGCACTTTTGATGTATTTATATATTTTAATATAAAATAAAAATAAAAAGAAAACGCATGGTTAAAACACGAAGCCAATAAATATTTCGGCTCTACGGATGTGTAGGCGCAGGTGGAGAGTGGACACGAATGATTAGCTACGAAGCTGCATCTCTATATTGTCTCTTTCTATCTTTAAACTCGGGCACGTGTGTGATAGAGACACAGCATATTCTTAAACGGGCCGTGGCTTTACTGGGATCTACCCAGATCGTACCATCGGAACAGGAAAACTTGCCTACATTTACGATATATATATACGTATTTTTTTTTCTATTTGTGGCTGTTAGTACGTGTTTTAATTTTAATCTCGTTTTTTCACTATATCTTCGCTTATAACTTGTTTTTTTTTCCGCCATATATGGTTATGTGAACATAAAAACAAGTGGCAGTTGTTCTGCTGTTTTATTTATCTCTAACTTCGGATAATTATATGCGGTTTACTTGACTTATTTAAATATAAAATCTCTTACTGAAATTTACATTAGTTAGTCTCTATAAGCGTTGATAATTTTTTTTAATTCGAAGTCGCATAGACCGACTCTATAGACATACTCTGTGTATTTTTTTTATTGTTCCCATCTCTTGGGCTGCTTCGTAAAATCCCTTAAACTTTTTTGAGTGCTCAATATACGTCAATGACAATATTTGGATTTGACAGATTTGATCTTTTTTTTTAAATAATCCCAAAAATTCCATTTTTGATTATGTATTGGAACTTTTTTCCCCCTAGCTAATCGGTGGTAGCCTACGGGGTAGACTACGCGCGGTCGGGTAGGTGAGCTCACGGTGCTAAATTTGAGAGAATTGCTAACACTGGCCTTAACAATAGCAGTGTTGCATCTACCATTGAGGACATCTGGTGGGAAACGCAGGGATGTGCTGATGAGTTGGAACATTTAGCGGTAACATGGAAATCGGCAAGAGACAGTCAGGTTTCAGCAATGAGAGAAAGATCGAGAAAACCGAAGCCATAGGAACTTTTTTTTAATTCATAAGTTGGGTGGACGATATCACGACCCATTTAGTGTTAAGTGGTCACCGGAGCCCATAGACAGCTACCACGTAAACGCCGCCACCGACCACATTAGTTCCAAGTCTCAGCTTTTTAAATTCAACGGCTGCTTCACGGCAGAAAATAGGCAGGGTGGTGGTACCTATCCGTTCGGGCTCACAAGACAAGTATATAATCATATCTTTACTGATAATCAATTGATGCAGTTAAATGATCGCAGTCTCTACAAACCAATTTTATTTACAGGTCTCCTCTGCCACCATTCTGTAGTGACAGTTTGTCTAAATAAATGACTACCTAATTCCTGATATGTCCACCATCGCGCGTTTTTCGGCATCAATTCTAGAGTAGATGTCAAGGGCCGCCGCCTTACCAATGGCGATGATATTTCATCAGATAACTAGTTAGAACTTATGATTGAGAAATAGCATTTAATTTTTTCCTCAATATTTTCTTCGTGTTTCTTAGAGAGTACTGCAAATAATTAAAACTGTCCTGGTAGCAACTAAAATCGCGTTTATTATTTCTCTTTTATGATTACCGACTTTTCGAATATTTTACGGTTTTGTGATCGCAGACGACCAAAGAGTTATTAGTTGACATTTAAATATTGTGCGTAGAACCCTCTAATCTTACAATAATAAATAAAAAGTTTTTTTTTTTATTTTAATTTAATTGTTACCAAATCCAAATTTGAAACGAACGACCTACTTATTCAAAAAATTTACATTGTTCTTACTATAAATACATATTGGTACATATTGAGCGTACAACATAATGATGCAATTTTTTTTTTATTTTTTTTATTGCCCTTTTAGGCAGACGAGCATACGGCCCACCTGATGGTGAGTGGTTACCGTCGCCCATGGACTTCAGCAATGCCAGGGGCAGAGCCAAGCCGCTGCCTAACTAACTATCTTACTACTACTAAGTAACGTACGTACTAAAAGTTTTACTAAGGAAAGATTTTACCCGAGACGATAAATTCGATAGACATTCTAATATGTTTGATAAAAACTGATGCATTTCACAAAGACAAACTTAAGCAAGCTATTATTTTTTTATTGTTTTGATAGGTGGACGAGCTCACAGCCCACCCGGAGTTAAGTGGTTACTGGAGCCCATAGACATCCACAACGCAAATGCGCCACCCACCTCGAGATACAAGTTCTAAGGTCTCAGCATAGTTACAACGGCTACCCCACCCTTCGAACCGAAACGCATTACTGCTTCACGGCGGAAATAGGCGGGTTGGTGGTACCTACCCGTGCGGACTCCCAAGAGGTCCTACCACCAGTGATTACGCAAATTAAAATTTTGCGGGTTTGATTTTTATTACACGATGTTATTCCTTCACCATGGAAGTCAATCGTGAACATTTGATGAGTACCTACGTATTTCATTAAAATAATTGTATTTCCAAAGTAACCTAATAGTCTGCTTAGTTAAGCGGCATTTTTTTTTTAATTTTTTTTTTATTGCCTTTGTAGGCAGACGAGCATACGGCCCACCTGATGGTAAGTGGTCACCGTCGCTCATGGACGTCAGCAATGCCAGGGGCAGAGCCAAGCCGCTGCCTACCAATGAGCTATAGTTACGGCATAACAGTGAGCTATAGTTTTTTTACGGAAACCATTAAAACGTAACAACATAAAAACTCAATGCAATTAAACAAACTAATGCAATTCGAATAAAATATAAAAAGTACTGCGTAGCGTTTCCTTTCGGCCACGTGACGTCTGTGATGTCACAATAGAATCACTATTTTTATTGTTCAAAACGAACAACGCAAGCTATCTTAGTTTGCTTACTGACTTATGACGTCACAGGATATCGAACCAATAATGGCCTGTAGGCTAAGAACCACTCCTAAAAAGTTAGGATTCAAGAAAAGCATCATTAGGTAATTATAATGAAAAATGGTAATGTTCGACGGAAATATTACAGAAGACTTTAATTTAATTTTAACTTTAACTTTCTTAGGACGAGAACGGTATTACGACCCGCACGATATAGGACCCTAGTCTGGCCTATTTCCACCATGAATCCGTCATGCACTGTAAGTATGAGAACCGATATACCTACTATATATACATTGGTAGGTAGCGGTTCGGCTCTGTCCTTGACATTGCTGAAGTCCATGGGCGACGGTAGCCACTCACCATCAGGTGGGCCGTGTGCTCGTCTGCTTAAAGGGGCAATAAATAAATAAAAATTGAGACTTAAAACTCGTATCTCAAACTAGGTAGCGGAATTCACGTCTATGGACTCTAGTCAACACTAGCTTGATCACTTGTTGACCCAATAAAAAAATAAGAAAACCAAGAGGACTCCATACAGAACTTCGTCCAGTTTGGAAAAAATGTACAATTTAAATGATATATAGTTAATTTGTAAACTAAGCAAAAGAGTTTACCGAAAAACCAGTTACATCGTAATAATAATTCCAGCTTTTGAAAAATGTCAAAATTTGAATGACCACTTTTTGCATGTGACCGTCCTGCGTGTGCCGAATGAATATTTATAACTCCATCTCTATACTGTCTGTTCAATGTTAATTAAGTTTTCAATTAATTAAATGGGCATTCAATTGTTTTACTTATTGCGTGTTTGAGTAGAACTTAAAAAGTCATTATCACTAATAAGTTACTTAATTTGACCGACCAATAAAGCTTAAGAGTAACGAGACAAATTTTAGAAGTTAGTATAGATTTATCAATGCAGGGGTAATCTATACTAATATTTATATAAATCTACAGTCGTTTTTACGGATGTTCCGTTATAACTACTGAACCATGTATCCGATTGACTTGAAACTTGGTATCCATATAGAAAATACATGTCTTTAATGGATAGGCTAATATTTATAAGAGTGTTGGACTCCCTAATAGCAATGACAATAAATAATAATGTTAATTTTAAATCCCCAGCGAAGCGGGCGAGTACGGCTAGTTATAAATAAAAGTTTCATTAAAAAGTAGGTACGTGAACAAAAGAGGTTGACAAGCACTAGTCTAAGTCAATCGTGAGCACGTACAAACACATTTTTTTTTAAAAAATGATACTTTCACGCAGAATTTGAGCATCGCTATAGCACATCTCTGGTACGAGAGTATCCTTATTAAACCAAAAGGCTTCTTCTCTCGCCTTTAAAGATAAGCGAAATTTATTTGGCCGATTTGGTTAGCTTTTTTTTTTTTTTTTTATTGCTTAGATGTTAGGCTTAGGTTAGCTCAAAAATATTCAATCTACGACAATAACTATTTCCCATCAAAGCGATAGTATTTGCTTTATCTATCCTCCGAGTAGGGATCACATCGATAAAGGTCTTAATCATCCAAGATTAACAATTTTTGTTTCACTCCAAAGTAACCTGCATATCCATTAACTTCATTAAGCGCACTGCCATCTGTCTAGGCTTAACTAGATGTGGGTACTCATAATTAATTTCTCAGACAGACCTAAATATCAAATATATGTCTTAGAACACGGGCTTCTGAACGCTAGTTAAGTTTCCCAGTTATATCAGTGTGCTTAGTGCGAGTTTTTTAACGTTCTCGAAAGCGAAAAAGTTAACTTATTACTGGTGGTAGGACCTCTTGTGAGTCCACGCGGGTGGGTACCACCGCCCTGCCTATTTCTGCCGGGAAGCAGTAATGCCTTTCGGTTTGAAGGGAGGGGCAGCCGTTGTAACTATACTTGAGACCTTAGAACTTATATCTCAAGATGGGTGGCGTATTTACGTTGTGAATGTCTATGGGCTCCAGTAACCACTTAACACCAGGTGGGCTGTGAGCTCGCCCGCCCATCTGAGCAATAAAAAAAAATAACTAAAATTTGTAGGGAACGTTTGCTTACGTTTGCCGCTAGGGGCGCGGTTCCAACTGCATACAAATTTGTGTTAACTTTTACGTTATCGAGAGCGTTAAAAAACTCGCACTTAGCACACAGGCCACACGTCACGTGTCCGCGAGTGCGAGTGTGAAACCCTCCTGAGGTGCACGCCCCAGATAACATCTTGATTGTGTCGCGGGTACCACTTGCGGTACGTCTGAACGACAATTGCGATACACATAGGTACGTTGCACTTTTATTTCTGTTACAAGAGTAACAGCGAAAAGTGCTTTTGCAAAAACCTGAGCTTGGTTAATTTAGATACTAGATGATGACCGACTGGTTTTTTTATTGATAACGCCTCTTGGTTAGTTGCCCTCAATTAAGAAAAATAGTATTATTATTCGCCAATAGATGTCGGGAAGAGTTGATTATTGAAAACACGAATAAAACAACATTTTCTGAAAATAAATCGTAGCTAGATCGATTTATCGCCCCCGAAATCCCCTGTATACTAAATTTTATGAAAATCGTTGGAGCCGTTTCTGAGATTCAGATTATATGTATAAGTATATATTAATATACAAGAATTGCTCGTTTAAAACCGCTGCGTAAACCTAGCTAAGGCCTTAGTTGTCCGTCATCACGAAATCTGTCAAGCAATCGAAACATCAGTAATAATGTAATGAGAAAAAAAGGCGCGAGATTAAATCGTAAAAGTGGTTTTAATTATGTTTATGAACCTCCGAAATGCAAGAAAATATAACCTCAAAGTTTATTGGGTTTGATTTTATTGAGTAAAATCGTGAATCGCAATTGAGAACGCCTAACCTTCCGGCAGGAGCTGAAAACTAAAATGGCAGAATGTAATCACTGTGATATAGTGGTGAGAAAATTCGCACGAATTTTTATTACTGGTGGTAGGACCTCTTGTGAGTCCGCACGGTTAGGTACCACCACCCTGCCTCGTTCTGCCGTGAAGCAGCAATGCGTTTCGGCTTGAAGGGTGGGGTAGCCGTTGTAACCATACTGAGACCTTAGAACTCATATCTCAAGGTGGATGGCGGCATTTACGTTGTAGATGTATATGGGCTCCGGTAACACCAGGCGGGCTGTGAGCTCGTCCAAACATCTAATTCACCACCTTGCCCTTCGTCTGTCTTCGTTGAGACCGACGCGAGACTCGGACCTATCCTGACCGATATAATCGGTCCCATCAAATAAATTCCAAAACGTCTACACGGCGTACAGCATGCTCAAATGCTCGCGCATGTTTCGGAGGTCGTGAAAGTGGAAAATGACAGTAATCATCGCGCATCCAGCACTCGACAGCGAACGTATTCAACTTACAACTATTTACCAACGATGCTCTTGTGTATTGGTGAGTCGTGGTATTCGGAATTGTCATCTATATATTAATACGTGAAGCAAAAACTTTGTATCCCTTTTTACGAAAATTGCGCGGACGGAGGAGTATGAAATTTTCCACACTTATAGAGAATATAGAGAAGAAGTGCACAATGCTAATATTTTTTTTAAATAATGCGTAAAAGATACATTAAATCAATAAAGAAAACATTACACACACTACATACCATGTATTTGACGCACACACGCATGCATACTATTTATTGTCAAACTTTTGTTCTTGACGTCTATGGTAAAATTGAGAATAGATTAAATATTGTTTGTCTTTATTAAAAAAAATTTATAGAGTAGCCTTGGCGAAATTTGTGATTATAGAAGTATAAAATACAATCATAATAGTGTACAAACTTACAATTCCAATTAATTATAGTCGAATTTCGACTACTGCGGGACCTCTAGTTAGAATTAAATATGACACGTTAGAGCATTTCAACTTGATTTAATGCCGTCAGAATACCTTTGAATCGGACAGTTGTCGTACAGTTTGTTGTTGTTGTTTCTCAGCGGTATTCTGGTTATAATATTCATTGGCTCCGTTAACCGCTAAACATCAGATTGGCTATGAGCCAGTCCATATATCTATGCAATAAAGAGTTCTTAATCATCACACAAGGTTATTATTATGTTGAACAGATTAAAGAAAAAAAGTCCTAAAACCATGATGAATACAAAGGCATATATCGAAATTCTTATTCTTATCTAATTCTTCTCATTCTTATCTTAATTACTATTATTGTTTTGATTTAATTAATTTAGGAAGCCAACTTCAGAGTTGAGCAGTGTAGAGCTGGGACTTTAGTTATATTAAATACTTTAACTCTTAACTCTACGATGACTGTGACGGAATTTAAGCGGCGCCATCTAGTGTCAGTAAAACGTAACCGCGTCAGCTAAAACCATACCTGTTTTTTTAAATAAACAAAATGATAAATCGAACACATCGTCGACTTGGTGTTGAAGGATGAGTAAGGCCCCTGGATATCATAGCTTGAATGTCACAATGCTCGTTAAGGGCGAAGTTTGAGCTTTATTGCTTAGGCTTTAAAGCCGGTCCTACTCTTGGCGCTTTGCTTAGCTGCAGAAGCAGGATGGTGACCATACGAACCCGCTTAGAAAGGCTATTGTGACTTCACTGTGACTGGTACTCATAAGCTCACGGGGCTTAGCCGGAAAGATTTTACTAACATCTACCCTAGCAAGAGCAGGGACTGGCTGAATCTACTATCGAATAAAAATTGCGACCCACTGAGAAGATTCGGCGCGAAACTCAGTGGTATATGTCTATGGGCAATACCAGAGATTAAGGAAAATTTAAATATTTGTTTGCTTAAATTTTATTAGACAAAGCTATTCCTTCACAGTCGAAGTCATTCGTGAACACATATTTGAACGTATTTATTTAAATATTGGTAAGCACCAATGCACCAATGTATTGAACTATGTGCAATATATGTAAGCACATATACTTATTGCACATAGCTCAATACACATAAATCAGGCTTCTAACAGTCTCGTCCTAGCCCACTTCTAAAAATGAACAAATAGCCTCTAGAAATGCTGGTCTTAAACGAATTAAAGATTTAGAACCGACGCACGTTTAAAAACAATTCGAATAGTCTATTCAACATAATCTACAGTATATTTGTACTGAGAGTATAATAAACAACAATATAAAACAACTGAAATAATTATTCTATATTTAGTTCTCGCACGTAATAAAATACAAGACGGCGTCGTTGTAATTAAGGTTCATACACCTGTCCCGAAGTACGTTGATTTGTTGCTATTAAAGCGAAAGGAAGGACGGATATCTTTCTGCATCGAGAAAGTAAGAGTGTGACAATTTCACGGGCACCAAGCGCACGCGCATTTGACGTTTGACTCAACTCGGTACGGTTCGCAGATAAATCATGTATTATATTATTTAATATTTATATAAAAATATATATATATTTAATACCTGTAAGATGTTTGTTGATCGTTTACAATTATAGGTAAATTTAAAATTGTAACAGTGGCTGGTAAAGATTGGCTGAACACCGCCAAAAATAAGAAGATGTGGTGTAGCTTAGAGGAGGCTTTTATCTGAAGGGGGTCCGTACAGAAATAATGTAAATAATAATCTATACTACATAATATTATTATAAAACTGAAGAGTTTGTTTGTTTGAACGCGCTAATCTCAGGAACTACTGGTTCGATTTGAAAAAATATTTCAGTGTTAGATAGCCCATTTATCGAGGAAGGCTATAGGCTATATAACATCACGCTAAGACCAACGCAGGTGGAGCACCAATAAAGAATGTTTCAAAATCGGGGTTTCAAAATCGTAAATGAAGAGACGGGTAAAATTTAGCGTTATGCCACAGTAACTATTCCACGCGGACGAAGTCGTGGGCAAAGCTAGTCAGTAATAAATTAATATAAGAAACGAACTTTTTCATCCAATCCATTAATGTCTGTTCAAATTGTTTGTAATTATGTTTTAATTATTTTTGTATGGAATAAAGAAAGGTTTATTATTATTATACTTGTAAGGTGTATGATGATCGTTTACAATTATTATTACACGTATTTATTGTACGTACCAAAATTTCCCGTATTTATTCGCTAGTAGCTTGGGGCTGTTCCAGCTACGCGCGGATGGATTAGTGAGCACACGGGCTCAATCTGAGAGGATTTACTAACACTACATAGCTCTAGTAAGAGCAGTGTTTCGCCGAATCTACTACCGGATCGGAATCGCGACCATCTAAGAAGTTTCGGCAAGAAATTAAGTGAGCTATATCTATAGGTTTTCCTATTAGTATGTATACTGCGCTCATGACCGGCTTATATATTAATGGAGCCCCTAAATATTGGGAAATGAGGGTGATGTATCTCAGATACCGATCAGCCACGACCCCAGCCCTCTGAAACAACAATTTGGTACATGGATGCCTAAAGATTAAATACCTCACACAGTTTTTAGGTAACATAAAAAACACGATGGATAATAATCGAGAAAAGCTTTTGGTATCTATAAATTGTACCAGACTAATGTTCAAAGTGCGTATTTAATGTATGTACATATTATATTTAAGTAACCAAACCCTTTCAATACACATAAATTAAAACTATTTATATTTCGAAACATGTGCCTAGATAGGTGAAAAAGTTCATAGATCACCTTGGCCACATCATAACACGTATTACACCACCCTTGAGGCTTGAGGTCTGTCTTGATTGTATAGTAATTATTCATATTAAAATTTTTGCGGAATTGATTTTTGTTACATGCTGTTATTCTTTCACTCACACATGAGTTAGTTACGCATTTATTTAGAAATATTGGTACTTGAACGATATTTAAGCACCGGCAATTCGCATCGCTAGATACGAATACACCGGACGTCTTATCGTTTAGGCCACTATGACTTTTTTTTATTGCTTAGATGGGTGGACGAGCACACAGCCCAACTGGTTGTTAAGATCTCAGTATAGTTACAACGGCTGCCCCAACCTTCAAACCGAAACGCAGAAGCAGTAGCTTCACGGCAGAAATAGGCAGGGCGGTACTTACGCGTGCGGACTCACAAGAGGGCCTACCACACGTAAAAAAGTACTTATTTCACAAGAAAATGTAAAGTAAATCAAACTTTTTTGCAAACTGTCCAATTCAGTGAGGCGGCGCGCGCCTCTGAGATCTCGCCGAAATTGTCCGCGCACAATTTCCCGTCGCTTTCCATATTGTCTAGTTGTGTAACTCCCGGCACTTCGGTAATTCGATTATCTAACAACATAGAATTAATGTCGCAACGTTTTGCAATATTCCTGTAAAATACATGAGAATTGAGGGTGCTATGTCGCAGCCAATTTCGACGTCAGCCGGTTGACTGTAACAATAATATATCTATCGTATTATATGCTGTGTCTATATAATTTCTTGTTTAATGTCTGCGTATATTCTCAATATACTCCGTATGGGCGGGACTGCTTTCGATGAAATTTAAGGAAATCTTTAGATTAGCTAGAGCAAACAGGGTTTGACTAGTATTACGCAAACAAACTACGCGTGTTTAAGTGTGCGTTTTCACTAGTGGTAGGACCTCTTTTGAGTCCGCATGGGTAGGTACCACCACCCCGCCTATTTCTGCCGTGAAGCAGTAATGCGTTTCGGTTTGAAGGGTGGGGTAGCCGTTATAACTATACTGAGACCTTAGAACTTATATCTCAAGGTGGGTGGCGCATTTACATTGTAGATGTCTATGGGCTCCAGTAACCACTTAACACCAGGTGGGCTGTGAGCTCGTCCACTCATCTAAGAAAATATATATATATGTTGTGCGCTTAAGTGTGCGCGCATTCTGCTTTTGCCAAAAAGGAGGCATTCAACTCTGAGACCGTTCTAGGCGATTTTCTTACAGAGCCAGACAGAAAGCTCACTTCACACCGATCTACCACTTGGCGACGGTAGACCAAGTTACAGCTGAATGCACTTATAAGTACTTGGGCCTCTCTAACTCGGCTCGGGAACCGATGAGGTAGCGCATGTGCTGTTACCGGGTGATGGAGACCAAGCTCTACGACTTAACACTACTCTTACCCAAAAGTTTGGAGTTCAATAATAATTGTTCTAAAACATCGAACAGAAAAAAAAAAGTGTGTGTGTGTGCAAGTCACACACGGTAGAAATGAAACTTATAAAGAAGATATAGGTATACTGACTATCCCACTACACAGGAGCATACATATGGACAATGTTTAGTAGACGATAGTGAGAATGCTACAAAGAGTCGCACAAAGAGGAGACCGAAAACGTCTAATGTGTTCTATCTCATTCTCTCGCCGGCTGAATCCTATAGATTTATGTGTTTGTGTCTCTATGGACTTATTTTTTCGTTTCATCGAGTTTGAAATTACAACGAATCTAAAGAAGTTTCACTTCAATAACGTAATATTTTTCTACACATACGTAAAAATGTATTATCTCAAAAACAGTAATGCTGTACTGTACTGTGTCATTCAAAATGAATAACTAAGAAACGATTAAAATGAAACGGTCGGGGTGATTGTAAAACAACAGAAAATGATGAAAATCGTAATCTCGTTGCCGTTAAGTTGTGGGTGTGCGAAAGAGATGACGACAATTAAAATATGTCTTCAACTCACAGTATATAGGTATATGCTCACAGTTTTCTATAATTCGACAGATAATCTAAACTGAATTGACAGATTGATTTGACAGATAATCAGAAAACTGCGAAAACGCGACGCAAGCCGCTTGTATTATAATGAACAATAGCAAGTATCGAAAGTGGGTAAGCGTTTCTCCAATTTAAAAAAAAAACGTCGTCACCGGTAGCCGGGTCGCCGCGGAAGACGATATCCTGTTTCCTTCTAAAAAACCCTTTTTATTAAACTCACTTATAAAGTTATTCGCTTCATTTCGTCAGCTGCTGGTGTTGTGAATATAAATCGATCGTTAAACGCACATTGGGTAGGGGTGGTCTTTTTGTTCTATTGTGATTATTTTTCGTATATTAGTCGGCGGACCTTGTTGAGTAAGCACAAGATAATATTATCATACTGCCTCTAGCATAACAATTATAAAAATGACCCAATTAAATACAGAGATATGACGGATGATAATTCGGATTGCCCGTTGACGAGTTCTAAGCACGGTTAGTTCGGCGTGTAGGAGCAATAACAATAATCAATTCAACAGCTCAGGCTAAGAGTATTATTTTGACGAACTTTTGGTTGGCAAAAAAAAATGCTATATTGTTACTTGAATGTTTTATTCGGGTCATCCTTGATTGCATATTCGTAGAGGTTGGAAATAGACGTTCGCAGTTTAGTGTTTTTTATACCTACATATAATATTTTAAAAAATTATATTATGGTTTCATTTTAAGTTTACTAGACTTATCATTACAAGACTTTGGCTTTCAATACTTTTCTGTTTTTCTGGTATTTGATTGATAAAATTATATATATATAGGGTGACTGAAGCTCTTCACATATAGGTATACTAAACGGTTATTTTGTAGGTAAACACAAATATATAGGGTACCTTTCATGCCACTGCAGAGTACGGATCTCCACCCACACAATTACAATGCGAGTGAAGCTATATGGGGAAGCTAGTAGTGTAATAAAAATCAAACCCACAAATTTTATTAAATTACTAGCTGACCCGGCAAACTTTGTGTTGCCTTAAATAAGATTTCTGGGGAAATTTTAGTGTAGAAAAAAAAACCTCATTCAACCACATAATACCTCATTATAAACAAAAAAAATTATCAAAAAGAAAAATGTTTGGGGTGGACCCTTATCACTTAGGGGTATGAAAAATAGATAGTAACCGATTCTCAGACCTACTGAACATACTATTGATACACAAATAAAACCAAAAAAACATGGCTGAAAAATGTATAGTGAGTAAGACAGGAGACCGGCTTCGTCCTCATCCCCACTACGTGATGTTTGCTGGATGAGTGGTGACACCTGGCAGGGATACCTGATCGATTGATAGTTGATCAGTAGTCGACCGGCGAGGGCGGGAGATAAAACTGAATTTAAAAAAAAAACATAATTAAAGGAACTTGCAATTATTAACTCTGAATAAGAGTTTATCGTACTACAATTATAATATTTGATTGCCATCTTGCAACCTTATTGCGGATCTGTGCATACAATAAAAAAAATAAAAATCAGGATGGAAAAATAGAGGTAGATCGTCTAAGAGTGAAAATTGAGAGTAACATCATATTTTTTTTATTTTAAGTCATGACAAAATAAAAAAAATTCTTGCAAAAAAATTTCAAGTTTTTAATTAACAAATAAAAAATAAGGGTTGATCGTAGAAAGGTGAAAATTTAGGGTTGTATGTATGTATGCTGTATTATAAAAAAATAAAAACAAAAAAAAAATTCTAAAAAATTAATAAAAAAATTTAGGGGTGGAGGACCACCCTTTACATTTAGGAGGATGAAAAATAGATGTTGTGCGATTCTCAACCCAGGCCGATATGCACGCTAAGATTCACGAAAATCGGTCGAGCCGTTTCGGAGGAGTTCAATCACTCACACCATGACACGAGAATTTTATATATTAGATATAAGCGTATAAAGCCGCGGCGGGTAGCTCCGTCGAAGTCTTAAATGCATTGAATTTTGATTTTCCTACCCTTCAAACTGGAATACATTGTTCCTTTGTGTTGTGATGATAGAAAATTTATTGCTCTAGACGCGTGGGTTCCTAAAAGTTAACCTCCTACCAACTGATTACTGAAAAACCCAACAATCACAACATGGATGGTGGAGATAGAGGTCGAAGTCTTATTTGGTACTGGCGGTTGACTATTACAATACTGATAGTCATGTATACACTAGTGTGCTTACTGCGAGTTTTTTAACGTTCTCGATAGCGTCAAAGTTAGCCCAATTTTGTATGCAGTTGGAACAGCGCCCCTAGCGGCAAACGTAGGCAAACGATCCCATTCCATAAAAATATGAGCTAACTTTTACGCTATCGATAACGTTAAAAAACTCGCACTAAGCACACACACAGTACTCAGAACAGAAAACGCTGATGCGCAATATGCGATGAGACTTCGAGTCGCCTTTTAAAACACCCATGGGAAGAGACACGACAATTTTTACGAAGTCACCGTGGTCTACGGATCAGACGTCCGGTGCGATCGTATCAAGCGATGCAAGCAATGTAAATCGAAGATACTCTGCTTCAGTAGTTTTAAAATAATAAAAACACAAATTCTTCGTCTCTCAAATAAAATATGTATTTTCCAATAAATATTAAATACAATTCATCTAAGATCGTTCAAATAAATGCTCTATTAATACATAAGCAAGGTACAATTTAAAAAAAAAAAAACACCAAATACCAGATAAGCTAGCGTACCTCTTTTTGTAGCAACTCAAAAACAATTGCCATGTGAAAAATAATTAAGAATCATTAAATTAGAAAAAAAAATCCCATCCCTAATACACCTTCGCTTCGTTCAAATTGCACAGCTTCCCTTAGTCAAACGAGAATACGGACCGAAGTTTCCGATAATATTTACAAAAAAAAAACTTTATTTAATACCGCGTAATGCAAGATAATCTACAGCGGACGCGTCAGGCGTCACACTTGACGCGACCAATCAGAATCGCGTTCACGAAAGATCATCTTTTAATTTAACCAATGAATAATGGGTCTGTGGGTCGGGTTAAAATCACATTACGTACAACATTTTCCCGCTTCGGTAATGGTCGCCATTCCAAATTACTTGTTACACCAATACCCAGTTTAAGACGGTACTTTTTAACCAAGATAAATAATTTTTCCTAACTTACACTGAGATTACAATATCGAATTTTATTCGTTAACTTAACAAGTATTAGTTTTAAATAACTATCGTATTACAAATACACATCTTATGTTTGTGCCTAAGAAGCATTATTTTGAAAATCCGTTACATTTTAAAATTTTTGCGTACACAAAAAAAATCATAATAAAAATGAAATGCTACGCGATTGAATCCAATAGTTTATGTTTAAAAACTACAGAAAGTTTTAAAATATTTTGACAGCATTCCATTCTTAAGTAAAATCGAATAGGATTAATATTTTCATCAGATTTTCTTAAGATTTTCTTTTACAGAAATCTTACCTTAAAAATGTTGACATAAAAATCTATGATAAATTAGAATAAGTTACAATTTGAAAAGTACAAAAAAAAGTATATGTGCGTTGACGACTGTAACTTCTATGATTGTCTATGCCAATATTATTGGAGAATATTAAATTACTAACGGCTGGTAAATATACTCTTTTCGCCGGTTTTCTTCGATTGGAGCACAGAATCGCCGCTTTTTACCGTAGCTCAGATTGCCTAAGACAACCTGCATTTTGCAAAACGCTAACCAAACCCGTGACTAAAGGGGAAAAAAAGATAATTTTGTACCATATTCTTAGTGCTATTGTATCTACTTATGGAATTTAATTATTATTCGCCAACGTGTACTTAGGTATTTTAATTTAATAAGTAAATCATTCGATACTTGAATAACACATTGAACTATCATTAGGCACAGATTATACAGTCATCATTCACTACTAGGCATTGTTTGGACATGCGTTAGTTGTTAAAAGATGGCCATATATATTTCGTATATATCTGAATGATGGCCTTAAAAACTATAATTTATTTTTGCTTGTAAAAATATTAAATGTTTAATTAATATTCTCCGAATAAAGTAGATACTTTAAAATCACTGGGTTACATTACTGTTTGATATTCTTTATGCTTGACTGTGACGAATCCAAAGATTTGTTCTACATAATAATATATTTAACATCAATTAATTAGGATCAGTGGTAAAATATAGAACTGGTAATAAAATGACCAATGTAAGAATCAAATCAAAGATTTTCAATTCGATATCTAAATCAAAATTTGATTCTTAAAACAAAACAAAAATTGCTTCTTCGACAATCAAATTTTTCTTAACATAAAGTACATACATTTTTATTGACCCAACTAAAATTATTAGGGACATGCAAAGCTGAAAATAATGTTAACAATATTTTTAATATAAATTCCTGATATTTTACAGACATCAAAAAAATGATAACCTGTATTGACCGTATCGTACCAAGCAAGTATCTTTCACCAATATTTTTTATTGCATCTCATCCAAATAAATAAATAGAAAAACAAATTGATGTATCTAAGTCATTGTGGCTCTGTATTTTTATAGAAAATGTGATTTTATAGTAATGTACCCAATGTTCATTATGTTATATAGCTATTTTTTTTATTTTAATTGCTACATAGGTAGCTTATCTCATTCGATTTTTAAAGGGTACATATTTTTTAAGGATATATACATTATTTACTACAAAAATAGAGTTAAAAATTATTAAATTGCAATTTAATACTATAATGTTCATTATTAATCAATGTTACTGAACAAAATTACTCATTAAAATACACCTTCCTAGTAGTAGTCCTTCCCTTTAAAAGTTTTTCAATTTGTTTATGACCATTTGTAATAAAAAAAATACATACAAAAAATTTCAAGTAGAATTTTTATCCTATTTTACATATTATGTATATATGGAACTTAAGTACATCATATATAAGTGTATAGATTTCACTTTTTTAAGTATTCAAGTATCATGTGGAATATTTCCACCATTTTAAGTGTATAATGTATTATAGTCACTTTTCTTGATTGCAGAAACAATGCCACAAATTATTGCAAATATGGCCTTTATCTATTTTTTAGGCCAATTATTTAAAGCAATCTAATTCCACACTTGTGACCATAAAATCTAATCTAAATTGGAACAGATAATTTTTTTAATGTTTAAATCGAGATTTGTGCTCCATGATTGTCACATCTGTAAGTCATTTTGTTTTGTGAAGTCAAGTGTCAATAAACAAACAAAACACTGGCTTTGTTCTTAAGATATTATTGGTAACTATACATAATGACTAAGAGTTAAACTCTTTCAATTTTATATTGTCTGTAATCAACTGAAATCATATTACGTTCAATAGGCTGCTATATTTAAAACTTTCAAAATTGTAGTTTTTATTTCATATATTATTCAAGAGCCAAATTTTTTGTTTTTCCTTGGCTTATAGTTATTTATTATGAATCAAATTATCTGTGCTAAAATATAATATAAAAATATAATTTAAATAAATGTTTTATGTCCAATGTGTAGCAAGCATTTTGATTTTTACCTGTGGCAACACTGGAACTAATCTGTCAAACTCAAAACTATCGAAACTGTGGTGAGCTTAAATAATTGTTTATTCACTATAACATGAATAAGTACGTCCGTAAATAATAGTTTTTTGTTTTTTTTTTTTAATTAAACCCGTTTTTGAAAATTCTGACTTCCCAACTAAAATGTTCGGAATTGTATTCTAAAGTTGATTTTGAAATAATCTATATCATTTTGTCCAGTTAACAGATCGTTGGGTGTAGTAACCTTTTAACGACAATTCCAAATGTTTTTAATTCCTTTTGTTTTTTTTACCCACTTATTTCTTTCACAACTTAACATTAACTTAATTTCTGTTTGTTTTTTTTTTCTACATTCATCAACCAAATTATGGTGACACTATTAAATTCAATACTGCTAATGGACATACTAAGTATTTAAATATTACATCAAAAAACGAAAATACACTGAATTTGTTCACTGGTTTACACGTTATAACTTTTCAATTCATTGATGAAAGTTTTTTTTTTTTTTATAATACCATACATACGGCTTTTTATCCATTGTGTTTTTTTTTTTTTCAAATATTATTGACATTATATAATACAAACTGTAAAACAGATTTGTCAATGTGCGAACGTTTTGTGAAGTGTTATTATTTTGTATATTTTTTTTTATAGATTCATTTTCTCATGCAGACAAACTTTTGTCAATCAATAAATTATCAACTGTTTAATGTGACCTGAACTTCGCACATACTGTGTTCGAAAAATAAAAGGATATTTTCTCACTCAACATTTTTTCGTTTACATTATTTATGGCCATGTAAATTATCTATGGTCGCCTTACAAACGTATCCTTTCAATGCGAGTACGCCGCGACATTTTATGTGAACCTGGTACCGCGCGCACCAGTCCAGCGTCGCGCACGCCGTGCCACCGGCGGTTTGAGTTTTCGATGCGGCTTCCGATAATATATCTGTGGGAATGTTCATGAGTAAAAACGGGATGAATATAGCGAAATTCTGTATTTTAATTCACAATAACTTCGTACACACACGTCTTTCTAAAACCTTTCCTATCTTCCTACCTTCTCTAACCTTAAATTGCTATCTTTCTGAACCTAATAGAATGTTGCCACTGCAATAGGCTAAAACATTAAACATTAAGGCAATAATATATAGTACAGTACAGTGTGAACGTGTCCATAACAATGTATGGTGCGCGATATTGTGATGCTATGAGCTATATACTATTATACATATATTATTGCTTAGATAGATGGACGAGCTCACAGCCCACCTGGTGTTAAGTGGTTACTGAAGCCTATAGACATCTACAACGTAAATGCGCCACCCTCCTTGAAATAAAAGTTCGAAGGTCTCAAGTACGGCTGCCCCACCCTTCAAACCGAAACGCATTACTGCTTCACGGCAGAAATAGGCGGGGTGGTGGTACCTACCCGCGCGGACTCACAAGATGTCCTACCACCAGTAATTACGCAAATTATAATTTTGCGGGTTTCATTTTTATTACACGATGTTATTCCTTCACCGTGGAAGTCAATCGTGAACATTTGTTGAGTACGTATTTCATTAGAAAAATTGGTACCCGCCTGCGGGATTCGAACGCCGGCGCATCGCTCAACACGAATGAACCGGACGTCTTATCTTTTAGGCCACGACGACTTCAAAAGTACAGTACAGTGTGAACGTGTCCATAACAATGTATGATGCGCGATATTGTGGTGCTATGAGGTATATACTATGCTATTATATTATAGCGTAGATTGTAAGCAGCCTAAGCTTGCGATCACGTACTGGGCGGGTCGGCGTGTGTGAGCAGCTGGACGTCGTTGGCGCGGCAGAACGCGTGCAGGGCCGGCGGGACCACGCAGCACGAGGCCAGGTTGATCTGCGCGATGGCGGGGCGGACGCGGGACCACGCGTGCAGCACCCTCAGGCAGCCGCCACCCACGTCCGCCACGCCGAGCTGCTTCACGCGCCCTGAATGACAATTGAATTCGAAAATTAAATCAAATGTCAACAGATATTACAACTAGTCTGATTTGCGACAACCCTGGCTAAGTATCGAGAATAGGGGTGGCGGTAGTATTTTTTTTTTATTTTCTTATATTGATCAATGAATGAGATAACCGGTATCGCTTTGTGCTTAGTGCGGATTATTTAATTTCTCGATCACGTAAATCATCACTCAAATTTGTATGGAATTGGAACAGCGCCCTCCTAGCGCCAAATGTAGGAAAGCTGTTCCAATTCCATACAAATTTGAGTTAACTTTTACGCTATCGAGAAGTTAAAATACTCGCACTAAGCACACAGAAGCCATAGACAACGTATAGTGAATACCGACAGACATCCGTCTCGAGAAATCGCGAGTTCCAATTTAAAGGGTTTGGCGATTGGTTTTACTCTAATATAAAAGTTGCCTTATCTATGGTTTCCAATATCTATTTGGCACTAAGGTGGCCGTGAAATTATTTTGTCAACAGCTCTCTATCATATCGCGTTCGGTACCGGAAGCAGATAACGTGTTTTTTTTTTTATTTGTTTTAATCTTGATAATAAAATTGTGGTGGTGCACAACCACTGACATATATTCATTATCAGAATAAATACATAATTAATAACACACAATTATTAAAAACTTTTTACTAAACACCTGTTTTGGGCATCGACTTTTGTGCTCGCCGCGATTTCACTATTATAACATTTATCGACTAAAAACCCCTTTTTTTATTGCTTAGATGAGTGGACGAGCTCACAGCCCACCTGGTGTTAAGTGGTTACTGGAGCCCATAGACATCTACGACGTAAATGCGCCACCCACCATGAGATATCAGTTCTAAGGTCTCAAGTATAGTTACAGCGGCTGCCCCACCCTTCAAACCGAAACGCATTACTGCTTCACGGCAGAAATAGGCAGGGTGGTGGTACCTACCCGTGCGGACTCACAAGAGGTCCTACCACAGAAATTCGCCACTGCGATCAGTGGTGGGCTAAGCGCCTTACCGCTTATTCGATTAATCCTCTGCCACAGTGCGCTTCCTGCTTGAGACGGCCTAATTTCCCCTGGGGGATCCACTCCCGGTCTTGTTTCGGGCCTTGCCAAAACGCTCAGGCAATATTCTTTACAAAAAAAATACTGCGGTAGGACCTCTTGTGAGTCCGCGCGGGTAGGTACCACCACCCCGCCTATTTCTGCCGTGAAGCAGTAATGCGTTTCGGTTTAAAGGGCGGGGCAGCTGTTGTAACTACATTGAGACCTTAGAACTTATGTCTCAAGGTGGGTGGCGCATTTACGTTATAGATGGACGTCCATGAGCTCCAGTAACCACTTAACACCAGATGGGCTGTGAGCTCGTCCACCCATCTAAGCAAAAAAAAAAAAGATACTACTCACCTTCTTTCACATAGTCTTCTAAAACAGCCCACAGAACTTTGATTCCAGGTAATATAGCTTCACATTTTCTAGCATCCGCTTCACTGTCCGCCTCTATTTCCGTACTGGGTATTTTGGCTGGAAAATTGAATATATAAATGTAACTGTAAACAGGCAATGGTAGTGAATAGATTAGTAAGATTTTCTGGGGTTTTTTTAATGTAATCTGTGACCTTTAGAGTTAGAGATTAATAAATATTTTTTTCCCCATATTTCCTAGAAATATAGGTAAATTACAAGAAAAACGGGAAAACATAATACATAAAAGAGTCTCGAAGTATATTTTTTTGTTCATAATCTATACATTCGTTGAAATTTATTCGATCATTTTTTTATGCACGGTAACAGGGCCCAGGCAAAGGAGTTTACCGCTACTAATTTTTTTATGTGAAAAAGAGGTTTCTATTGCTTTGTATGACGATTGTTCCATCCCTTAGATCAGAACGCACGTCTGCTTTGGGGGAAAAAAACCTTCGTGGTGCTAGATTACCATGCGCGTTACCATTTTTTTTTCCTACCTATGCTGATAGCCTTGAGAGGCTATTTCAGCTTCTCCTTGACGTGTAGGTGAGCTCACGGGACTCTAACCGGGAGCATTGCTAACACTGACCCTAGCAAGAGCAGTGCTTCGCCGAATCTACCATCGCATCGGAAACGCGACCCACTGAGAAAATCCGGCGAGAAACTCAGTGGGCTGTGTCTATGGGAAAATTAAGCGTTACCATGCAAATTGGGTGTCGTGGCCGTCTAGAGTTACATTGCCATTGGAATCCGTTCTAACAAAACGTCATGTTGGTCGATCGTCCCGATCCACTCTCAGTGCTTTTAGGCATTCAAAGCACCGGTCATCGTTCTCGTCGAAGAGTTTGACGGACAACTTAACCCACAGTCGGTGGTAGATTCAGCGAAGCGCTGCTTTCGTTAGGGCCAGTATTAGCAACTCTCTCACTAGCTCCGTGAGGTCGCCTACCAAACCAGTCAAATTGTGGGAAGGTCCTTGAAGCTACAGGTGATTACGCAATAAAAAAATGCCAATAAAGTGCTATTAATACTGTATTCAAACTCACCGACGTTACTACCAAGCGATATAGGCGATGTTTTGGCTGAATAATTATTCCTCAGATCTGCTTCATTTCCGGCCTCCACTGTGTTCAAGAAATCCGGATTGTATGAGAGGATCACGTTGTCTATGTACTCCGTTTGTAAAGCTGTGAATACTAATTTAAAAAAAAAACAGCAATCAACATGGGCGCAGCGTTTTTCGGTGCGAAATTTTACAATTACACTCATAGGCCACAATAATAGCTCAGCGAGTGATGGTGCGAGTTGATATCCCAATTATGGAAGGTAGAAGTAAGAACCAATACTCCCGCCAATAACTCCAACATAACAATAGTTCCAACAACAACTTGCTATTTACAGGTGGGCACTTTTTTCACTTGTCCCCTATACAAGATGGTGCTCCTTGCTTCTACCCTCCAAAGACCGAATGGAAAATAACACCTCGTCAATATCACAATATTAAATGTCACTCGGTTTCGGCGGACGTGACGGGAATAAGTTTGACCACGGCTCATCGCACTAGTTGACATCGCGCGTTTAAACATAGCTAATGCTTTTTTAACATGTTACGAAACTGTAACGAATTTCTTTCTCAATCTGCAGTCTACTTGTTTGTCGCTAGATCGGTTCACAGAGAGATGAGCTCTACCTCTGTGGCATGAGAGCTCCGCGGAAGGCTTCGTCATATCGCTAATCATTAAACTAGACACATTAAGCATAACGCTATAGTCTAAGCGTAGTTATTTTAGTCTCTCTTTCTCTCTCTCACTATGTGTTTCCAGCACTGAAAATAGTAATCTAATCAGAGTTAATCGCTGGGACATCGTTGATTTTATATTTATTTAATCACTTAACATCTGTCTGTCCAATTAAGATTGTATGCCGTATACAAATACGTATCACTAAAAGCAAATCTATACTATATCAAATTCGAATATTCTAATCCATATACATCTACAACGTAAACGCGCCACTCATTTTGAGACATGAGTTTTAAGGTCTCAGTATAAGTTTCAGTCTCTCAGTAGACTTAAGGCGTCTCACGATGTCCCACCATATCTCTTTACTTAAGATCATCCTAATGCACTAACTTAGGAGACCTCCCCATGCAGCGGGATCTAAGCCATCATTGTAAGTAACGAACATCATATTACTCTACAAATTTATCCACACTTTATTAACATGTACTCATCATTCGCCACCTCCATGCTTGGCGTATCATTCATATAGAGTATCATCATATAGAGCTATGTACATAATCTAATCTTTAGGCAAATCAATTTCCTTATGTTCTACGATTGCTATTTACTAATCTGGGCCGCTTTATCACCGCTATCAATATATGATGTGTGATGATATGTTTTATTGTATATCTATACATATAAATAAAATTAGAGTCTGTTTGTAATATTGAAATAACCGGTTTTTACTACATGCATATGAATGTATATACGGTACATACACCATAATAGCATTTTTTACAATTTTTGTCTGTCTATCTGTCTGTCTGTCTGCTTGTTTGTTTCGGCTAATCTCTGGAACGGCTGGACCGATTTTGACGGGACTTTCACTGATAGGTAGATGATGATATAAGAAGTAACTTAGGCTTTACTTTTTTTTAGACTGGTTTCGCCCCGCGGCGTCGCCCGCGGTACGACGGGACATAACAACGCGGGACTCAGCTATAAATAATAAAATTTAATGTTTCCGAAGCGTAGCGAGGGCGGGTCGCTAGTTAGGAATATAAATTTAATTCATTTTGAGGCAATATGTGCTGATTATTGATCTGATAAGTTAGGTTAAGTTAGTTTTTTTTTTATGTGTAATTTAAAATGGATTCTTCACCGATGTGGTCTCCATTAAAACCAGGCTTAGGCCGGCTACCCATCGACGTATAGTTGGAATAGTCCCTTAGGCTACCAACGATTAAGTGGGGAGAACAAATTAAAAGCTATATAATCGATTTAGGGAATCTATTTATATTAATACTTGAAGCAAAAACTTTGTATCCCTTTTTACGAAAATTGCGCGGACGGAGGAGTATGAAATTTTCCACACTTATAGAGAATATAGAGAAGAACTGCACAATGCTAATATTTTTTTTTAAATAATGCATAAAAAATACATTAAATCAATAAAGAAAATATTACACACACTACATACCATGTATTTGACGCACACACGCATGCATACTATTTCGACTCATCCGCAGAACAAAGTCCGATGTGATCATAGAGCAAAAACGAGTTATATAGCTAGGCGAAATAAGGGATACGAACTCTACGGACGTGTGTTTTTGGAATTTTTGTATCTCATTTAGTTTCGGAAATATATAATTGAATAACGTTCTATCTGTCGTTAGCTCCGCATAAAAACGTACGGAGTGATCAAGNCCTCGCTGTTTTGCCATAAAACGTCTTATGTTAATATAGAACTCACTATCTCCAGAAATAAAAGAATAACAGTTATAAACTACACCGTATTTAACAAAGCTGAGACGTAGTAACAACATACCAAAAAATTTAAACAACAAGTCGCACCGTTTAAAAGTTACACAAGTCAACAACTTCTTTAACCTCTACTGAAAACTATCAATCCTACAGATAGGACTATATTCTGCGGATGAGTCGATTTATTGTCAAACTTTTGTTCTTGACGTCTGTTGCCAAATTGAGAATAGAATATGGTTTGTCTTTGTTAATATTTTTTATAGTGTAGTCTTGGTGAAATTTGTGATTATAGAAGTATAAAATACAATCATAATAGTGTACAAACTTACAATTCCAATTAATTATAGTCGAATTTCGACTACTGCGGGACCTCTAGTAATAACATAATACGCCCATTGAGAGCTAATTCAAATCCGCTAATAGAGCACATAATGCTCTTCTCAAGCACTCATCACCTTTATATGATGACCCGGCAGACTTCGTAGTGCGTCAATGAAATAAAACACCAAGTAAACTTTTATATAAAATAAACTTAAAACAAACAAAAGGAATCCGTCCGACGGGGGACACATGAAAGGGAAAACAAAATTGTTATTTTTATTTCATTCCGAGCATTTTCATATTTATCTACCTTTTAAACCTTCTCTGGACTTCCACAAATAATTCATGACCAAAATTAGCCATATCGATCGAGCTGCTCTCGAGTTTTAGCGAGACTAACGAACAGCAATTCATTTTTATATTTAGAGAAGATTCTAACAAGCTAACAGTTCCGCTGGAGATTATTTCTGAGGTGAGGAGTACTTTTGTTATTGAAAATGTAACTTGTTCGATACTATCTATCTTAACAACTAAGTGAAGGCAAAAACTTTCATCGATTTTCCGAAATTGTTATTGTTTGAAAACGATCTTAGATAGTCATTAGCGCAATTCAAGCCTTTGTTCTTTTTTTCTATGATACCTATAGCTACACACGTAGACACTTTTTTTTGTTTTTTTTTTTCCTATCTAAGCTGGTAGCCTTGAGAGGCTATTCCAGCGTAACCTTAACTAGTAGGTGACCTCACGGGGCTTAAACCTGACGACGTTGCTAACACGAACCCTAGCAAGAGCCGTGCTTCGCAGAATCTACCACCGGATCGGAAACGCGACCCACTGAGAAGATCCAGCGAGAAACTCAGTGGGCTGTGTCTGAGGTTACGTAGACAAATGAAGTTCGAATATACAGCCCTTTAAAGTTTTTGGCGGGTGTTGAAAGATAGACATTCCTTTTCTCGCGTATTGAACAATTGCTTATTGAACAATTTTAGGGTCTGAATGGTCCAATCTAAGGGTCGTAGAGCAAGACTGACATTTGTTAAAAAATGGTATTACTTAACTATTAAAAAAATGGTCAAAAATGTGAAGTTTGTTGTTACCGATAGTGGGGCGTGTTGTGAAATCGCACACCACAAATAGCGTATTTTCCGCTGCGAAACATTAATGCCAGTTTGTAATATAATCCATTTCAAAGGTATCCACCGTTTAACAGTGACATTTCCGACGTGAATTCCACGTTGTCTACGGGTGTCTACCCCATTCCAGGTGGGTCATGGCTCGTCTACAAGATGATCAAAATAAAATGCGTACTATTCCAACTCACCATTTTCAAGCGACTCCTTTAATGCAACCGTGCTGTCTTCATTGATGAAGATCTTGACGCCAATCTTCAGATTCTTTCTCTCCTCCTCGCTCATTTTGGTTTTGATATCATCATGAGGCCTTGTTATATATACATCGGTCTCAGCCGTGGAATCGACTAGGTTCGTTGAGTGAGAAGACCTTTCTGGAACTTCGTGGGACAACGCCGATCCATTCTGTAACGGCTTCCCGTTTTCCGTACTCCATTCGGATAGAGTTAATTTGATACTTTCTGAAAGCTAACGAATTAATTTATTTACCTAACTTGAATTTTAAACACAAATATTTATTTTAAATTTAAAATCCGCTAATTGACATCCCGATACTAGAAACATATTAATCTAATGAGTGAAGTTAATTTATACGATACGATTTTTCAATTGTTTTTTTTATTAATGCCCTTGTAGGCAGACGTGCACCCGGCCTACGTGATGGTGAGTGGTTACCACAGAAATAAATCATGTGGTTACCGTCGCCCGTTGTGAGTAGTATTGGTAAGAATGGAACAGACATCCTGATACTAGAAGCATATTAATCTAATGAGTGAAGTTAATTTATACGATACGATTTTTCAATTGTTTTTTTTATTGCCCTTGTAGGTAGACGTGCACACGGCCTACGTGATGGTGAGTGGTTACCACAGAAATAAATCATGTGGTTACCGTCGCCCGTTGTGAGTAGTATTGGTAAGAATGGAACAGACATCCTGATACTAGAAGCATATTAATCTAATGAGTGAAGTTAATTTATACGATACGATTTTTCAATTATTATTTTTATTGCCCTTGTAGGTAGACGTGCACACGGCCAACGTGATGGTGAGTGATTACCGTCGCCCATGGTGAGTAGTATTGGTAAGAATGGAATGGAATAAAGGAACAGAAGAAATTGGTAAGTGATTTTGTTTATTTTGGCCCCGACTGACGTCACACGTAATAATATAGGGCACGGTCCAGTTAGCACAATTATTAAAAATAATAAACGCCCGTCCTACATTAGAGATGCTTCATTTACTTAAAAAGCGTTCACTTTACAGGCTATTGCGATTTGGCCCGTTTACGCGATAATGTAACGTGCATCTTATAAATAATATATACGTGCATTAAAACCTTATTTACGATTCAATCTGTTGTTTTTTATTGTCATTATATTATTCCATATGTTATGAATACTTTAGTTTTCGTGATCACGAACGACTAAGGTTTTATACGTCGAAATTTGAATATTGTGCACAATTGCGCACTGCAGAAAAGTAATTTTAATTATGTACACTGCTCATGAAAACCTAAGAAAATACCAGAATCTTTCGTGTTTGCAACATATGAGCTTTATTCATAAAAAAAACGCGCTCGGAACCACTCCTCATCGAATTGTGATTCGATTTCGATCATAATTATATTATATTCGATCATAATAATCGATTAGTAAGTTTGGCCCTATCATCAGAGGCTCTATAGGCGTGGACAGGCTTTGATCAGATCAAGTGAATCACTCCAAACGGATCTCTGTTTGACCTCCTGTTTCCATGACATCGATTGCCTTTGAAAATTGCTCAGCGCTACCCAATCACTGCAGTTTACGTAGCCCACGTGGTCTACGGCCACACGATGCTCTTTAGACTTTCTTTAGAAATTCATGACTCAGTCATTCTTTTCATGACCTGACCAGATCACAGAAAGTGTTTCACTCTAATGGTTTTATTGTTTATCGCGTCAAAGATGGTGTAGAGTTCATAATTCAAATCAGAAAAATGTCGTTTCTGTCATACTAAAATTATCACCCTAGAGTTTATGCTACCCAGATAATGCATTATGCATAATGATCGTGTATAGTGTCATATTATCTATTGGTTAGCAACGTTTAAAATACCTACATCTAGCAATGGTATTAATCACTAATAACAGACTAAAACAAGGATATCGTTCAGTTCAAGGTTAGGTCTGGCAGAGCATAGCAATAAGGTGGCAATCGATTGAGAAGTTGAAGTCAAGGTCCCTATGAGTATCGAAATCTGCTTTTATATTTTAATTATGTAGATTAAAAGTATAAATTGAAATGTATAAGCACATTAAAATTATTATGATGATATTATGTTTTTCATTAATACGCAATTAAACAGAGTAGCACATAGATAAATAAACGATGCTATTCTGTGACTAATATATAATAGGTATTTGTTGGCATGAAGGAAATGTGCGTTTATTTATGAAAACCATAGGTTAAAGATCTATTTCAATATTACTGCATAAGTGAGTTATAAATTTTGAGTTTCTGCATTTCGGCTTGTGTCTCCACCACATATGTAACTCGATAATGACTGTGGATTTTTCTAGTAAAAAACAATAATCCATAAGTTACCCACTTGGGCTCAAATTTCTCTAGATCTTACATAAACATGAATCAATTACTTTAAAATAGAATCAATTACTTTAACATATTTTGTCAAATAATTTGTTACAAGATTGAAGGATATATTATTATATAGAGATATTTCATCAATGTTTTCAAACAATGGAATGAGTTTTATTTTAACAACATACATCAGGTTTCATATGAAGACGGCATCTACAGGTAGTGTTTTAATCTTCAATATGCCATTATTGATTAATTTTGGATTATGGAATAATTTTGAATTTTTTCCAGAACTGTTTCCTATGATAAATTCTTGAAATGAATGAATTCATTGAAGCTAATTTTTACTGCCTCAGTATAATAAACGTCGTTTCTTTTAATTTATAAAGTTCTAAATCTATACTTAATATTATAAAGAGGAAAGATTTGTTTGTTTGTTTGTTTCGAATAGGCTCCGAAACTACTGGACCGATTTGAAAAATTCTTTTTCCATTAGAAGCCGACATTGTCCCTGATGAACATAGGCTACTTTTTTAATTTTTTTTTAATTTTTTTTTTTTTGGTTTCATGTGTGTTTTAATGTTTCCGAAGCGAAGCGAGGGCGGGTCGCTAGTTAAAAATAAATAAATAATGAAGTAGATAGTATCCCTTTTAATTCAACACTTAATAATATTTTTTTGCTTTTTCTTGATTGTTTAGGCAGCAGCATTTGTGATTATTGACACTTCCAAGATTATATAGAGTAATTCCTTGAAGTTACAGCTAACAATACCCAGACAGGTTTGGCAGAAAATCCTAATGCCATCTTATGGGTCAAGATTTATTTAGAATAAGTATGTATTCTTCAGCTCCCCAGGAACTGGTTATTGCGATAGCAGTTTGGTATATTGAACAATTCATTTTTCACAACCAATTCATTGACCCATTGTGATTGACTTTAAGAAGTCTATATTGGATCCATTATCATTCTATCCAACTTTTTCTTTCATTTTGGACTGTTCAGGACTCATTACTTAAATGCTTAGAAGCTAAAAATTTGAACCAAAATGGAGTAAACTCAGTTACTACCGCCATCCATAACTTTTGTCTTTACAATCCATTGTGCCATTTGATCCTGCCTTTGACTACTCAGATAGCATCATAGACAATGGAATCAAGAGTGGTGCAGATCCAGTCAGACTAATGCATTTTATATGTAGGTATCAAATATATTTTGGATAAATAAGAACTGTATTAAAAAAAAAAAATTGGGATTTTTTAACTGATCTACTTCTTGAGCATTCTCACAACAGGGATTTTTTAACTGATTTACTTCTTGAGCATTCTCACAACATAAAGGATGTTAAATGTTCATGTATTTAGTTCTGATATTGATTGATCTGATTTATGACTTAAGTAAGTAGGGGTGATCTTTTTTTTTTTTTATTGCTTAGATGGTTGGACGAGCTTACAGCCCACCTGGTGTTAAGTGGTTACTGGAGCCCATAGACATCCACAACGTAAATGCGCCACCCACCTTGAGGTACAAGTTCTAAGGTCTCAAGTATAGTAAAGTAACGACGGCTGCCCCACCCTTCAAACCGAAACGCATTACTGCTTCACGGTAGAAATAGGCAGGGTGGTGGTACCCACCCGCGCGGACTCATAAGTGTTCCTACCACCAGTATTATGCCTGATCACAGAATTATGCCTGAGTATCTTTATCCCAACTTGCTATTTATTATTGGCAATGGACAGAAATTGTAGACATATTTTACTGATTTTTTTAAAGTATTTAATGTTGCTCAGAGAGTGTGTTAAATCCTAACAATTTAACACACATAAATTAATGTTTTCGATACATAAACATTGAACCAGTATATTTTTAAATAGTAGTTGCTAATCATAAAAACAAACCAATATAAAAAAGATATGTTTTTATACTATACTAACCTCCTCAGTCACATTTTGCCCAGCTTTTTTCTTAATGTCAATCAAATTCAAGACATTTCCAGTATTTATCGTCACTTTAGAAGCACTCTGTAACATCGCGGCCATCTAGTTATTAACTTTTAAATTGTATCTACAGACCCTTTTAAATAACCAAGGTTATCGAAGAACGCAAACAACAAATATTACGGTCAAAATCGACGTCAAATTTAATTGAACTGTTATCGTCAACGCTGACCAAGTCCGTACTAGAAGTTTTCAAGGAAACTCATAGTTTTATACCTCAATCAGCTGTGGTTAAAGTAGATATGACGTATTTATTATTCAAGATTGTGACGAAATCGTTAAATCGCTGTTGATTTAATACTTAGTTAATATTCTGTACTACATGATGATAAAGTAATATGTATAGTTTTTTTATTCATAGTGATTCCGTAAGTTTTACGGTAATCGTTTTACAAAACCATAGCACATGAAATTTGCAGAAGCTTGGGTACTGAAACGTCAAGTCATCAATGAATGATTAATGAATGACTAATCATCTTTCATCTTTATTTAATTCATTAAGGTAGTAGGTATGTGTGTACCTGTTTAACTCATTTACTTTTGATTGACATTTGACGGTTTTAGGCCTACATACACTTGGCTGAATTCAGACGACTGAATTCAGTCGCTACTGTATTCAGTCAAGTGTAACAGCATTAAGTAAGTTAGTCTACTGAACTCAGTAGCAAGGATGGTTTCTGACTGACTGAATCATTTAGAAGCATAATTAGAAACGCATTTAGGAAGGTGTAATCGCATTTAGTTCCTGAATAGTTTCATTCAGTCGTCCCATAGCTCTCCGTGCGTAAGGACGTTTTTTGCTTCCGAATAAAAAGTATTAATTTCGGTCGCCTTTATTTAATGTGCCAGACATTTATAAATAGCTCGACATGTTTCAGGGATAGTTTTTGTCATCAGGGGTTGGGATATTGAAGAACTAAGTTTTAAATCTTGATACGAATTTCTTGTTGCAAGAAGTCTTAATGTTACAACCTATCTTTCTTTTGGACTTATACTATCGTAGGATTAAATGTAATAGTTATTTAAGGTAGATATATAACAGACTATCGTAGGATAGTATCCTTCTTTTGAATAAACTTTGTCACAAGGTTTAATATTAGGTCAAACTTTTTTTTCCCTACCTATGCTGATAGCCTTGAGAGGCTATTTCAGCTCACCCTGACGTTTGTAGGTGAGCTGGCGGGGCTCAAATCGGAGAGTTGCTAACACTGACCCTAGCAAGAGCAGTGTTTCGCAGAATCTACCACCGGATCGGAAACACGACCCACTGAGAAGATCCGGCGAGAAACTCATTGGGCTGTGTTTATGGATTAATTCACTCGTCGAGCCCTTCGTCGCAAGCGACGGGTTCGACGAGGACGGTGACTGGAAGTTCTTTTAGTTGAGGGTGTTTGCACTCCAAAGAATAAAGTAATTTATGGGCTGCATTCTCGTAACATTTTACTCTCTTTCTACACTACAATCTGTCTACATTACAATCAATACTGTTTAGTAAACGTTCACAAATAAGGAAATAAAAAAAATTGGATATGGCTTTATTGGAACTGGATATGGAAAATATTAAGTCGATTGAAGTTTCACTAAAATCAAATTTAACTGAGAAGCTTTTTCATTTCATTCTATTTTATCTCATCTTCTATAATTTGATTTCACTTCATTAAATTTCATTTCAAAATATATTTTTAGATGAATCAAAATTATTCCTTCATCGTTTTATCCTACTGTAATAAAGCTTTTGGCTGTTTGCATTATTTTTTCTTTGCCCATATAGATTTAATCGAAAAATCGAAAATGTGAGAGACCGAAAAGTTGATAAACTTTCCGATATCGTTAGACTTTGAGATCTAGAAAATTTAAAACAATTAATATCTAACTCACTTTAAAATCAGTGTAAATTGAAAATAATTTTAACCATGGGTTTAGATATTATAGGATTCGCATACGCAGCAACCGTAGCCGCTGGTGGAGTAATGGGCTATGCTAAAGCAGGTTAGATTACTTTGTAATTATCTAAAATGTACTTATTTTCTTAAATATTCCAATTAGTCCATAAATGTTAATTTCTAAACTAGATTGTTACGTTTAGTGTTTCTTTTAAAAAGCACTGACACTTAAAATTAATAAAAAAAAAGGAATATGTACTAGTGATACCTATATCATTTTTCTTCATACAAATATTAAGTAGGTACACTTGATATAATAAAAATCAAATCGTTGTTTTTTAAAGATATAATTATTACCTAATAAAGTAAAATTTTTTAGAACAAATGTTGTCTGGTTAAAGATGTTAAATCACCAACCGAAAACTCAAAACTAAATTCTTGATTTATAGTTAATTCATTTGATTAAGACTACTTTGGAAGCTATTTGAGCAACAGGCTCGGCAAAATCAATGAAGAGAAGGAGCCAAGTATCAGACAAGTCTCAATTATGTCATTTTCATATGTATATACATAGAAATAGGGAAAGATTTTTTTCTTTTATTCCACTTTTAAATTCAAGTTCCCACACAAATCAAGTTAAAATCAAGGCTAAGAAATTTGTATATAAGATTTATAACAAACAAAAAAAAACATACTTTACAAAGTGAGATCCGAAGCGAAGGATTGGTAATCAATGGTAGTGGATTTTTGGTGGAAGCTTAAAATTAAATAGACTGTCTTTCCTTTGACGGGAATAAATTGAATTTTCCTGCTTATTATCTTTTTGCTGCTGCCCCAATGTCTACTAAAATGTTCTAAAAAATCTAGAGAATTTTAATTGCCACAAACTACATACATTATAGACATTTATTTTTAATTTGGACCAACTTTATTAATTATACATTAAACAAACCATATTCCCACTTAATGATAAGTAATGTGAGATGCTCAGACTCATGCTATACTTCAGGTCCCTTGGCTATTAACTAACTTGAATTTAATAAAATTTTATAAAAAATATTTCAGGCTCCATACCATCACTTGGAGCAGGCATCATCTTTGGATCAATCTTAGGTATGTTTTTAATAATATATTGTATACAAGCAAGTGCCTCAACAGACAACAGATGCAACAACTGAAAATTAATTGTATTTGTTTTACTGGATTAGCTGCCAAAATTTTGATTAGTAATTGTTTCTTTTAAATAAACGTTAAAGGGTTCATAAATATTTTGAAGGTGTTGGAGCTTATCAGTTGAGCCAGGATCCTTCTAACTACACTTTAACATTAGGAACAACAACAGCTTTAGGTGGCCTTATGGGATACAGGTAATTACAATTAATACTGTAATTAGTAAAATATAATTTCCTTACAGTAGTCATTATAATTATGTGCCTTAGAATCTTAATGATTTAAAAAACTCTTCCATAGTGACTGGAACACATGATTGCTTCCCAGCAAAATAGTTACTGATTGTAGGACCTCTTGTGAGACCGCATGGGTAGGTACCACCACACTGCCTATTTCCGCCGTAAAGCAGTAATTCGTTTCGGTTTGAAGGGTGGGGCAGCCGTTGTAACTATACTTGAGATCTTAGAACTTATATCTCAAGGTGGGTGGCGCATTTACCTTGTGGATGTCTATGGGCTCAAGTAACCACTTAACACCAGGTGGGCTGTGAGCTCGTCCACCCATCTAAGCAATAAAAAAAAAAAGAATGTATTTGTATGATTTCATTTCAGATACTACAATAGCAGAAAGTTCATGCCAGCAGGTCTAATGTTCTGTCTCTCAGTCGGAATGTTCACTAAACTCTTGCTCAAGAACGTTGGTGCCAGCAGAATGCCTATAAAGAGTGGTTAGACTTAACTTATATATGTACACTGTAGCAATTTTTGTTTTTATTTCGGTATTGGTTTAATATAGAATTTTTTGTTGTTGAAATCATGTTTTTTAGTTATTAATTTGCTCTGAACGGTATGAAAAATAAATCTGAAAGTTTTACCACTATCAAATTTGTTGATGAATTTTTAATTTTAAATAAGTGCAAATTAGGTATAACATCCAATAGAATTGATCAGAGCAGTGTTATATTTGTTTTAGCTTGTTGTTTGTTTTTAAAATATTAGAATACCATGTAGATGTACGTAATAAAAAGCTATTAAATATTTCTGTTAAATTCGCTTCAGTCTTGACCGAATGGACAATTGATAACTATAACTTATTGTGTTCAAATGCATTTTTACATTATATTATACTTAATCTGTTATATTATGATAAACTTATGTTTGTATGAGTTGCCATTTTCAAATTGACAATATCATTAAACGGTGTTGGGAAGAATTTTTTGTTTTTATATTTAAAAGGACCTAAGTTCTAATATAATTTTTACATCTGCTAATATTAGAAATGTTAGTTTGTTTGTCTGGGTTTTAGTAACAGTTACTTAACACAGCAGTAGGCAGCGGCTTGGCTGGCATTGTTGATGTCCATAATCAACAATGACTGCTTCTCATCTAGTGAGTGTATGCTCGTTTGCCTAAAATATTAAAAAAACATTTCGCTTTTATAGGCGATTGAAACTTTTCTTCATCACTCAAAGTGAGCTAGTACATTTAAGAGAAATGATAAACGTGAATGTATACCCATTATACCATCGAATCATTACACCGAGGTAAGTGAAAGAAGGCCCAGAGACAAAAGTCCAATGCGCTGGTCGGTCCAGATACGCTATACTGCACACAGCCGAGGATAGGCAGGATCGGCGCAGGATAATCCAGGCGAAAATTATTAAAGGAGACTACGGTCCTTAGCATTGAGGATTATTATTAGGATTATTATTTTCACTGGTGGTAGGACCTCTTGGGAGTCCGCACGGGTAGGTACCACCACCCCGCTTATTTCCGCCGTGAAGCAGTAATGCGTTTCGGTTCGAAGGGTGGGGTAGCCGTTGTAACTATACTGAGACCTTAGAACTTATATCTCGAGGTGGGTGGCGCATTTACGTTGTAGATGTCTATGGGCTCCAGTAACCACTCAACACCAGGTGGGCTGTGAGCTCGCTCATCCACCTAAGCAATAAAAAAAAAAAGAATTGATGCAATGAGGAGGATACCATCGCACCACTCTCAACCGCAGCGGAGTTCATACACAGTCCGTTTCCAAATATCTTATTTACCACGAACCAGTTGCTCCTAAGCGTATCGTGTTGTTCCTATTATTTTTTTTTGCTTAAATGGGTGGACGAGTTCACAGCCCACCTGGTGTTAAGTGGTTACTGGAGCCCATAGACATTTACAAGGTTAATGCGCCATCCGCCTTAAGATATATGTTCTAAGGTCTCAGTATAGTTACAACGCTGCCCCACCCTTCAAATCGAAACGCATTATTGCTTCAGGGCAGATATAGGCGGGTACCTACCCGTGCGGACTCACAAGAGGTCCTACCACCAGTACTTACGCTAATTATAATTTTGCAGGCTTCATTTTAATGACACGATGTTATTCCTTCACCGTGGAAGTGAATCGTGAACATTTGTTGAGTACGTATTTCATTAGAAAAATTGGTACCCGCCTGGAATTCGAACCCCGGTGCATCGCTCAACACGAATGCACCGGACGTCTTAACCTTTAGGCCACGACGACTAAAAGACTTCTTGTCAATCATAATTTTTCATGAAAAATACTTTGGGTTCTCAATCATCATCAGCCCACAGACGTCCACAGCCGGGCGTGGGCCTCCCCCAAGGTTCGCTACAAGGACCTCATGGGTGGGCTACTCAAAATTTATTTACAGGTTACGGTCGCCGAAGAATTTTAGTTTTCAACAGTGAAATAAAACAACAGTCTCGTAATAATGTAAAATTGATAATTTTGGATATTTAAATTTTTACATTTCTTAAAATTTAGACAATAATTGGATGGAGTCAAGGTATAATAATATATAAATAGTTATCATAAATACTTAGCATTCCAACGGCAAGTGTGTTCGTATTTTAACTTTGTAACATTTTCTTTTTTCTCGAAAAATAATATCGTAAATATTTATATTAAATTAAGTATTTTATACATTGGTAACTTTACAGATCTAAAATGTCACATAAATAGTGTTAAGACATAAAAAAAAAACAGGCTTAATTTTATTTTTAAAAATATATCTTTTATTCGTTTGTAAAAATTTTATATGTACCTAATAAAATCTAAGTTTGTTCAGAAAACCGCGAACCAGTCGCTCGGGAGTTTGAAAACTACAAAATTTTAAAAGTAAAACTATTTTATATTCTAAGTTACTGAATAAAAGGCACTTCCTGGCAGTTTCGTATTCAAAATATTGTAATATTTCATAGGTAACGTGCAACATCAACTAATAATTATTCAAATTAAACCTTGGATTCTTGGATAAGCTAAACTGAATGAGCATTTTTATTTACATTGACAACCCTTGATTATTGACCCTGTAAAGTATTTATGTACTACCCACATTTAATACACAGCTCACGAAAACAAAAAAAAATACTGACAATTCTGCCGCGCAGTGCATAGAAAAAATAGAAATGTCCTTTATTTTGTGTAGCTTGTGCTTAAAATGGTCAATTTTTATATTAGATAATGTTGCACGCATAACGTTTTAGGCCCGATGCTAAAAAAACAGTTTAGTCTTTAGATTTCTTTTTCACTGAATAATGTAGATTACAGAATCTCTTGGATATGAACTGAACTAAACATGCTCATAATAAGACATATTGATTGTTTTTTTTTTTTGTTAATATTTTTGCATCAAACCCTTTTTAGCACCGAGACCATCTGTCATTAATAAGAACAAAATAAATTTAGGAGTATTTTTATAATGTTAAAAAAAAAACAACAGACTGACATCGCACTAGTAATTCTAAAGAGAGCTCAAAATGGACGTAAAGAAAACTATTCGCCGCCTTCGTGTATTTAAATTCAACTAGTTCTATCTCTGTCACTCGTCATCAAATCGTGATAAGCCAGAGAGAGATAAACTAGGCTGATTATTGAACTGTCGCGTAAATGAAGGCAAAACAGTCCTTGTCAACGCTTAGCCTTTACCATATTTCTTGTCTCATCTCTTATTTGATATGACTATCTAAATTTGCTGATACCACATACCCTGCTGATCAAGCAAGCTAGACGTGAATACGACAAACAAAATTCGAAATACCATTAATATTTTTCGTTCTTGCCTCCCATGCGTCCATTCTAAGCCCTAAGCTAGAAATCCCTAAATTAACCTACAATAGTTCATAAAACTCAATCACATTGCAATATCACTCACCTAGTGTCCGACACTTTAGAAGCACTGTCTTCAGACACTCACACTACACCCGTTTTCACTACTAATAAAAACAAGCAAAGGAAAAATAAGATCTGCTTGTGTTTATTTATTAATCAATAAACGTATTCCGATGCATTAACGGTATATTCTATACGTAAACGTTTGAGCCGGACGGCTTCCCTTCGGCCGGTGACGTCACGGAGGATCACGTCACACGACAAGAAGGGCGTCGCTTCATCTCAGCTGGGCAGTCTTCAGTAAATGATCCGCGCGTTATCATTAATGGCGGCTGCTGTGGAAATTGTAAATGTCTTAGAATAATATATTTATATACAACGAATTTTGTTGCTTTGGCAGGATGAGATAATCATTTTTAAATAATCTCTTTTAAGTGGTCACGATCGGTAGGTAATTTATTTTATTGTGAATCTTCATTATGGCACTATTTTATTCTTAAAACATACAGGATATTTAAATTCTGAAATATAATTAAAATATATTTTTTGACAATAAAATGGCGAAGATATTACTAAAACCCTTAAAGACACTAGGACATACTTACGTTAAAACCACTTGACGAATACATTCAAGAAAAATATATTTTACAAAAGACTTAAATACTAAACATATTTCTTTATATCTAAGGTTATTACATATGGAGAAACGAGTTAAGTTTAATCAAACCAATATAAGTATAGCTGAAAGAAAATAAGAGTTTATATATTTATGGTGAGGTGTGATTGTAAGTTGAATCTGGATAAAATACAAGAGCACCGGGACTTGTGATGTCTTCGTCTCATTACGGTCTTTGGAGTGTAATCTTTGTGGTTAATGGAGCGCGTATCAGACCTCATCATAAAAAAAATAAACCGAAACAGAGCAGTGTGCTTAGTGCGAGTTTCTTAACGTTCTCGATAGCGTAAAAGTTAAGCCAATTTTGTATGCAGCTGGAACAGCGCCCCTAGCGGCAAACGTACGCAAACGGTCCCGTTCCATAATATAAATGAGTCGACTATTATCAAAGCCGGCAATGTGACTTTTGGACAATTATTAGTAAATCAGAAAAACGAATTATCGATTTTGTATTCCATTGGCAGTCACAAAACTCTTCTGAACGACATCTTAGATAAATAACAGGTTAAGTATTAATGCAGGTTTATTTAATGCAGGTTTTGAACTGTATTCTTTGAAGGAGACGATTATATTCAAATCAATCTGTATCGACATATCAATAACATTTTTTGTCCAAATGCACAGATTGCCACCTTTGATAACAGACGACTCAAATATGAGCTAACTTTTACGCTATCGAGAACGTTAAAAAACTCGCACTAAGCACACAGGTAGGTACCGAAATATGTATGTAGATTTATGTGTTATGCGGAAGATCGTATGTGTGAATGAGTATCGCTAGATGATCGTCCTTGATGGCGTGAATGACTCCAAATCCAACCCTTTTTTGCCCTTACCGATAATCGTTTTTGGCTTACAGCCTCGCTAATTCGCCGGCGGTGAGGTTCCTTTGATACGAGAGCACCAGTCGCGCCGGTTCGATTTGTACTTGTTGCGAATTCGCGTCCGGACGTATTGAGTTATCGCTCGACTTTTGCGAGTAGTACGTTCCGAATTTGAAGACAGACTTCACCGCTTTATCCTGGTAGCTTTTCGTTGTCGAACGTCCAAAGTAATTGTCGAATTCGTCTCTATTGTAGAAACCCCTTTTGCTGGTGTCCTCGGCTTTGGGCGGAGGCGTTGCGAAATCTTTGAAGTCGTAAGGATTCTTCGTGGACGTTATGGAGTATTTGTTTATTGACGGTGGGTAGGTGTTCGGCTTCTGTGTGTAGTATTCGTATGGCTTCGACGTCTTGTCAAAGTACGACTGTTTCCTAGTCGACAAGTAGTATTTGAAGGCGTCCTCGGTTGTGGGACTAGGTCCGCTCGTTGGCTTGTAGTTTGTGTATTGACTAGGTGTGTTACTTGGCGCGAATGCTTGTGTGGTCGCTTCGTGGCTGTGTCGTGTGAGAAACATAATTAGTTTGTGTGCAAAAATATTGAATTTTATGAGGATGTGTGTGTGTCCTCGCTGCTCGTGTCAGCCATGCGATGTAGCATTAAGCAGTTGATGTTGCGTGGTGGATGCAAAGATCGCGATTTTGATACATCCTGATAAAGTTCAGTACAGTAGATTGGGGGGAATAGGGACTAGAGGTAGAATAGAGACAATTCTTGGATGTCACAATACTTTTGTTGAGTTGTTAGATTTAACTTTGTTCAACAGAAAATGACTTTTATTTTGTGTTTAAGAATATTAAATAATTTAATTTAGTCATCAAAGTTTTGGAACTCGTTAAATATATTAAAAAGCTAATTACCTAAAGTTTGGTACCTACCTAACAACTAAATAATGCCAGTCCTATCGAAAAATTCTATTGACCCCTTAAGCGACCCGATTCATCCATCAACGCCTGGGTGAGACAAGTGAGTTTTTGTAACTTTTTATGATTATTCTTTAATAAACTATATCTTAATGCATTATAAATGAAAATTTAAACTAGCGGAACCATTATGATCTCTGTTTTATTACTATAACTACAAAAAAAACCGATAAAAATCAATGTCGAACTTAAAAAGTGTCCCGATTCCCCCCATTTTACGGTATCTAAAAATCGTTCGATACTGTAATTCTGAGAGATCTACAGTCCAATATCGCTTGTGGGCTGCAAACGATCACTGAAGCTTTTCCATTCAAATTTTAAAGACTAATGTCGCATCACACGCAGTAATATGATGCGGGGATGAATAATTAATAATGAAATATATATTATTAAATGAATTATATTTTGCAATAACAAAACAATTTTAAACTGTCACAGTGATTAGTTTACTTTTGACCTGTTTCATCTCTTGGATACCTACATTAATTCAAATGTTAACTATATTCTTCAAAACTTTGTAGAAACTATGGAGGGTAGAGGTAAGGAGAACCGTCTCATATGGGAGAAGCTTGAAAAAGTGTCCCACTTTCAGCACTAAATAACAGTTCAAAAATCCTCCAGAATGGCGCTAGCATAGGTACAGGGTATGATATGAATTGGGCAGTTGTTAATTGATTGAAGTATGCTGAGTTAGGAAATTTAATATATTTTATGACTAGAGTAGTTAGACAGTGTAATATATAAGACCTCACATGTTTATGTAGTCCAAACTAATTATCGTCAATATAACCTAAAATTATTGCTGTGATAAAATGTGGAGACATCGATTGCATTTTCTTGTCAGCTTTAAATAAAATACTTTTTGTGATTTTGTAGTGCTTAGTTCTTTCGTCCTTTTTTATTTCTCTATCTTATTCTAATAACTTTCAGCGCCTTTTTTTAAATTTACCCGGTAGCTACTGTAGCGCCACCCTTATTTAGCAGATTTTAACGGACACTTTTTACACACAGAGACGGTTCTCCTTACCTCTACCCTCCATATTAGAAACTAATCGAATTATAGTTTTTTTTTTAAACTACTTTTTTAAATACATTACCTAGTAATATTCGCGTAGAATGGACTCGTCTCGGGACGAACGTAGCTGGGCGTGTGCTGAGAATAATCCGGAATGATATTCTCGTGTTCAGTTATACACTGGCCGTTGATGCAGTACTGAAATAAAAACGAGGGTAGTTTATTAGTTGTCGTGTATTTTAAGATAGATTTTTGGTGAATCCAAATAGTTTACTAATTTGTAGCGTGCAACATTGGCACATCCAGTAGCGCTCGGGCGTCATCGGGTGCAATCGGAATTCCCGAACCTGCAGGTTTTTTAATTCATTTTTTATTGCATAGATGCCTGGACGAACTCACAGCCCACCTGGTGTTAAGTGGTTACTGGAGCCCATAGAAATCTACAACATAAATGCCGCCACCCACCTCGAGATATGAGTTCTAAGGTATCACTCAGTATAGTTACAACGGCTGCCCCACCCTTCAAACTGAAACGCATTATTGCTTCACGGCAGAAATAGGCAGGGAGGTGGTACCTACCGGTACGGACTCACAAGATGTCCTACCACCAGTAGAATTTTAGAAGTGGCATTTAGAAATGGTATTGGGCAGGCCATATAGCGGCGAAATATCGGGCGACATATGGGTCCACCCATCCATGCAATAAAAAAAATAATAGAAGCAAAACTCTTCGTCACACGCGTCTTACAATCGAACTTACGACCATCGGCTCGGCAGTCAGCGGCGCTGATTGAGTCAGTCAAGTCGACTGTCACTGACTTTGACTGGATCTGAAAGGGACAGCAATAGTGTTGTCGCGCGTACCTGTCCGTCTCCGCAAGGCGAGCCCTCGGCGGCGGGCCGGTACGCCACGCAGTACCCGCTACCCGCGTCGAAACAGAACAGCTGAGCGCACACTCGCTCATCCTTGAAACACGCACTGGAAAAGAAAAGTAGGCACGGCGTCACGACGGTTTTTTTTAAAGGTATTTTGTGACCTGGTTACTAAGACCTTTAAGTCATGTCTTATTTTAATTCATATTCTTTTTTTTATGAAAAATGATAATATGGAGTGAAATGAAATTAAATGAAATGAGATAAGATGATATGGGATGAAATGTAATCTCAGTAAAATGGTGGTCATATACTGAGATTTTTTCAGTGGACTTTTTGGAGGATCCCGAGAAGCTACGTCCAGTGGCTTTGTTTCGTTTTTCCACATTTGTGCACTTTCACAGATATTAAACAGTTAATAAACCATCGTTATTACATATTTAAACCTGAAGAAACACTGAATAGACAAAATAAAACAAATCACACAACTTCACTCCTCGCGTTCCCGCCAAAAAATCCACGACGGTCTGTGATCTTTTTATTGTTCTCTACCCACATTTTAAGTTTTCACACACACAAAGTTAATGCCGTCAACGTGACGTGCGATCGATGTCGGCAGATCCGCCATTTACATTGGAATGAATACATGACTGGTCATTATGATATCATTAATGTAGCGAGACTGTAAACCCATTTGCCATTGACTGTGTAAACAAATCTTGGAGGTCGATGTAAACTGGTTTAGTGGTAGTGACATGGCAGGGCGATGGCATCAATCCGTGCCAACACAAAAACAATGAAATATATTAAATTCGATCCGATAACAAAGGTGTTGCGGGAAGGAACAAGAAAATGTGTCTGTTTTAGTAAGTTCCTATCGATAACCTCAAAGTATGCTCTAATTGTGTTTCCCACGGAACCTTTCGCTTCAGTTCATTTGGATTGTGTTACATTGCGTACAGTGAATGAAACTGAATTTTTCGCAATTTTTATACCTCCGATGATATTATTAACTACGAGAATATATTTAAATGGACCTTGAAGCTGTTTTGGAAGGTAATGTGACACCATATTATTATATTTACACAAAAATGTATTTACATACATGTATAATGCGATATATTATAATATAAGGCAACTAAAATAAAATAAAAATACACATGAGCTTTTACGCAAATTAGTAGACTTTTGTCAAAGGGTAACACTAGTTTTAATTATAACATGAATATGACTTTTTGGCGGGAACGCGAGGAGTGAAGTTGTGTGATTTGTTTTATTTTGTATATTTAGTGTTTCTTCAGGTTTAAATGTGTAATAACGGTGGTTTATTAACTGTTCAATATCTGTGAAAGTGCACAAACGTGGAAAAATGAAACAAAGCCGCTGGACGTAATTTCTCGGCACCCTCCGAAAATTCCTCTGAAAAAATCTCAGTAAATGACCACCATTTTACTGAGATTATACATCATGCTATATCATTTCATTGAATTTCATCCCAGTTGATCACAAATTAATCATCTTCATTTCATTTCAATCCATATTATTATTTTTCATAAAAATTAGATTAAAAATTAAAATAAGATATGACTTAAAGGTCTTAGTTACCAGGTCACAAAAACACTTAAAAAATTATTATTATTACATGCTTAAAGAAAAACAAGCTGAGCATACCTGGTGCCTCTGTCCTTCCGGCACTGAGCGTCCAGGGTCAGGAGACGACCAGGCAACACTCGCGGCAAAGAGTCATCTTCATGCGGAGAGTTGTATAGGCAAGTCGCTGTGTCCCCACTGGAAGATGAAAAACGCGATTTAAATAAAATCAAATAATAATTGTGCTTTTTTATTGCTTCAATAGGTGGATGACCTCTCGGTCCATCTGGTGTTAAGTGGTTACTGGAGTCCATAGATAACAACGTAAATTCCGGCTTTGAGACATGAGTTCTAAGTCTCCGTTTTTACAGTACAACTACTGCCCCACCCTTTAAACCGAAAGGCATTACTGCTTCACAGCAGAAATAGGCAGGGTGGTGGTACCTACCCGTGCGGACTCACAATACGCCATACCACCAGTATTAGTGCTTATATTATATAACACTTACTTTAAAAAGTGGTGGAAACTCTGCACACTGCACGGCGACCATCTGAACCCCTTCTCAGTGTGTCTCAAATCAGACATGATGAAGCCGTCTTCCCATCGGCACTTCTCGGCGCCTGGACCACCGAGATACGAAGGTGGAGGACTGCCGTCATGGACCGCTCCTAACCTGAACGCGGAAGCAGTATTGAAAATGGGCAAAGCAATTGAAAAGTGGGTAGTTTTATTTTTATGACACGTGATTACAATAATGCTCTATAATCGGTATTACTTTATTGGCAATAACAGATTTTAATGAAACAGATAATAGTTTTGTCATTAGAGAAAAAAAGGTTCGAATTTTAGCAATTAATAATCGAGAAGTTTGAATTGTAATTTGAATTTAACGTAAATCTTCCACAATTTTAGGACAAGAATTCTTAAGTTTCTTGTATGGCCTTGAGAAGTACTTTGTACTTACAAATGTCCAACTTCGTGAGCAGCCACGATGATACCAGAAAAACCACCAGTGTCTTCGATGATGGCTACTGAATTGACCTTTTCTAATCTCTTGTTCACAACGCAAGCTCCTCCCACGTAAGCAAAACCTAAACATTAAATATTAAATGAAGCTTCGAATATGAATATTATTTTATCATTCATGCGATGAAGTCAATAATACTAGAATAGTTGGTACCTAATACTATTTAATTAAAAGGGTTTACAAATTAGATTTTTTTTGTAGATAAATCTTGCGGTCCACGTCATAGGCGTAAGCGAATACAGGAGCCTTTATCGCCACGTGATTACTGCTGCCCATATTGAGACATTAGGCCGAAGTCAAAAGATCCAGCGGTAAACAACTGTTTAAAATGAAACAAGTGATGATCTTTAAAAGAATTAGTCAAAATGTGGATACCAACACGGGCTAGCGACACACTCATTTATCGGTAGAAAACATCGCTTAATTTGGTACAACGTGTTCATTTTCCGCAGAACTTCTAAGAAGATTCTGAGATAGTCATGACAGACCATGCCATTAAGGCATTATTCTAAGCAAGCATGGACTTTTCTTCTATAAATGTATTGTAATTTTTATAAAAGTGTAATAAAACATTGACGTATGTAACCAAAACAGACCTCCTTACCGTCAATCACAAAAACGCTATAACCTAAGTCTTATACCAGAAATTCTTATGAAACACAAGTGGATATGACTTTATGATTGACAATGAAATTCCAGAGGGAGACAGAGAAGTAATGAAATCTACCCACAGATGACGTTTACAATTTACAATTAGAAACATGAATTGATTAGTGTTATTAATTACCTTACATATTCTGATGGTTTTTTAACTAAAACTTTTATTACAAGCTAATATTCTTGGTTGTTAGATAGAAACATGCATCTATAGTAAAAAAATAAACCAGTGGTACTTAGAAAATATTTATAAAGTATAATAAACAATACTCACATTACTTTGTACACAGGCATATTCTTTTGTAATCATTAAACATGCAAAGCAAGCTTTGTGTTAGTAAGCAAACAAATGCTACCATGTTGTTAGAGAAAAATAGATTTACAATACATTAATGCATATATTATATTGAATTGAAAGATTATAGTATATTATATTATTTACATTAAACAGGGTTTAAGTATTGGAAATTCCCGAATGATGGCAGGTACAAGTGTTGGTGATTTTTAATAAGTAATAAAACCGATCGGAAATTTTGTTTGTTTGTTTTATACGCAATTTAACAAAAATGTATAATGTATCGTCCTGTTTTCGAAATTCGACCATAATGACTCATATCTCACGGTTTATGTTCGTTTTATCCGTTGCTATTTCTCATTTTTGTTTTTATTGTCACTTTTAAAGGTAGAAAAAGTCGTTTGTGCCAAAAAAATTGCTAACACTAAAGTCCGTCAGTTATGCTATCAAACAAAAAATCGAATTTAAACTGACGATAAAGAGATATTGAACAATTTTGTCTTAGTCCATAGATTGGAAGCCACTTTTACATTACATTGCATTTTCAAGAAATGCAAACTTTGTATGTATCTTTGTTTAGTAGTTGAAATTTGTTTTCTATTGACGTGAGATTATCAGATTAAGCAGTTTCGGCTTCCGTGATTGATAGTACACGGACAGTCTATGGCCGAGGCCCTTAGATGTAGGCAGTACCAAGCTGACGACGGCCCGTCTCGTATTCTGAGGAGTGAAGGTAGCCTAATATGCATTAGTTTACGTGATATCCTACTTCACGTATTATTTCACGAGTTCTGTCTCGGCGGGGATCGGATGCTTGGATAGTGGAGCGATGGGGTTGCTTAGCACATACCCACACCACAGTCCCAAAATTCAATCATAATAATCAATTAAATCCGATATTATTTGCAACACAATACAAAGACATTCTATTGACCTGTGCACAAGACCTTGATGTATGTGTTTCAATCCCTTTGCCTGTTCAAAATAAACAGAAAAAATGTTTTATATCTATTAAGTAATTCACTTTGGAATCATTACATAAAACTACGAAAGGTGATGGATGAAATATACTTCTACTTGTGTAAATAGTATGGGAATCATTTGCCTGCAAATTTACACAAAAGTAACATTTAATATTATTACACTTAAATCATAAATTTCGAGATTATTGATTGTCCATTAGTTTTGAGGCAAAGGTCACTTGCTTCATTAAGCTATAGCGACAAGACTTCTCAATTAATAACCCGCAGATAATAATTCGATAATAATATTGTTGCGAAAGTATGTACCCACAAAACTATATTTTTCATTAGTTTTATCGTGTCCTAAGTGATAGAATTATAGTCTTAAATGTGCACTCAGTAATTTTATGTATCGGAGATGTATTAATGACCTTTTGCACTGCGATCTTTCGCATCTCCGCCATTAAATTAATTTGAAATATCATATTACATATGTTATTTTTTGTTCATCGACCTGTGTTATTTATAATTAGATATATGTATACTAAAAGATAAAGAGTTGAACAATATATTTTTGGCATGTTTCTAAAGTATATGCAAATGAGATGCGGTTATAGCAACATGCTTTTTCCATGTTTACGTTTTGTTTTTGCAATGAAATCGTTGGATAGTAGAGCCCTGTGTGAAGAAAAACAAAAAACTAATCTACATACGTAAAAGTGAAAAATGAAGATATTTATTTACACAATGAAATAAGACAGGCAGACGTTTCTAGAAGGAAACAAATGATTGAAGAGACGAAATTATTCACAATGTGCGAATGAAGAATTTGGGACTGGATATAAGGAGATTCGTGTATAAAAAATAGTGAACATAGAAGTGAGGGACGATTGATGGAAAGTAAATAAAGGCGTGCTTTTGATAATGTGATGGTTTTATGAAACACGCCTACCTGCTGTCCCTCTATTGCAGGCATCGTTCGCGTATTGCCTTCTGCACATGTCAAGTCTGAAATATCACGCAAATAATACATGTTCAGTAAAACCCCTGCTGTATCAACGGTCACGTTCGCTGTGTTTCATTTACAAACACACGGACATTTAAACACCTAATTCGTATTCACGTAATATTCAGCGCCATTACCAAATCCTTTACCTCGTTTTATTAAAAAATAAAAGCACTTTTTTATCATTTCAAGCCTCTGTTAATGCTGAGCTAAAACCAAACGCTTTCCATTTTGCTTTAATTTTTTTTTTCTTAAAATATATTTTACCAGCGGTGCCTTTTGTACAGCGACCACCCTTGCGTCGTCGGCACATGTCGTACCTGTTGGTCAAATCAGTTTTCGTACCTTCAAATCAAATTATTTGACCTTCACCGATTAAACTCAGGTACTCTAAAATCTAATAATACAATAAACTCAATAATGGCGCTAAATTATTTAAAAATAGATACTTACGGCTCTTACCTGTTGCCTTGGGCGATTGAAAAAAAAAAAAGACAAAATATAAATTTGATTTCATTTCATACGTTTTTCATCTTTGAATAAAATTTAGTCAGCCTTTTCAAGATCATGGTCAAATAAAATAACAATAATACATGCGAAAATGTCTATCAGTTTGTTCTTGTTTATACTACAATGATTTAAATATACCTATTTTTCACCAAAAATGGATACTTAGTTTACAAAGTATAGTACAATTTTTTATTTGGGTATAACCGTAAAGAACACTTATTTGGTGATTCATATTATACCAGGACTTTATTTAAATTTAATAGTATACACAACCCAATTAGGATTCATCAATTTAAAAAAAAAAACACTAAATAGATTATTTAATATTTTCTAATTCATCTGACGGTGACCACTCAGGGACATCAGCAATTTCAAGGACGCAACTAAGCCGCTGATATTGACAACTCCTTAGTTTAATTTAACGAAGGCTATGTCCTAACGCTCGGCAGACGTCCTGAAGGGAACTTAATTCCAGAGCCGTTTTTGACAACTTCAAAGGCCTGGAAAAGGAGTTTTTAAGCACAGCGGCCCAGAAAGCGGGAATGAAATTTGCCAAGATGGCGGACGGTGCGATGGCTTAAAATGACGGCGTCATCTCAAACAATTCGTTAGAAAACTTGCACTTATGTACATAAACAGAACGATTCGTGTCTATATAGTTTTTATTTACTTGTATAGACTTACATAGCATACAAAACTATCTTTTTTTGTAATAAATAAGTTAGTAAAAAACTACGTAAGGCTTACGCATTTTGATTTAGGTTATTACGTAGGTACAATTTAAAGTGTCAAATACCTATATAAAATGACCCGGGATTTTATTGAAGTCTTTTCTATATTTTACCAGAATACAATTAATATAAATCGAATGAACAAACAAAAGTTTTTCAAGATTGATTTGCATTTTATCAAATCAATCTACAATGGAGGTATTGTTGACAGCTAAATTCATTTTTTTTTTAATATTTATTAGCCGGATACAAAGTCCATTGGCCATTTTTATTTATGTTTCTTAGGTGTTACCATGTCAAAACTTCTTTAGAGTCAGTTCTTTTCAGAAAACATAATAATAATGCTTTTATTTCTAAAAACTTACTTGGTGATCGCAACGGCAATATCGTAGACGGGCAGCCGCCTCTCTCTGAACAGATACTTGCCCATGTCGGTCAGAGCTGCAGCAGAGTCGATGGCATCCCGACCTACTCTGTTCCTCTCGAGGTAAGGTGTGGCATCCCGACCCTGACAAGATTAAGACCTTGGTAATTCAATCACATGATCATGACAAATAATTGATATTAATCTGTATTTATGTTAAAAAAAAGCGCCTAGAGTAAAAGATACACATGAACATAAAATTGCATTGATGAGAGTTCATCCGAAATAATGGTTTTTAAAGAATGTATTTAATGGTTTTTTGTAATGAAATGCCCAATAAGACAGTAACATAAATTAGTCAGTGCCAATAATTTAGTGACACCTGGCTATAAATAATTACGTAAGCCCGCGATTTTTGTACAAATATCAAAATGACAGCAAAATATGTTTTAATGTGTTTAAAAGCTTGTTTTACGACAAAACCAATAAGGTGATTGTAAAAAAAAATTTGGAAGTATGAAATTCCATTAATTCAAGTTTGATATTAAATCTGATCTTTTACAGAAATATGTAGTAGGTATGATAATTAGATATTATTCTTTATTAAACAAACGATTATCTGTAGGTACCTACATAAACGTGCGCTGCCTGCACTTCAAAAAGTAGTAAATTTCGTTTCTTCATAAAATTGTATGATCAGAAAAAAAAAACGAAATCAATTTTAGCCAAATCGATTTGATAATTTTGGTGTTCCGATCTGAATATTTTTAAGTCTACGATAAGCAATCGTAAGTTCAAGGATGCCGAGTGCTAATTAAGCTAAGGAAACGTTTCAAGTCACGTGTTTGCGGAATAAAGTTCAACCTACCTACCTACCAAAATTTTTCGTAACTTTCTCAACCTTGAGACAAACATTTTAATAGACTTCTTCAATATCCCAAGTTGACAACGGAAACTAGTTTTGAACGGCCATATCTCATGCTTTGTTTTCATTGAAACCTGTGATTTTCGTAGAAAAAAAAGCCGCCATTCGTCTTATTTATAATGCAGGTGTTTTTAATTTATACAAATAGATTCCGTATTTTGTACGATCTCGAACGTACTTTTCTTCACAAAATGTGTACATTTAAACTTAATAAATGTTAATGTGGTAATAAAACGTAATCAATCTAATGTTACGACATATTGAATTAATACTTATTAATCTTAGAAATATAGATGAAAACATTAATGGCTATTTATAATAATAATGTTCTTTTATTAGTGTTTATTCTCTAATAATATCTTCCGGCAACATTCATTATTTCCACAAGTATTGAGCCAACGTAATGATCTTCTTTCAACTATTGAAAATGGGCACTAGAGTTTATCTACCATAATCTACCATACCGTATCTACCATACAATATTTTTGTCTAAGTATAGTGGTGAAACTGCTGTAGGTATTATTTAAAGCTATCATCACTACCTATTTTAAGATTTAAATTACATAATCAAGAAGCACAACATGGACAGTATTAATGCTACAACAAATGGCAGAAAGCAGTGGTAGTTACTTGAGAACGGAGCCAAGCATAATATTTCAAGTTGTATAGATAAACCTATACTAAAATTTTAGAATGTGAATGAAAAACTAAATTATATACCTAATATACCTAAATTATTTGTATAATTAAACTTATTTACATGTATAAAATGTTTTTTTTTATAAAGTAGGTAATAAAAATAGTTACTAGGCTGTATAAACGGTAAACCTTGACTCAGTACATCTCGTAAAAGCAATTTGGCGCCAAACCAAATAAAGAGGAATATTTTTCGCTTAAAGAATTTTCAAACTGCGACAAAAATGGCAAGTGAGGCTGTATTGAAGTATTTAGAAGACACGAATCGTCCATATTCGTGTGCTGATGTGACAGTGAATTTACGTGGAGCGTACACCAAGACCGCTGTACAAAAAGCGTTGGATGGACTTGCTGAATCGGGTAAAATCAAATGCAAATTGTACGGAAAACAAAAGGTTTACGTTGCTTTACAACGCGATGTGGCAACTGGAGATTGCGAAATAGAAGGTATAGATTTGAAATATCTACTTCAATTTCGTAACGTAGAAGCTAAATAGAAATATTAGCAAAATGTACCTACATACACTACACGTAAAATACAAATAGTATAGAGTCAAGATTTATAATTTTTTTTTAATTTAATTTTTATTGGGTGGACGAGCTCACAGCCCACCTGGTGTTAAGTGGTTACTGGAGCCCATAGACATCTACAACGCAAATGCGCCACCCACCTTGAGGTATAAGTTCTAAGGTCTCAGTATAGTTACAACGGCTGCCCCGCCCTTCAAACCGAAACGCATTACTGCTTCACGGCTGAAATAGGCAGGGTGGTGGTACCTACCCGTGCGGACTCGCAAGAGGAGGACCTCTTGCCGGTGGTAGGAACCACCAGTAAAAATAATTATTAATAAATAAATATTGGTGAGCGAATGAGCTCACGTCCCACCTGGTGTTAAATGGTTACCGGAGTTCGTGTCCCATTTGATGTTATTGCTACGTAGAATTCGTTCATGAAGAGGAGTCAAGTACGTATTTCATTAGAAAAATTTGTAGACTCCTATCTGCCTTTGGGATATGAACGGAATGTGAGCACCGACATAATGGCATCGCTCGATATATACGGACCGAGCGTAATATCCTTTAGACTACGGTGACTAATAACACTAGCTAAAATTAAAGAATGCGAACTATCTCTAGGGCTATACAAGTCAAGCTCAAAATTAAACAGTAGCAGACCGCCTAAACATCACTACGTGGTTGCCGTCACCCACTTTGAGACAAGAAGTCTAAGTCTTCATTCAATCGGTACAAAATAGTTGGAGTCAGTTCCATTTTAATACGCTTTTATTAGCTTCAGACGTAGGTATGTATGTTACTATGTAGGTATGTTTGTAACGGAATCTTTGAACATGATTTTTACTCCCTTCAAAACGTCGGATTAAGTCGAAATTTAGTATACTTATTAAGAACCGATGACAATACAATATTAAAAAAAATCAAAAAATTGAAATTCAACTAAAAAATAAATAATAGTTTAAAAAAAATTAAAAAACACGCTTTTATAGAAATTCCCACTAAAAAAATAGAAAATAAGTGTTGTAAAAAACGTTTTTTTACAATAAAATCATTTTTTCTTACACTATTTTTAATTCAAATTTATTAAGATTTATTTATATTATTATTAAACGCACAAGCACTTTTTCTCTTATAAGTAAATATGTACAAATGTATTTGATATTTCATTTAAGAAAAAAACAGCGATATTCATATTTTAGATTTCGATGCGCAATTGAAACGTTTGACAGAAGATTTAGAGGAAAAAACGAAATCATTGAAAACAGCTGAAACTAATTTAAAAAATCTAACGTCTACACCTACCACCGATGACGCAAAGAAAAGTATCATAGAAATTTCTAGAAACATTGATGCTATGAGCAAGAAGCTGGAAGCCCTAAAGTCCTCCACGGAGGTCATCAGTGCCGATGAAAAGAAAATGATATTGAATGAGCATGAAAAACAATTGAAAGAATACAGGTAAACATATTTCGCTTACACTATACTAAATGCGGACCTGGCTTAGCCATATTACGTCCGTGCGTCGTCGTGGAAATAATCTACATGGAGGTGCAGTGGCGCCTTACTGCATAAAATTCTATAAAATACATACCAGTTTCATTATTTCTAAGCATTCCACCTATATATTATATGACACAACAAAATTACTACAATAAGGTGTTGATATAAAGTGGCCTAGAGTTCGAGCAATACGGGAATACGAAGGCGTAGCTGACATTTGCAAAAAATCCCTTTGGGAATTGCAATATTATCGTATAGTTCATAATACTACTGACTATTGACGAAGGCATTTAAAACCTAATCGCTCTATTATGGGTTTTGTAAGCTTAACTTTGACGTAGACAGAAATTATTAAGCAGCTATCAGGGCCCATAGACATTATAGACCCTCTCGAAGACCGTTTAATGCCTACCTCTAAGACTTAACGTCGAATACGTAAAAGGCACAAGGCGACACAATCACTATTAGCATAGCCAGCATGTTAATTTAGAGTCTTAACATCTTATATTTTCTGCAACTAATAATAAAGCTTTGAATTTTTCTAACAATTTTTACTTGCCAAAGTCCCCGAGAGTATTCTAAGCTTGACTAACGTCCGTATGTGGGAACGACAATTTGCAATCGTTTAGAAACTCGTCAAAATTCATTACAATTTATTGAAAAAACGACTTATATCCACATTAAATATGATTTTGCCTCAAAAGAAAACGCAAAAGGATCTGCAACGACATGCTAGAAGCGGTGCTAGAAGGCTATCCCAAGCCGAAGAAGACTCTGTTGGAAGAGCTTTGCATCGAAACCGACGAAATGGTTGACTTCAAACCGATGGCAGTTTCTTAATTTTAAACAAATAAATTTAAAACTGTGTCTTTTTATTTGTGATAGTACGCATTCTTAATAATTCTTAAAATTTAATTATTTTCCTAAATGTCTTAAGAGTTTAAAGTTAACTTTATGATGAGGGTATTTTGAAATATTTCCGTCACCATCCTGCCGTTTTATACCGTAAAGCAGTCATGCGCTCCTTTTGGAGGTTGGGACAGTTCTTATTTCACTGAGATTACACTAATATATTTCAGATTTAGACTCGAATGTTTTATGGTGGGTGGCGGCAATAATTTTGTGATGTCTGTATGTAGTCTCCACTGCTTAATACAAATAATGAAAGTGTGCTCCGCTTTCAATTTGAGGCTAAAATATTCTTTACGACAAGATTGCCTAATTTAATCCAAAACCATTGTTACACAATGTGCACTACAACTCATGATTGAAATAGTGTAATTTTTATTATGATTAATAAAAATAATTTACTCACCCTTGAAATGATGATACCAGCTATGGATATCCTTATCCTTGGCCCCTTCAGCAGTTTGTACCTCAAATCGACTCCGTTCCAAAACGATACGAAATAACGTTTGATCTGCACGTTGTCGCCGCCATGTAACCTGAGAAGCGACGCATTCTATTACTAGATATTCTCAGTACATTGCTGGGAGAAACCAACGACTAAATGACGCTCGTCTCGGTACATATATTGATACTAAAGCTTAGCTTTGGGATTCTTTTGTAGTACACCATAAAAAAAGGCAAAAAAATCGGTTTTTCTCAGTGAGTCGCGATTCGATGGTAGATTCGGCGAAGCACTGCTCTTACTAGGGCTATTGTTAGCAAATTCTCTTAGCTTGAGCCAGTGACTTCACCTACCCATTCGGGTGTACTGGAATGACCCCTTACCGGCGTTTAGGAATAGAAAAATAAAATAAAAAAGTCATTTGCATTATTTGCGTATACAGACAAATATAATTGACAGGTAATTTTTACCCTGCCGCCATTTATAGATTACTAGAACGCATTTAATTCTCCACGATTGCATGTTCAAGAAAACATGAATCACGTTGGTCCATCAGTGATCTTGACTGCTGGAGCCAGTACATTTGTTAGGTCAAAGTCATGCTTTGAGTCCTCAGGTTAGAGTTCCCTGAGCTCACCTACTCGCTCGGTGACGCTGGCATAGAAATAAAAAATAAAATGTATGTTTCCCGAACCGTGGAATATTTGACTAGGGCAACAAATTATGTGGCATCAAGTCGTATGCTACATTTAATTAAATATTTAAGATTTATGTTTTCTCTGCATTTTTGTTGTCTCCTTTGGGGCGGCGTTAACTCAAAAAGGCGGTACCTACTCAAATTATTGATGATGCGTAATACATAAATTGCGAATCGGTTAACATCTTTGGTAGACATTCACATACATAAACTCGAATACAAAATATTGGCAAACATCCAACAACACAACGTTGAAACATCATTATGTTGCCACAGCCCCCTTTGAGACGCGATGGTACTCTCAATCGCAGTTTTATAGTATGTGCCATATTTATGAATGTTTCGCGGCATAAATAGATGAAATATATTTAATATGAATTTTTTTTTATTCCGAAGATAATATAATTATAATATGATGATATTTTACACATATTATACTTACGCATATTGTCGTATTAAAATGCTTATATTATGGTACAACGATTTATAAAAGTAATTTTAATTTTAGTCTAATAACATATGGTTAGAATAGATTTCATATCTCTATCGCCCAGAGAGCGGTATCCGCGTTGTTTTACCTGAGGCCTGCAGTAACATAAGACTTACTAACACAACTACTTAATTACTGTGTTATATAACTCATTTACTATACATTTCATTTTATAGAAACTAAAAAGTTCTAATACATAAAGTCATCATGTGCTCACCTGTACCCATCATAATCAACAATGACCAATATCTCGGGGTATATAACATAAGGCGCCTCGCGTTTCTGTCGATTATGGGCCTCTGCCGATCTTTTCCGCCTGTATCTCTTGCCAATGTGGTCAGGCTCCATGAATGCTGGGGAAGAAAAATATATTTTATTTTACAATTTTCAAAAGGAACCATTATTTTTCTCTGTAGCTCTCTCTTTCTCTCTCTCTCTCACACACACATACACACATACAATCACACACAAACACACACACATTTGTTAGACTTCTGCTTATCCGGCAGGATATCTATTTTACACTAAAGCGAGCGTTAATAATGCACTTCAAGATTCTGATAGTCTACAGGTAGCTGATACTCGTGATAGGGCATGGTTTGATTGAATATATAGTACGCAGTGTACAGTATTCATAATTAAATTAAGAGTTTAAGCAGTAATGATAAGTTCAATGGCCTCGAATAACAAAAATAGTCTAGAGATACCCTAAACAATCCACCGTTATTCTTCTTCTTGCTTCGGTTTCCTCAATACTGAGGGTCGTGACCGCCTCCTCGCAACAGGAGTTTATTACGGACCATTCCACGCCATTTGCCTCTATCTGCCGCCGAGTGTAGAGCATCGTTATTAATCGATGTTAAAGTTCATTTAATTTTTTTATCATACATATGGTACCTGTACTTCGTCTGGGTGTTAAATTTATGGTGCCATTGACCCCTTTGACTGTATAATTACAGAAAAGAAAGAGGCAAACATAACCTTAATTATAGGATTACATAAAAATAAAAAGTTCCCTTGGTCGATTAATTTTTAATCAATACTCAAATACCTAACCTGAAAACGGAATTTATGATGAATTAAGTTTTATTAACGTATTTTCACACAAATGAGGCAATTAAAATGAAAACCGCCTCTTTGTTGTAACTTGTTTGTCGTGTTTATTCAACAATTATTATTATTTTTTTTTCTGCCCTGGTGACAGAGACCTTTAGGTCATATCTTATTTGGAAAATGTTCATTAGTTTGGGTCAACAAAATTCTATCATTATTTACATCTACCTTACCTTATCTTGGCCATTATTTGGATCGTTTCACTGCACCTTATGTCAACCTCTTTTTATAATGACATAAATTATATGTAATCTATTTTAAGCATTTATACATCTTAATCATTTTGCGATCTATCCGTTTTTTGTTTCGATTTACATATATTCAAACTTCGCGTTCGCTTTTTGATTGGTTTTATAGCTGGTTTTTATTAGCTTTTTTCGTTATATGACGAAATCATGTTCAACTTCAATTTCTCAATTTATTAATCGCGGGAGGCGATTCCCAAGTCTTATGTTATTATACATATTTGATCCGTATATTAACCAACCTAAGTGCATATGCCCATTCGGCTCGCTAAGTATTTTCCGACAAACTCTGTCTTAACGAGAAAAAGGACGCAATGATGATGAATCCTAATTCCATAGCTTAGACGGTAACTGCATTGTGTAGAATCATACCAACCCGAAAATATTTTAAACGCCTATGTATATCGTCAGAGAAACTAAATCAAATGTTTTGTAATTGAAATGGTGTCATAGCATCATAGAGAATTATCTTTGGAAGGCGATTTTATTATTTTAATTGTCTATGTGGCTATTAAGATTCTCCCAGCCAGTCTTTAGTGAAAGTATCTTCAACTTATTTGTCTACTTTTACGGTAATTAATTAATTAAGTAATTTTACTATTCTATTTATTAGTGGTGGTATTATTCCATTATAAGGGGCAGCCAAATTTATAAATAAATTTTGACGATGGCATTTTTGTTTTGGTGTGTCTACCTTTATAGGCTACACGCTCGAAAACTGCTTAAGTGTGTAAATAATAATTTAAGAAAACAAGTCTCTGGTTATTTTATTCTCAAAAATCTCGATATTTCTTCTTGTCACTTGTAATACAACTTATGTAGACAACTTAAAATGCAAAAACAAAAGCGATCACTACTATTGCGAAGTGTATTTTAGTTTTTCTACATCGCGAAAAACTAATTTAAAATGTAAATTTCATTATTCGCACAAAACGTTTAGATAATCAACATAACGAATGATATATGAACAATAAATTAGAGCCATCTTCATATTTTATTGTGCTATAACTTTTAATAATAGAAACATGTTTTTTTTAAAATTCTTTCAAGACTAAGTCTATGATGCTTAGCGGTGTCATCTCATGTACGTACATACTATATTATGAACTACAGTTAAGGAATATCATCATTTTAAGCGATATTTCCTTTTTTATTGCTTAGATGGATGGACGAGCTCACAGCCCACCTGATGTTAAGTGGTTACTGGAGCCCATGGACGTCTACGATCTAAATGCCCTACCCCCTTGAGATATAAGTTCTAATGTCTCAATTATAGTTACAACAGCTGCCCCACCCTTCAAACCGAAACGCATTACTGCTTCACGGCAGAAATAGGCATGGTGGTGGTACCACCAGTAGATGTATCACTAGTAGTTCAAAAACTAATCCAAACCAACGCTATAAACTTTTAAGCGTAATGAAGTATGCAAAAACAAGCTAAAGTCTATAAGTAATTGTAATTATTTAGAAGTTAATCCCATTTATTAATTATCACAAAAAACAAAAACATTGCTAATACATATTTTCAATCCATAATAATAATATTACTGATCAAAAGGACAAAGGAGAGGCGCATTCAATAAAGCTCACATGGCAAATTAAAATCTATTTTTACAAGTTGTAAAACTTAATTACAATTCTAGGTTGTTATGATTCACGAAGCCATAAAAAAAATACAATAACTTTACCACAGCTGTGTGTGTGTGGCGTCATAATTTCGTTTTATTTTTAATCGTCAGTACGGACAACAAATCTTCAATCAGTAAATAACGTAGCAAAACTTCTCAATGGAGTAGTTGTAAAATTGTAATTGATAAAACGCTTCGTGCTTTGTACCGAAAAATAATTGTTTTATTCAAATCTAAAAATATTCACACCTATAAAATACTAAATTATGGAGTTGAGTAGAATAAAAACTTATGATACCTACACATTGGACAAGTTTAGTCTAAAAAAACCATGAAATTGTACGAAATACTCGAGTTTAGTTTTAATTCGCTGCCATATGACATTTCACGTTAATTTATGAACCCAATATCTATCGTTAAGATATTTAGTTTCATTATGTACGTAAACACAAATTATTATATACCCAGTCCAGCCATAAGTTCTTACAAATGAAAATGCAATTTTTTAATGAAGTAGTGTAATATTATTAAAATTTATACCTACATATTTATTAAAGTCTCACCAAAAAAAAATTCAAAATGGCCACCTTTGGCATACAGGCCTTTAATCTGTTTGGCCACGAATCAATGAAATTACGCACTGGTGTTTGCGCTTGCACTTTGTGCAATCCTATTTTCTATAACACCCCATTCCATATTGTAATTTGCTAATGAACAGGAAAAAATATGTGAAATGACGCAAAATTGAAAAGAAGTTTTTAAAATAATATACATGTTCCAAATTCAAAATAATTAAAAAGTTGAAAAAAAGAAAAGTTTTTATATAACAAACAGTATTTATGGCCAGACTAGTTACTTAAATAGCTAGATTCTTCAATTACCTAATCTTGGCATGAGATCCAGAAAGTCAGATATTCATGACTTCAACTTATCTAAAATAAAATATATGCGACTAAGTATTTTATGTTAATGTAAAATAATTGATGTTTACAAAGTACCTACAGCCTATATATAGGTCGTCGATACCAAAAAAATAAACCCAAAAGTCGTGCAGGATTCGCACGGCAAATATATATAACACAGATATTTTATCATGACATTTTACGAGACCAAATATACAATTAAAAAAGCAAACAGACCGAAGCCTTCCCAACTAAAATCCGCAAAACCAGTACGAAATCGTCCATATGCCGGTTTTCCCCACCACTGAATTATAGTCATATATGTATATAGTTATATCACGGAATTAACAATTTAGATATTTTTAATATTATAAAATGACGTAAGTATAACGTTTGACCTCATGACCCCGTCATTAAGATGTGACGATGTCGTCTTGATTAGAATATTCGTGTAGCAGATACAAAAAAAAATACCAGTTTCCGAACGTGTACCTATTCGTAATATTGAATATTCGAATAGCTAAATTTTTAAATATCATAGTCCAAAAGTTTTAAGATTTAAAAAAAAAAACGTAACCTTTTGTTCATAACTCTACGTAATTTTAGAAGTATTCCTTATAACGATAAAATTACTTTGTGTACCTAATTCTATTTAAATCAATTAGATTATTCCTTTCTCTTCTATTTAATTTTTTGCATTAAAAAGAAATAATTTTTTGCATTAAAAATAAATGTCTTAGGAACGGAATTTGCACTAAATTTTAAAACCAAATGTCTGTACCGTCGATATCTTTAACTAAGGAAAGAAAATCAACTTATTCAATTTGAATTATATCCGTGACTCCGGCGCTACCAAAATCGCCGAAATATCGAGACCTCATTAAAAACTAAAGAAAAAAACGTGGCAAGAACCCGTTAAATAATATTTAAACTATTTATTATATTTAAATTAATTTTGAATCTATTTAATGTTTTTAAACGCAATATTTGAATTGCATTTTAAAACGGTTATTATGATAATGTATGATTATTGAGATTCAAATTTGACAATAATACGAAATCAATTGAGTCGATGGATAATCGATTGTGTTTTGGTAAGTAAGCAAACTGTGAATAATTACCTATGTGAAGACAAATACAATATTATGTGTTCTATATACATACATTATATACTTCTGTTTGGTTACGGAATCACATCGCTATTACGATATAACAATACGCGATACATGTAGTTGAGTGGTATCGGAGCTCATAGACATCAATACGTGAACACCGCCATCCATGTTGAGACCTGAGGTCAGAACCTTAGCAGTATTTATTAACGGCTGTCCCCCATATTTCTGCCTCAAAGCATTATTGCGCTTTAGCAAGGCGGCCATTATTACGATCCAATTGAGATTTCGACCACAATCTTTAAACGAGTAGCGATATTCACGCACTCCACAAGTTTCAGTAACTAGCTTATAGTAGACTAATCACGAACACAGTCCATCAACACCGCAGCAGTGCTATTAAACATTTGTTTTAATATCTCTACTGACACAAACATCTAATTCTATAAAACATCTACTGTTCTTGTTCTATTAAAACTGGCTTTACGGTTTCATTTTGCGTTTTTTAATTATTATTATTTTTATTTAGTGCATAGATGGGTGGACGATCTCATAGCCCACCTGGTACTAAGTGGTTATCGGAGCCCATAGAAACCTAGAACGTAAATGCCGCCACTCACCTTGAGATATGAGTTCTAAGGTCTCAGTATAGTTACAACGGCTGCCCCACCTTTCAAACCGAAACGCATTACTGCTTCACGGCAGAAATAGGCAGGGCGGTGGACCTACCCGTGCGGACGCACAAGAGGACCTTCCACCAGAAATAAATTTTCAGTATTTTAATATCAGTGCTAGTAGGTTGGCAATAAATTCTAAATTCAAATGAATTTTATTTAAAAAAATGGAATTATATTTTCAAATTCAATTATTTGTTTGTTAATTAATGTTTTCCACTTTACGAGTATACATTGGTATCTTTTTCATCAACACGGACACGATAAAAAGTAGTTTTAACTATAGCTACCACTTGCGATGAAAATACGAGTCTAATTGTCTCTGGTTTCCGTTGATTGAATCCATGTGAGCACAGAACATCCTTCACACCGAGAATCTCTACTATAAACAGCCTCAGCAGGACTAAAATCCATAAAAGCAGCAACTATTCCATTTTTAAAACTAGAATGTATATTGACGCAACGAACCTTGAAAAACAATTTCAACAGATACATCCAATGAAACTATAAAAGATTTTGTGAAAGGTTGTATACATTAAAATTTGGATTGTCGTCCATATTGGATATATAAATATGTATATATATAGTTTTTTATTGCTTAGATGGGTGGACAAGCTCACAACCCACCTAGTGTTAAATGGTTACTGTAGCCCATAGACATCAACAACGTACATGCGCCACCCATCTTGAGATATAAGTTGTAAGGTCTCGAGTATAGTTACAACGGCTGCCCCACCCTTCAAACCGAAACGCATTACTGGTTCACGGCAAAAATAGGCGCGGTGGTGGTACCTACCCGCGCGTACTCACAAGTGGTCCTACCATCAGTAATATTTATAATTAAGAGTTTTTTTTTTTTTAATTTAGTAATCTGTGAAGTTAGTAGTGTGTGTAGTTAGCTCTTGTTTTCATGTTGTTTTCAAATATACTTTTTTGTCGTACTGTTAACATTTAAATTTAGCCTATTTTTCCGCTGTTTGTAAAATTGCTGTAACATGTCATAGTGTGTTATAAGAGATTGCTGTACATGCCTGTAACTGGCTTACATACCAGTACTTCATTTTATACATGTTAATTTTAAGCTTGAATGTTTTGTGTGTATTGCTGTTGGTGTGTCTAAATAAATAAATAAATAAATAATTTAGTTTTTTTTTTTTGTATTCAGTCTTCATTGCTCCTTATTGTTTACGGAAACAGATATGCAACGTGCATTAAGTATTTCCACAATGAATAACATGCGTAGTCTATGTTGTCCTCAACAAAACAGACGGACGGGCGTCGGTTAATTAGCGTTAATCAACAACAATTATTGTCTTGTGAATAATGAAGACGACATTTCGATGACCGGTTCCTTTGTCGTTTCAAGTTACATTGCCTTTCCAGTCATGAAGCAGGGCTGGGCTTTGTAAAATTTGATATATTTTTGTTTATTAAAAAATATGTTATGTAGGATTGGCAAGAACGGAACGTATGAAAAGAGTGTGGAACGGAACGTTAAGGTGTGAGTGAGAGAAAACGGTAAGAAAGGGAGAAAAGAATGACAGACAGAATAACATAGAAAATTAAGATGGCGAAGACGGTTAAAAAATAAGCAAGGCGCAATAAAAGTGTTAATTAATTTTTAAATTATTATTATAACAGAAGATTTTGGAACAGTGGAAGTTTTATTTTATGCGCTGCGATCCCTATTCTACATAAATATTAAACAAACTCAAGTGGCAGCCAAATTGAGTATTTGACTTACAGATAAATAACGTCTAATAAATAAGCTATCACCATTCTGATATCTTCGTTTCTTCTTAGCCTAATACAATTCGTCACCGCGGGATCTCATTCTATTAACTTAGAATAGCTATGTTCACCCACAATGCCTTTTACTGGTAGGACCTCTTGTGAGTCAGCACGGGTAGGTACCACCACCCTGCCTATTTCTGCCGTGAAGCAGTAATGCGTTTCGGTTTGGAGGGTGGGGCAGCCGTTGTAACCATACTGAGACCTTAGAACTTATATCTCAAGGTGAGTGTCGCATTTACGTTGTAGATGTCTATGGGCTGCAGTAACCACTTAACACACGGTGGGCTGTGAGCTCGTCCACCGATCTAAGCAATAATAAAATAATCAAATATTTTCTTTACAAAATAGTTTTTAATTATGTTTCATAATCAAATTATAATTATATAAAATCAATTTCACTAGAGTAATCTAATTTTAAAGAACTTAAAAACATCAGTAATTATATTTAATTTAGGGTATGTACCAACCCTACTGATTTAATGAGTGTGGTAAGTGTTTTCCGGAGACTCACGTGTCGTGAACACCTTGGACGCAAGTCAATGTGTCAATAGCACATGATGCACTCATTAACATTTTCATTTTATTTATATACCCTTCATATCGTACTCAGTACAAACACACGAAAAATCTAAGGAAAACAAACAGGTTTAACACCGCTGTTTGTTTAAAAGGTTGTAAAATACATTAAATTATCGAGTACTAAAAATCACATTTAAATAAAAAGGCATGTCATATCCAAAAATATTTAGAATGTCACATGACAACTCTCGTTTTTTTCCATACCTATGCTGATAGCCTTGAGAGGCTATTTCAGCTTCTTGACATGTAGATGAGCTCACGGGGCTCAAAGAGGGAGTGTTGCTAACTCTGGCCCTAGCAAGAGCCGTGTTTCGCAGAATCTACCACCGGATCGGAAACGCGACTCACTGAGAAGATCCGGCGAGAAACTCAGTGGGCTGTGTCTATAGGTTAATTCACTCGTCGAGCTCTTCGTCGCAAGCGACGGGTTCGACGAGCACCGTGACCGGTGCTTGTGGTACCTAAAAGCACCGTTAGTGGATCGGGAGGATCCGTAATGAGGGGAACTCGCGTAATGGCGCAATCGATGGGTGCTGTAACATGTAGTATCTACTGTGATGTGTCAAAACAAAGTTATTGTTGATGAATGTGTAGTGTAGACTTTGTTGGCCCTAAATATTACACCACTATAGATCGCTTCACTATTGATGCTTTCCGAATAAAAAATCGAGAGGACTAATGTATTATCAGTAAATGTATCTATTATCTTGAACAGTATACAAAAATTCAGCATAGATTCCAACACTCCTTAATAATTCAGTACAGCGCTCAATTAATGCAGCGTAGTATTTTTTAACAGCTGGAAAAGCTAAATTAAACACGCAATTTTATTCTAAAAAACGTTCATAGCGTGCTATAATAAACATAAATATAAATACATAACCGCCAAGTCCATTTTGATAACTTTGAATTTTATTACACATTATATATATTTTTGGGGAACCTGTTTCTTTCACATAAACGAGGCTTTATTTGATATGTGTCACATTAGAAAACGCGATTAGTGTGATTAAATTGACACATACATATAATTTGATTTAAATGAATAAGAAATATCATTCTTTTTATGTCTATTTAGTGGCATATCCTATACCTGACTATACTGATAGAATATTTACTGCGATAGGCCATTAACATATCTTTGAAGTTTATTGCAATTTACTCCATGAGGATCGTAAACCGCCTAAACAACAGAATATTTCAAAATTAGACAACTTTGGTAACATAGTAATATGCGTACATGACAATAGATGGCAGCACGAGTGCAATTATGTCAGCGTTTTCCAAGTAGAAAGTTTCGTAATGTAGTAAGTAGATAACCTTTCGTAAAATAAATAATATATCTAACTAACTATTTAAATTAGAATAAGTACATGCTTTCAGTATAATAACGAAGGCGTTTAGCAAACACACTTTAAGAGTAAACTCCATTTGACTTTTTGAGTGGATCGCGGTTTTTTGGATTGCTCGAGGTTTTTTTTTTATTATTATTTCTTCGGGCTTAAACGTGTACTAAATTAATAATAGTAGGCTTAGTACATTTTAACACCTTTGACGGTGCACTTCACAAAAGGCATATTTTATTTTTATACTGTTTTAATTGACGGCCTTTTACCGTTTTAATATTATAATATTTGACATTTATTAATAATTAGTAAGTTTCACAAAGTCATGTGACTGTCACCATATTTTATTGATGTCTATGCACTCAAAACATGATGGCGCGAACGACGCGAATGACGTATGTCATTCTGTGATTTATTGGCCATTGTTGGCCATTTTCTGATATCTATTCGACTAGACGTCGCAACGTTGATACTATTGTATAGTTATTTTTTAGTCTCTATTACATAAAATTAGTTTCTTGATTTTTTTTTTGGCAGCCAATATCAATCAATGCTTGAGGTCAAAGACTCAATTACAGTAGATTAGGATTTGTCCTGCCCACTACCATCCTTCAACATGTAAATTTAATCAAATTTGCTAACAAATTTTAACCACACGAATTTTTACCTTCATCGTGAACGAATGTTAAGTATGAAATAAAGTATTATACAAATTAGACATGTAACCTGTAAAATTTTGCAAGATCGAGTGAAATTTTTGAAATTAATCATGTTTCATTAATGAAACCGTCAAGTTTCAATTAGCCCCCTGAGTTTCTCGCCGGATCTTCTCAGTGGGTCGCGTTTCCGATCCGGTGGTAGATTCTGCGAAGCACTGCTCTTGCTAGGGACAGTGTTAGCAACACTCCGGTTTGAGCCTCGTGAGCTCACCTACTAGTTAAGGTTACGCTGAAATAGCCTCTCAAGGCTATCAGCATAGGTAGGAAAAAAAAAACTAAAACGCATGACTACTTCGCGGTTGAAATAGGCACAGCGAAGTGACGTCTTCTAAACAGCGACTATGAATACTTATCGTCACACGCAATGGAAATGAAAACAGAATTGTGCTACCTCCTTGAGCGGGTTTCAAAGTGTCAGTATTCTCGTTGTGATTGATATATTAGGTAGGGAAAAAAACAAGTTTCAGTCGAAAAAAATGTTTCGCGCGTTAATTATATAATTCAAGGACTCACCATAGTCACTCATATGGTCAACTTCCGCAGGATCCCGTTTGATGATAACGTGTTGGGCTCCGTTCAGGGCCTCCTGTAGTCTGTCTTGTTCTTCTTTTTTTCTTTTCACTGCAAAAATCGAGGTCAAAGCCATTATATTATTATGTACCTATATTGGAATATCCAAATAAATCGACTCGTACGTTATCGTAGTTTAAAAATGCGTCTTGCAATATTATTTCTATACGTCTATTCTTAAAAAGTCCTTACAGTTTTTTTTATAATTCTTGACATACTTTCACACTGTTACACCTGGTGGTTTTTCCCTACCTAAGCTGATGGTCTAGAGAGACTAGCGTCACCGGGTTAGTAGGTGAGCTCACGGGGCTCAAATCTGGCGATGTTGCTAACACGAAGCCTAGCAAGAGCCGTGCTTCGCAGAATCTACCACCGGATCGGAAACGCGACTCACAGAGAATCTGGCGAGAAACTCAGTGGGCTGTGTCTGTAGGTTAACTTACTCGCCGAGCCCTTCGTCGCAAGCGACGGGTTCGACCAGAACGATGACCGGGTGTTACACCAGCCTCCATCTCAAACAACGTATCTAATACCACGTACGCAATGAAAATATTAGTACCTATAGTTAGTATTTAGAACACCACTGATTGTAAAGTTATTTATGTGGATATAATAAATTATTTTCTAATTTATACTTTTGTTCAATACGTTGGCGCCATTTAGAAAATAAATGACATAACAAAATCTTGGTATTTACATATTTCGTGAATTAGTAGATAATCGAGGAAGGAAATTTTAATGTTAGCTTTCATTAGGATATTGTCTCATATCCTTTCGAATTTAAATAAAATACTAAAATTTCACGCGTTTCAAAACAACAATTAATAAAAATATGTACCATAGGTAAAAACCAATTAATAGACCATTTTTTAATTTATTTGATTTATTTTTCACATGCAAAATTTCGAACTAAACATTTTACTGACGAATTTAAAACAAGAGACATTACGCAGAAACAAGTATAATTAAAAAGTATTGATATTTCGAATATTAAAAATAATTTAGATAATTGCCTAAGAACAATTCATCATTGTAAGTATTTGGGTCCAAATCAACATACCTACTATATGTTCCGATGTATGTAGTGTATGTAGTGTTGTAATATAATATTTCTGTTAGTAACATTAATAAGGTTGTATTGTTTTAACTATTTGTAAGTGATGTATTTTATCTCGTTTGTAATAAATAGCAGGATACTTTTGGAAAATAATCGGTCGCCATTAGTCCCGCGTCAACATAAAGGTATTTTACATTAAAAAAATATTTCGTTTTATTGTTTGATTAAAAGCAAGGTTTGATAGGTCCAAATAAAGATAGAGTAGTTTCTTTTGCGGAATAAGACTACAACAGCTATTAGATACTTACTAATAGGCAGACCGGTGTCTATGGAGACCATGTCGGCCATGCTTGAGGGGTCCATGAACATCTCATCGTCTTGCGCGGGTGACGTCATCGTGTCAGGAATCGGCCTTATAACGAGATCGTGACCGATTGAGCCCTCCTGTGAAAAAGAAAGATAGTTGTTTTTTTGAAAACTGAAAACTTCTTTAGCATCTTTGTGACGACGATGAAACGAAAAAGCGACAGTAAAAAGAAACAGACACATAAGTTAATAAGATTTAACGTGAGAGAAAATGAGATAGAAAGCATTATACAGTGTTTCTTATATTCGTGGTTTTCTTTGTGCTATGCTTCGTACCGAATATTCGTACTTAATACCTTTGAATATACGAATAAAATGTAAAATAATTTTATCAAACTTTGTATCACTATGATCATTACTAAAACCTACTATTTTATCATTCTCTTCCCGAAATTTTACATTCGTCTCATTATCTTGAAGCCAATATTTTTCAAGATTACACTTCTACCACGTGTGAGTTGCATACGTTTTTATTTATTTAAATCCTTTTCCTCTTTAATTTTGAAGAATCCGGATTCCCGAAATNTGTAAAATAATTTTATCAAACTTTGTATCACTATGATCATTACTAAAACCTACTATTTTATCATTCTCTTCCCGAAATTTTACATTCGTCTCATTATCTTGAAGCCAATATTTTTCAAGATTACACTTCTACCACGTGTGAGTTGCATACGTTTTTATTTATTTAAATCCTTTTCCTCTTTAATTTTGAAGAATCCGGATTCCCGAAATTATTAAATTCTGTCGACACTGCGAACGCGTATGCGTGATTCTCATTTTTGAATTACTTTGCGTGTTGCACTCAGAATTATAAAACGTCCGTATTCTGTTAATTTTCAAATACCGATATTTCGATATAGAACTTACGTGACCGCGAATAATTTAACCTTTCGATAATCAAACCGTGAGACTGTTTTAGGTCATTAACAAGACTCGATTTAGCGAGCTTACATTTATATGTGAACCTGCTTAAATTCTAGTTGAATCTGTTTACATAAACCTACCTACTACTGGTATCAGGGTCTAATCTGAGTCAGCACGCAATGTACATTGACGGTTTGAATTGAAGGTAGGATGTGTGCGCCTGACATTGCTGACGTCTTTTTTTTTTAAGGTTTTTTATGACCTGGTAACTAAGACCTTTAAGTCATGTCTTATTTTAATTTATACTCTTATTTTTATGAAAAATGATGAAATGAAATGAAGATGATTTTGCTGACGTCTATGAACGGTAACCATTCACCATCAGGTATGCTCATGTCTCAAGTTGGGAAATAGTACGTTCCTATTATGAATAGATTCTCTGTAATAAAGTCAGCCAATTAAAGCAGTAAAAGACCTGCACATGATTTTCGAGGCCCATATTTATATACATACTAGCTGACCTGGCAGACTTCGTAGTGCCTCAACCGATAAATAAAAGACCTAAACTTTATTTAATTCCGAGAATTTTCATATTTATCTACCTTTTAAACCTTCTCTGGACTTCCACAAATAATTCAAGACCAAAATTAGTCAAATCGGTCCAGCCGTTCTCGAGTTTTAGCGAGACTAATGAACAGCAATTCATTTTTATATGTATAGATATAGAATATAGATATTCTTTAGACACGTGTGAAGAGTGCAGTAGCAAAAATATGGTTACGGGATCAAGTTTAACGTATTCGTTTAGGTCCATGTCTTCTGATGTCACATTCGACTCCTAAATTTCATAATAAAAAATATATTCATAATAGTTTTAAATACTTTGTCCGTACTGACATATTGATGATACTTGATCAGCTATTTTTGAACACAAAATTTACGTATACCATTGCGCGCAATTCCAATTAATTACGAAAATTATTTATTCGACCGCCGTCTAAGTCACTTAATAAACACGTTTTATGAGTAAGCGTCCTAAAAATCAAAATATTTTTTCAAGCATTGTAAATAAAATTTTCTTATTAGTCCAGTTACTGTTTTGGAAGAAGAAATTCGACAATGAAAAAACGTTAATTTTGATTTTTTTAGGTAGGTTATGTTTTTCAAGCTGTTGTCTTTTACATGCCCTGTTTGGAGAAAAAAAAAAAGACAGAAATATATTTTCACCTATTTTTCTTGAGCAAACGCATTTACTCTTTACAGCCAACTATTTTTATATCTATTGACTAAAAACCTTCAGCTAAAAGCATAGCTTCAATAACTATGTAAACTTAACTATGTTTTTTTATTTATTAAAAGTCTAACACTCTTAAAATACATTATTAAACTCCATCGTAAAGCCTTCTTATAGCAATAATTTAAGTTTTATCCGAAGCACGAGAATAACCATGCGATATAATACATGTTTTTACGAGTAAGCTTTGCCGTCTACTTGAACACTAGAGCACGGTTTTGTTACGAAAATAATCCCTTCGATCAATCAGCGTTTACCAGAGTTGATACATAATCTAAGCCAGTCATACATATTATATTCAGTCGATCTAGCATTGAAGTCTTCATTGCATTTTTGATTGCTCTAATGAGTAAATAAAAAGAAAAAAGAAAAGGAAAAGAAGAGTAAGCAAACCGAAGAGAAGGTGGGCTGACGACTTCACAGCTATAGCAGGAAATTACTGCCAGAATATTTGTAAATTATAGGGACAAATCGAAGAAACTGGAGGAGGCCATCAACCGTGGAGGGGCCCGTATTCAAAAAAAAAACGTACGAGCTTAGAGTAAAAGAAAAAATATAACTACTAACAAATGAAAAGCAACATTTACATTTATTGTCTTATTTAAGGGAAATGGGAAATAAAAGCTTTTTATTGTTATTCTTATTAGATAAGTAAACTGCCCATTTGCTGTTAAGACGTTATCACAGTTCTGCTTGGTGCATGAGGTCGAATTTATTGTATTAAATACCGGCGGTCTTACTCCAAAGTAAGGAGGAAATTTAGAAAATACGAATAATTCGCCCTAAACTCGAACCATTGAGTGTGCAACAATGAGCACGAGATTTCAAAATGTGCGTGATGGGTGATGTCGGCTTAGGACTTAACACCACATCTCTTTCGGTGGGTGACGCAAAAGGGATAAACTAGATAGTGAGCTACAGCTTACAGCAATTTCTAACTGGCCTCTATCGGTCGTCAGAAGTATTGTAAGTCTGCTCGGGCAGGTACCACCCTGCTTAATCCTGTCCCGAAACTGTATGCGTTCCAGTTTGAAAATTGAGACAGCCCAGAATACATTTGAGAACTCGACGTCATGTCTCAATGTCTCATTCGCTTTCTACGAAATAAAAAAACACAATGAAATTGAATTTGTTTTGTAGTTAAAGTAAATAGGCTTTATTGCTTAAATTGGGCAGGAGAACGTGATCTGCTCAGTAGGCGCAGACCCTAAGCTAACAATGTTGCCATAAAAATAAGTTTTATAATCGATTTTACGATCTAATATGTACTTTGATCAAACATATTTTTTATTGTCTCTTTGTAATTTAAATATAGAAGTTATTTTGAAATATCAACTTGGTCTATGGAATATTTAGTTAATTGTTATAAAATTTTTTTTTATTGCTTAGATTGGTGGACGAGCTCACAGCCCATCTGGTGTTAAGTGGTTACTGGAGCCCATAGACATCCACAATGTAAATGCGCCCCCCACCTTGAGATATAAGTTCTAAGGTCAGAGTATAGTTACAACGGCTGCCCCACCCTTCAAACCGAAACGCATTACTGCTTCACGGCAGAAATAGGCAGGGCGGTGGTACCCACCCGCGCGGACCTTAGAACTTATATCTCAAGGTGGGTGGCGCATTTACGTTGTAGATGTCTATGGGCTCCAGTAACCACTTAACACCAGGTGGGCTGTGAGCTCGTCCACTCATCTAAGCAATAAAAAAAAAATAAAAAAAACTCACAAGAGGTCCTACCACCAGTAAAAATGATTATGATTATGATTATGCATCGCTCTACACGAATGCACCGGACGGACGTCTTATACTTTAGGCCACGACAACTTCAACTATGTATTCGGTTTAAGCGAAATTCCGCTTAATACGCAACTTTTAACTTTATAATTAAAACTGCATTTTATTTGATATTAACATTAATAGTTCGATAGTTTTAATTGAACTTCAATTAAGTTTACTCCGTTGAAACAACTGAAGATGTTTTTTTTTTTCATGACAATTTTGACAAAGCTTAAACTTTAAATGGCTCGCCTGTAAAGTAGCAAAAATGTTGCTTAAAACAAATAGCCTTTCACCTCTCGATATGTAACTTATTCCACATTACATTGTGTATGTATACATTCCCAAAGCCAAAGAGGGGAACAAAATACAAAAGGTTTTCCTATCAACGTTGCCGAAGACGCACGTGCTTAGAAATAACTTAGAATTTTTAACTGTATAACAACTACAATAAGCTTGATATTCGCTTATACTAGAACCTTTCGAACGCTTATGAATTATTTTCTTATTTTTATTAACAACACTACTAATACCAACATACAAATAATAGAAATAAAGCCCCTACCACATTCACGTCTCACTAATTGACGATAATGAGCAAAGTAACAGCTCGCGTACAGCCACAATGCATGTTGTGCAATCGACCTTAGTCCACATGCCGCCATTGTGTGCTGTATCCCACAGACTTGAATTAGATGTGTTGTGTTGATATTCTGAAGGATATTGTTGAGATTGAAAACCGTCTTTTGTACTTTTTTGATTGATGTAGAACACTTTTAAACGTATTTAGATCTTTAATTTTTGGAACGAAGTTTCTTATTGGACGATGCGGAGGGGTACCCAAAACGTCCGTAACGTAAGATTTTTATTATTTATGTATAGTCTTAGTATGATGGTTATACAGTGTGTAATGTAGAGTCTACGTGATGACGGTTATTATTATTATTCATATAAATAGCTGTTTCTTTGTATATTATTATTATAAATCATTGTAAATAAAATAAAGTTGATAACTTTGTAAAGTAGTTTTATTTTATTTTTGTCAATAAAAAAATCATAATAAAAAATGTATACCCAAATAATTATTTTCTTTATACCTCAAATAGAACTTAAGATTAATATTTTTATAATATGTAACTTCGTTCCTATCCGGTGTCCCACGACATCACACATCTTTTTTTTTGTATTATAGACATTTTTACGGTAGTTTCGTCAACTCATCTACTATGTTTTTCAATCAAACCAAAAAATATATCATGCTATGTACTTTGGTGGTACCTCACGTTGGTAAAAAAGCCAAAACATTTCTTTTTCACAAAAATGAACATATTTGTCACTTGATAGGTATAGGTTCTGTAACAATACCCGGGGCGGGTCACGAATGCGGATAACCCGTTAATCTAGGGCTTATAAATGAGAACTTGTTTAAACATTTAATTTAAAAAAAGCAGACATCATTGTTATACAAGAAGATTATTAATAAAAACAATGATTTGCACAAACTAACCTATGCTCATAACAACTGCATGTAATCTATATTCATTAATATGATATTTCCGATTTCGCAGTAGCACGTGTGGCGTGCAGACAACATGTAAGCAATTTCCTTAATATAAATATTTTGACGATGACCTTTTTATTAAAACGTGCACACAAAACACATTTGTACCTAAATATACCTACTCATATAATAAATTAATGAAATAAATTACATCAAAATTTTATTAAGGTTGTGGTTTCAATTTATATTAACGTTATTAAAGTTTCGCGAGAATGGATGAAGATTTTCGAGAAGCAAAAGGTTGAGTGATTTCGGCACGTGCTTAGGAATTACAGGTACCAAATGCTGAAACCTTAATCCTAATGGACGAGGCCTGACTAAGAGATTCGCCGAACAATGTTAAAAGCTATGGATATGAAACATCGGTGAGTGAACTGGAATAATGATCGTAGAGGAACTGTTGGTGGTACATAAATACAAAACCATGTTATTGACCTAGATCTAATAATAGAGAGGCACCTTGTGATAATGTTTGTAAGCCCGGTCACCGTCCTCGTCGAACTCATTGATTACGATGAAGAGGTCGACGTGCGAACTAGTCCATAGACGCATCCGGCTAAATTTCTCACCCTACCTTCTCACTGAGTCGATTCCGATCTGGTGGTAGATTCAGCGAAGCAGTGCTCTTACTGGGGTCAGCGTTAGCAATTAGTTCCGTGAGTAGTTGGAATAGGTCATGGGTTACCAACGATTAGGTAGGATAAAAAGTTTGTAACGATGTTCATTAATATAATTTTGACTAGTGGTAGGACGTCTTGTGAGTCCTTAAGGCTAGGTATCACCACGCTGTCTATTTTCTGCCGTGAGCAGTAATGCGTTTCGGTTTGAAGAGTGGGACAGCCGTTGTACTGGAAAAACTGAGACCGTTGAACTCATGTCTTGAGGTGGGTGGCGACATTTATGTTGTAGATGTCTACGGGTTCCGGTAATCATTGAACACCACCATCAAAAGAAAGCCACCATCCAAGCAATAAAAAAACAATTCGAAGAAGAATGCCAACAACGCCATCATTCCACTAAAATTAAATAACCTCCATCTTTTTTTAAACTAACACAACCCTTAAATAAAAATAAAAAACTTCATCAATCTAAAAATCCTTTTAGATTATAAAGAATCAATTAATTGTCGTAATAATAAATTTAATCAGTGGGTCTACGTTATTACGCAAACATTAGTATTCTGCAGCTCTGGTATAAATTCCCGTGAAGGAATTTGCCGTCCGTCACGTTATGCATAGCAATATCTAGTATTTCTTCAAGCGCACTTCGAGTAGGGTATTTTACGGTGGGTAAGGTTAATTTTCCATTAAAAATTCCGTCCAGAACTATTTTATGACTGTCTTTACTTTATGACCTTTAAACGAGCAATTCTTGTATCGGCTCCAACGATTTTCATAAAATTTAGTATACAGGAGATTTCGGGGGCGATAAGCTACAATTTATTTTCAGAAAATGTTTTGCTCGTGTTTTCTTCAATAACCAACTTTATCGATAATGAACTTTATGACTTCCCGACATCTATTGGCGAATAATAATACTATTTTTCTTAATTGAGAGCAACTAGCTGCTTAAAAGACACAACAAGAGGGCGTTATCAAAAAAAAAAAAACCGAGCAAGGTCATCGTCCAGTGTTCGTTAAAAGGCAAACTCACCAGTTTCATGATGTAGACATGGCAAGTTGAACAACATTGCGAAACGAATTAAAAAAAACAGAATATACTAGGGTACATGGAATAGTAAACATGATTGAAAAGTTTTTACGATGACTTTTATTTAAAGCCTTTCCTGCGGCGAGCTTTTAATTCGTAAACAGATCCTGGCAATTATTTCACGTAGGTACATTAATAATTAATTGCTTTCGCTTAATTAAATCGGCGACGGATATCAATTATACTGTGTAATATTAATGTAATATTTAGTTTCTGTGAAATCGAGAAGGTATTTTTATTTATTTTTTAGGTTTTTATTATGGTGTTTAGCGTAAGTACGAACTTTGATTGTCTCGATCTAATTCAGAAACGAAGTAAAATTCTCGTAAATTTATTATTAAATTATTTCTCTATTCAACAATTAAATTTTTATTAAATAAATAGGCAAAGGGTAAGTTTGTTTGGAGTTATCAAATGACAATATTTACATTTATCATTAAAAAATTACGAAAAATTGTCAGAATTTTCACAATAACAACAACAAAAGAATATAATAATAAAAAATAATCTCAACTTTAAAGCGTCAGTAATAATAATCGAATTTCAATCATTGGAGGAGCACTGGCTGTGACAGAAGAAATAATAGATGTGATTTTAATAACGCCGATGGTAAGAAGAGCTCATAGCTCTGGTCAAATACCGGCTGAAGTGTGGAACATTACAATGCTGTTGACTTTAAATAGTGAACTTGGCGTCGCAATTAATTTGCATACGCAATTAATTAAATGGCATATCTCCCTATCCTAACAAACGGAACCCATGATCCCGCAGTAATAACGGAATTACCAAACGAACACGTGCTTGCTCGCATCATACCTCACCATCTTTAATCAAGATATATACTTCCTCGTGTCTCAAGGTTAGCGATCGTAATGCCTTGTGATTACTCCGACTATGTTGGATAAAATAAGTATACTACTGAGATATGATGATGAGAAGTAACGAAATTTAGCTTAACAGCACAGCTTTTAGTTCAGCCATAGTTAAAGATATAATACCACCTATACTGGTTATAAGACAATCTCTAAGAAAAAACTCACCACCACAAGTTTTCCATGTTTAGGATGCCGTCGTATCAACAGGGCGGCTCCGTTCTCTTCGTCCTGATATAGATCACCGAATTCTTCATCATCTTCCTGCAACAAAAGAGAAATAGGATATTAAAAAAAAGAAAAAGAAAAACATTTCGTCCTGCTACTGAATAAAACACAAAGTAAGCCATTATTAACCAAAAAACGAACCAGTGGAAGAGCTTTCGTAACTTATACTTAATCATCTTCATCATACTACAAGAAATAACTGTAGTTTTTTTTTTTTTTTTTCTGAACAGCTATTTAAATAGTTTGTCGAAGTTTAAAGAATTGAGTATAATTAAATAAATTTTAGTTAATCTGTGAACTCTCACTTGTCACGTACGGTACCAAATTAAATGACATTGACACATAAAGCTTATTGACAGATGTGACTATTTCTTTTGTTGTATTTTGAGTCTGTAAATAATTTGTCTATTTCTAATCACATTGTATTCCAAGGATGTACATAAAGGTCACCTTTATTTATTCTCCAAAAATAATCATAGATATGCATTGAAATATGTAGGTAGTTTGTTTTTTGTTTGCGATTTTCGTACATTTTGATTTTGTCATAACGCGTGACCCGTCGTGGGAATGAGGCTCTCGTGAGTTCGTTCGTCCTCCAACGACATTGGCGGTAGGGTTCACGCTTCGCAGTTAATTCACGGAGATATACTAATTAACTGAAAATAATCTTTGTCGGTAAATTTAAATACATGGTATTTGAAGTCGATCTCAAACGATCTCTACGTTACAGTACGGGAGAAACTTAAAAGCGTCCCTAAAGTATGTGCACATGATCTCAGGGTCACAGTCTAACCAATTTTTTTAAATCTTCCTATTTTTGTTATAGGATCACGGACAGCGAAATTGAGTTCATGATTGAACTAAAAACCTGGTCTAAATACTATCTCGCTTTAGTTCTATAACTAATCCTATGATTCGAATATTTAAATTAAATTGCTTGTTAAGTATTAATTTGTCACTAATACAATAATAATTATGTGGTATATATTTTCAAATTTCAAATTGTTCCCCATAAAAAGACGCATGCATACTCTCTATGACCCTGTAAATAAAAATACAGCATTTTTTTCGAAATGAAATATCTATTTAATTGTTTTTTTTTCTTTCTAATATCACTGTCACACTAAAATTCACAAAAACAGAATTCCCCATACTATTTATCTTGCCTGCGGTGCAACTGGGACCGTAGAAAAACATACTTATTCATTTTCTAGAAAATTCATTTCTACTAGAAAATTCAATAAACAAAATAATATAATAAAAAAAAGACTGTTCGTGCGAACCAGACTTCTTTTTCCGGTTTCTACATCATGCGTTTGGACATCCCGATGCACTTGCGCGCCAAAAACTTCCACAGTTCATCAAAAACGAAGTCATTCCTCATACGGAAATGCAGTAAAACCACGACTGGCATACATTATTAACACGTTTTCTTAGGACTAATGGGATGGTTTGAATTGTAGAAGGATTATTGTTAAAATACAACAAAATTTCAAATTGATTCTTCAAGCGGTTAACGGTTTTAACATAGAGGTCTCAATGGCTATCGATAGCCAGTAAACAACTAATAAATTAAATAAATTCTGCTTCTATTATTGTTGAGTGAGTTAAGAGTTCGTCAGTAACGCACGTGTAGTTCACTCGTGACTTGATACGAATCTCGAAACGTTGTCAGATTGCACGAGACCTGTCTGACTTTTTTTTTAAACTATTACGTGCTTGCTCTGAATATGAATCTAATAATAGATGTCAGTGTTTTTTATTTATTGTTTTTTGCCTTTGTAGACAGGACAGCGTACGGTCCATCTAATAGTGAGTGGTTACCGTCTCTCAGCAATGCCAGGGGCAGAGCCAAGCCTCGTTTAAAGAAGGACATGTCATAACGCTCGGGAAACACCGTGGAGGGGAGCTCATTCAGTCGGATAGTACATGGCAGAAAAGATCTTTGGAAACTCACTGTCGATGAACGCAGCGGTTCCTGATAATATGGATAAACATCTAGTCCAGTGGCGGGAGATGTGATGATAAAAAGGAGATGAGAGGATCATCTCGAACAATTCCTCAGAGTATTTCCCGTGGAACATACAAAATACAAAACACATACAAAATGCATGTTTGTTCGATGATCGAAATCCGATCAGAATCACTGATTAAATGCATTTTGTACAATACATAATCTATTTTGTTTTGTTATACGAAAATATAAAAAAAATAAGTTTAATCTTTTTTATTGAAAACCCTTTTTTCCCACCTATTCGCTGGTTACCTAAGAGGCTATTCCAGATACGCGCGGGCGGCGGAAAACACTAAATCCCCGCACATAATACAAAAAAAGGACAAAATCGGTTCACAAAAGAGGATTTATTGCTTTATTGCGTAAATGGGTAAACGAACTCACGGACCACCTTGTGCTCTATGGTTACCGGATTCCATAGATATCACAACGCGAATGTTGACACTTGGAAACCCGTTCGAGGAGTTAGCACCATTATGTTTTCAATGCCATTGCGTGTGACGAAAAGTATTCATAGTCGCTGTTTCGAGACGTCACTTCGTTGTGCCTATTTCACCCGCGAAGTAGTCATGCGTTTAATTTTTTTTTTTCCTACCCATACTGATAGCCGAGGCTATATCAGCTTCGCCCTAACATCTAGGTGAGCTCACGGGGCTCGCCGGATCTTCTCAATGGGTCGCGTTTCCGTTCCGGTGGTAGATTCTGCGAAACACTGCTCTTGCTAGGATCAGTGTTAGCATTACTCCGGCTTGGAGTCCCTCGAGCTCACCTACTAGTTAAGGTTACGCTGAAATAGCCTCTCAAGCCTATCAGCTTAGGTGTAAAAAAAGCTCATTTTGAAAAGGTGTCCGTAATTTTAGTGTCGAGAGTCCAATGAATTATGACAGCGCTGCAAATGTCATCAGTATGTAAAGAAACGATAGGATCCATCACAAACGATTCCAATTATGGAGAGTAGGGAAGTCCAGACCTCAGATTATTGTATGTTGATGGGCAAGATATGTATGTACTATTCAAATTCAAATTACCAATGGTACCGATCAATGTTGATTTTATCCAATTTCTCCAGTATTTTTCGTATCGTCGTTGTCAAACCAAAATCTGCCAGGTGCACTTTGTGAGATTTTTACTTTTTGACCTTTTCGTATAGTTCACAGCCCTATCTACTGTTTAAAAAAGAACTGTTATGTGTCTATAGTTTTAATATTTATCTATAGTTTTCATTCGATATAGTTCTTAAAAATTCACCTTCATATAAAACCATGTATGAATATCTTCTTAGGAACAAATTTTGCGATGTCAAACAAAATTGTAATGCAAAAATTCCACCAGACCACGTGCACAGAGAATGAGCTGAATAAATAGTGTGCTCATTTGAATAACAAAACTACTGATCAGAACGCCTGCGACCGATTATATAACGGCTTATTTAAAAAAAAAAAAGACAACGGATTCACGTGACATGTTCTAGTTTAAGTAAGGTTCCGTATTTGTTTTTGCGAGCGTTCACACGGTACCCCAGAATACAGAGTGCATAGTGCGAGTTTCTTAACGTTCTCGATAGCGTAAAAGTTAACCCAATTTTGTATGCAGTTGGAACAGCGCCCCTAGCGGCAAACGTATGCAAACGATCCCGCTCCATACAAATATGAGCTAACTTTTACGCTATCGAGAACGTTAAAAAACTCGCACTAAGCAAACTGAAGGGGAATGCCGAAAAGCGACTAAATACTTAATTTGTTTGATTTAGTTGTTCCGTGGATTAAATATAACGGCTAGCTGGTAGCCACCCTGCCTATTTCTGCCGTGAAGCAGAAATGCGTTTCGGCTTGAAGGGTGGGGTAGCCGTTGTAACTATACTGAGATCTTAGAACTTATATCTGAAGGTGGGTGGCGCATTTACGTTGTAAATGTCTATGGGCTCCAATAAGCACTCAACACCAGGTGGGCTGTGAGATCGTCCACCCATCTAAGCAATAAAAAAAAATAAAAAAAAGGCACGTACAGTCTGCGTTTAATTTTTTTGCACAATGCTATTATTTACTATTATTAAACGCTTTACTCTTTCACGGCTGAAATAGGCAGGATGGTGTTATCTCCCATACGAGCTCACAAGACTCCCTATCACCAGTAATTACTGAAATTAGATTTTTTGCGGGTTTTATTTTTTATTTACGAGGCTATTTTCCTTCACTGTGGAAGTCATTCGTGATAAACATTAAAGAAATTGGTACCTGCATGCGGGATTCGAACTACGGCACTGTTGCATTGCTCTCGATACGAATGCACCGGGCGTCTTACTTATCCTTTAGACCACGATGACTAATCGTTCGTGAACAATGTGCCTAGTGCGAGTTTTTCTAACTTTCTCGATAGCGTAAAAGTTAACTTAAATTTGTATGGAGTTGGGACGTTTGCGTACATTTGCCGCGAGGGGCGCTATTCCAACTGCATACAAATTTGAGTTAACTTTTACGCTATCGAGCACGTTAAATAACTCGCATTAAGCACAATGGTGTTAGATAGTATTCAGTCTACGTCTACACTTGTTACTTAAGAGAAACATTAGAAAAATTTACGTTCCACGTGCTAAAAGGCTTACGTTTTTTTAAGATCTCCTTCCTAATAATCTCAATGCAGAAATTAGTTAGGAGCCAGGTTTATTTGCAGCGCAAAAATTTAATATTCAAATGAATTTAGAAACGTTATACACATTTTTAAATTTAATGCTTAATTATGCTTATTTTGTCATAGTCTTTTAAAAGTTTTACGCAACAATTCTCATTTTAATTCTCTAATCAACGTGATGAGGAAATAATTTTTGGATCATTTATTTATTTGTGAATAAGATGCATATGTATGAAGTAGGTTTTGTGAGTGGATGTTGTTGAAGGCATAAATGTGGTTATCGGAACATCAGCGGCGCTGTCTGACCAGCCAGATCCTTGGTCAACCACCATCATCCACCTATCCCCGATTTTGTCTGTCCTATGTCTCCCGCTTGAGTTTGAAGCAGTATGTTAGAATACTGTCTCTGAGTTGCAACAAGGTATATTGCGATGTTTCCAATTAGTTCATTACAATTCCTCATATTAAGTTGTCTTAAATCCGCTCTAGTGGTTACCAAAATGAATTAAACAGTGTTTTTATCAAGTCTCACTTAATCGGCACACTTTTAACTTACTTCAATAAGGTAAATATTATCAACAACCTAATAAGATACCGTCATGAAATGATAGTATCTCTTATATTATCAAGGAAATTTCTTGAGTAACTCTATTAGTGTTTCCAAACGTTTGCCAGAATTGCCTATGATTTACCATTTAATATCTTATACAAATAATTATTTCTAGAATATTGCGGTACCATAAAGACATTTATCGATTTTTTTTCGTCGCGGTCGTAAAATTAAATTGCTTGCACGTGCTTTTTATTTATATAGAACCTGCTGTATAAAAAGAATTGTTCATTGTAAAATTTATAGTATTTAAAAGTGTAGATCTCTGTCTGTTTATTTCGTATCTTTAGCTTACCAACTACTTTTTCAAATAAAAAGGTGGCTAAATGAATTTGAATGGCTTGGAATAGGGATGACTTCCATGAAACCTCAAATGTAACTCTTCTATTAGTTCCAATTAATCCATAGTCTCTCACACACATACATATGTATGTTAGCCTAGAAAGGAACAATCTAGATAATATTTTGTCTCAGCTTCCAAGAGTGATATTGACAAGAGAAACTGCGAATGCTCTTATAATTTACTCAATTCATTTTGAACACAGAGTAATTACTCATCTGTTATGTGATGGGATTTAATGTAGATATTGTATTTGGATAAAATAAAGGGAAGATCTTCCAACGAGCGGGTGAAATGAATGTTTTTTTTTTCCTACCTAAGCTGACAACCTTGAGAGGCTATTTCAACGTAACCTTAACTAGTGGGTGAGCTCACGGGGCTCAAACCTGACGACGTTCCTAACACGAAACCTAGTAAGAGCCATGCTTTGCAGAATCTACCACCGGATCGGAAACGCGACCCACTGAGAAGATCCGGCGAGAAACTCAGTGGGCTGTGTCTGAGGGGGAAATGTCATTGTTCGAAACTTGTATAAATACAAATTTATCTTGAAAATGTTGTTAGCGAGATTCAGAAATCTGTCAAATATCTTGTGTTCTTTTTTTTATTGTTGCTATCGCTATATGAATATGTTAGGTCACTGTATATTTACTGTGTTAAAATTCATATTACGAGTATTAGACATGACGTTTGCACTCCATTAAGACTTAAGAGGAAATGTGCTATGCGTTTAGTGTTAACAAATTTGTTCACTAAATGACCAGAATTGGGGAAGTACATTGCACACCATACAATATTTATTTATATATCTTCTAGCGCCCCCTGTCGCTATGTTACTTTTTTTAAAATTAATTATTTTATTTATTTATTTATTACACTTCATGTAAAATTTACATTGGCGGACTTAATGCCTAAGGCATTCTCTACCAGTCAACCAAAGGTAGTGCAGAGTGAATAGTGGTAGGTGCAATGAAATTTATATTAATTTACAAACACATACACACAAAAAGTATATACAAAAAAATATATATACATACATTTAAACACAATCACATATACATACATACATACATATAATAGTTTATATGGTATTTAAAGGAAAAAGTAAGAAAGAAATATTCAGAATGATTTAAAATTACGCAAATCGCCTAGCGTCTTACGCAAATTGTCTTATTTACAGATCCTTCAGATTTGTTGGTACAAGTAAATTAAAATAGCCACAAATAAGGAAAAATAGTAAAAAAAAAAAGAAAATCTACTGAACACAGTTTTGCCAGAAGAATTCTGAGAAATGTGAATTTGAACTGTTCTTGTTAGGTACTTACAATACGACCTGTTCTATTGTGATCTATCCGATATTATTTTAATAAGGAAACATTTTCTGACACTTTAAATATTTTATTGACTTTTTGGCGGGAACGCGAGGAGTGAAGTTGTGTGATTTGTTTTATTTTGTCTATTTAGTGTTTCTTCAGGTTTAAATGTGTAATAACGGTGGTTTATTAACTGTTTAATATCTGTGAAAGTGCACAAATGTGGGAAAATGAAACAAAGCCGCTGGACGCAACTTCTCGGGATCCTCGAAAATGTCCACTGAAAAAATCTTAGTAAACGACCACAACTTTACTAAGATTATATTTCATTCCATATCATATCATCTCATTTCATTTAATTTCATCCCAGTTGATTAACGTCTCAAATTAATCATTTTCATTTCATTTCACTCCATATTATCATTTTACATAAAAATAAGAATATAAATTAAAATAAGACATGACTTAAAGGTCTTAGTTACCGGGTCATAAAATCACTTAAAAAAATATTTTATAATCTATGAAAATGAAAACTAGTATTATTTTCATTCTCTTGTAAGTTCCCTATTGTTATGTACTTAGCTTAATAAAATTGAATCAATGTTGCTAGGCTACTGACGCCTATCCAAGTACAATTTTTAATGTTCTTAGAACTATATATTTTGTATTCGGTACGCGTTCAGTGCGGTTGTACTTTTTTTAGAACAATGAACGCGCGTTTTTCCTTTTAAAATTTCAAGATAACTATTTAGGAAAGTAAGCATGTTTATTAGTGAGGGCGAGATGATATTCTTACTGGTTTTAGGGGAGGGGGGTATTTGGTTGTGGTAGGAGCTGTCACTGCTTCTACGGCAGGCAACGCTTTGGCTTTGGCTGAGATTTTCCTTCAATGAGCGACGGTCAGCACTTACCATCATGTCGGTCGTACTTCTACTTACAATTCATAGAACATCTTATTAGTCCGCACAGGTCAGCTTAATGTAGACAAATTTAAGTTTTTACACCGAGAGTTACAAACATTATCATTACTGGTGGTAGGACCTCTTGTGAGTCCGCGCGGGTAGGTACCATCACCCCGCCTATTTCTGCCGCGAAGCAGTAATGCGTTTCGATTTGAATGGTGGGGGAGCCGTGGTAATTATACTTGAGACCTTAGAACTTATGTCTCAAGGTGGGTGGCGCATTTACGTCGTAGATGTCTATGGGCTCCAGTAACCACTTAACACCAGGTGGGTGGCTGTGAGCTTGTCCACCCACCTACACAATAAAAAAATAATTACACAACTAAGACTTAGATGGCATGTCTTAATAGCAGCGTTGCGGTAACTATGGACTCCGGTAAATATTTAACACCCGGTGGACTCCAAGATCGTTCAACCCATCTTTGCAATAAAAATCAATAAGAAAAACCGATATAAATCCTTTGAACGACAACCTTTTGTACCGGTTTAGACAATTCGAATTCAAATTTAAATGTTAAGTTGAATGGGTTTAGAGATTGTCTCTCATTAGTCACTGAAAGCCCTCACGAACGTGTTTACGAACCGAACAGCCTTCGAGCCGGGAAAACGCCCTTTATTGGACAGGGCTGGAGTGCGGCAAGTAATGGGGGGTCACATATAATAGGTTGGGGAAAAAGTTTCTTCGCATTTTTTAAGAAAATTCACAACATGTATGTGTGTGTGTGTGTGTGTGTGTATTTGTATGTATATATATTGTTTTGTATCTTGTAATATGTATATATTACTATATGTAATGTTTACTGTATGCACTAGGTTTGTGTTCCTAATTCTTCTTTCTTTTTGCGGGCCTACTGGAAGAGATTTCAGCATGAAATAAGTAGTGCCCTTGTACTCTGTATCCTTATTAACGTGTCTTTTCTAACAACTGTGTGTGTGTGTACAAAACATTTTTTAATATAGTTTATTTACATTTAACTAAGATATGTAGGAGAGGAGGCCACGACCCTCAGCACTGAGGATTATCGACGCAAGGAGGAGGAAAGTATGTAGAAACCATTTTGTTCGATAACTTTTTGCCATCTTGTAGGGAGGGACATGATCCCATTGCTATAGAAATTTTGGAGATTCTGATCAAAACACCGCGATTTTTTTCTCGGCTTGCGTTGCATTTTTACCTTTTTTGTAGTAAAATTTTAAAATGTATCGAATTTCTTCATTAGATTCAGTCATCTTGACATTACGAAAAATAAATCAAAATCACACATTTTCCTAATTTGAATTTGGCATTATCTTCTTTAAAATTTAAACTTTTAATGATACCTAAACCAGCCAGATACATATAGTATAGCCAAAGAGCTTTTATTACAAGTTCATACATACTATAAAGCGAAAAGACTTTTTTCCCAACCTTATTATGTATAGGTAGTTAGGAATCGAAGCCCGAAATTAGTACAGAACAATCTCTTTATTATTTATTTCTTATCTCAAGGACAGAATATGCAATCTTTATTCTTAAACCTTAATTTGACAACTCTTCCTCACTGACATTGCTGTGTAACCTTTTTTCCTATTACGGTACCGTCAGGATCGTATATACGTATGTACAATAATAGGTAAATTTTATAATCTCGATGCTGGCAATACACGAAGTCATACTATTTAAAAAAAAAAGAAATAGAAGTTTCTAACGCACCGGCTTTCCTATTATTCAAACCGAATTAAACGATTCATCCGAGTGGACTTCTTAAATACTTTGACGCCAATCAGAATCTATACTCTATACTAATATATAAATCTATAGTGGTTTTTACGGATGTTCCGTTATGACTACTGCATCATGCATCCGATTGACTTGAAACCTGGCATCCGTGTAGAAAATACATGTACTTAATGGATAGGCTAATATTTATATGAGTGTTGGACTCTCTACACCAGTTGCGGAGGCCTTAATTATGAGAATCTTTGTGGGGGTGAGAAATAATGATGTTAATTTTAAATGCCCAGTGAAGCGGACGGATACAACCAGTACTCTATAATTATTTTCAAATAGCAATGCGTCCCATACGATTTACGACGATCTTGTCCATTTATACCGAAGCACTTAATTGATATGCGGCAGTGATAGATAGATGGTGGTACCTACACATCCTAAGCTCATACACACACAATACGCTCATAATATCGCATCAGCAAATACTATCAACACATTCATACAACTACAACATAGAATTACATAGGTACTTAAATTATTCAAAAGGACATTATCGAATTTACCCCACTTGCGATTTTTACCTCACCCCACCCTAAAACCACACTTAAACGCGTTTAATTTTAACAGCATTCACTTTCATTGTTCGCCAGTAATTACTCCGATTTAATTTGTTTATTTCGACCCCAAATAATTAATTAAGTATGCGTGCGTAACAACTGCTCTACATTACGGATTCGCACTGGTGCCTTGAGAACGCGCTGTTTTAAAATAATAATAAAAAATTAGAGATTTTTTTTTGTTTATTGTTTTACAGGTGGAAATACAGGTAAGACTCCCACAAGGTTCGCCACAATGATCTTTTTTTTTATTGTTTAGATGGGTGGACGAGTTCACAGCCTACCTGGTGTTAAGTGGTTACTGAAGCCCATAGACATCTACAACGTAAATGCGCCACCCACCTTGAAATATAAGTTCTAAGGTCTCAGGTGTAGTTACAACGGCTGCCCCACCCTTCAAACCGATACGTATTACTGCTTCATGGCAGAAATAAGCAGGGTGGTGGTACCTACCCGCGCGGTGGTATCACCTACCTACCAACCTATCTTGCGCAGCCCGTATCCGGGGGATTTTCGCTACCAAGTCGTCAGTTCATGTCATGGGAGGGCTACCTGCAGCGTTTTTCTGTATGCGGCTGTCATTCGAGAACTTTTTGGTTTCAACAGCCATCTGTTCTTCCAAAAATGTGCCCTATCCAATACCACTTCAACCTCGAAAGCATTATTCGTTTGTAAAATCTTTTTCGGTATCTATCACATTATTTTACATTGTTTTTATTGTCCTTGTAGGCAGACGAGCACACGGCCCACCTGATGGTGAGTGGTTATCGTCGCCCATGGACTTCAGCAATGCCAGGGGCAGAGCCACGCCGCTGCCTACCGCAAAATATATTTAACGTTTTATTAATTTGGTTTAGCAATTTCCGAAGTTCCACAATTTCAGGGATTCGTGCTCATGGCCCACTGATTTACCATCAACGATGTATGTTCCCGGACAGCAGTACTGTAAGACAATCCAGCAATACTCAGACATCGTGCGAACAACTTGCTATGAACTAGTTGAACGTTTTTAATATTTTCAAGTGAACTTGAAACCCGATCTTTAATCCGGTTGACTTTGAAACACGTACAATATTATCTTTTAATTCCTCTTACATTACTACTTTTTCATTTAATAAAAAGAAAACATCCTGTATCTCAGATATGTTACTTATTATTATTAATATTATAATAATACTAGCTGTACCCGTCCGCTTCGTTGGGCATTTAAAATTAATATTATTATTTCTCACCCTCACTAAGATTCTCATCATTAACGCCCCCGCAACTGGTGTAGGGAATCCAACACTCATATAAATATTAACCTATCCATTAAGTATATGTCATATCTACATGGATGCCAAGTTTTAAGTCAATCGGCTGCATGGTTCGGTACTTATAACGGAACATTCGTAAAAACCACTGTAGATTTATATATTAGTATAGATTATTATTAATTAATAAAATATTACAACTTGGCCGCCATGAAGCGATTTAGTTTTTGTAGTTACTTTGTAGTTAAAGTTTTTTTAGTCTAATGGTGGTAGGACCTCATGTGATTCCGCGCGGGTAGGTACCACCACCTTGCCTATTTATGCCGTGAAGCAGTAATGCGTTTCGGTTTGAAGGGCGGGGTAGCCGTTGTAACTATACTTGAGGCCTTAGAACTTATATCTCAAGGTGGGTGACGCATTTACGTCGTAGATGTCTATGGGTTCCAGTAACCACTTCACACCAGGTGGGCTGTGAGCTCGTCCACCCATTTAAGCAATAAAAATAAAAGAGGCTGTCCGTAGCAGAAAAAGTCTAGACAAATGACTAAAACACATCGCGCGTCTTACCTACTAGGCCGCGTTTCGCTCACACATGAACGCGTCGCACAAACTTCTGCATAAATACGGGTGCGTGACATTTTCTCGTAATATAATTAATTCCTCAGAGCACTTCACGATTAGATAAGACACCGTGAGAACGCGGCTTTCACCCACGTCAAGTGAAACAGGTGCCATGTTTTTTTACAATCTTCTCAATGAGAACAATCGGCTGTCATGTCATTACGCCCTATGCGGCGACCACAATTTGCTTTCCGGAAGATTTTTAGGGACAGTCTAAGATTAATGCGGATTTTTTTTTTTTATGATTGTAGGATTACTTGTGGCCCGGAGGCCTTTTCAGTTTCACCAGGACAGGTGGGCGAGCAAAGGCTCAGCCAGGAGGGGTGGGATTTGCTAACAGCTACCCGAGCGCCTCCGAAGGAGACCTAACAGCTCAAGAGCAGCTGCTTCGCGAATGAATCTACTACCAGATCGGAATCGCGACCCGCTGAGAAGATCCGGCGAGAAACTCAGCGAGCTGATTCATGGGTTAGGTTGTACGGCGAACTCTTTGTCGAGTTCGACGAGTACTGTTACCGGGGTCCCTAAGCCTGCTCCTAGTGTTAGAGCTGAAGGCGTCTAATGCAAAGGTTGTTGGATCTGATGGATCCGTAAGGACGTGTCTAGGGCGTCGACGGTGACTGGCTCCTGCGTGATCAGGATTCGGGGAGTAGTCAGCGGCGGCAACGATAAGGCGATTATCATGACGCATAGCCTTATCGAAGTACCGTTCCGACGCTGACTTCATGTATTTCTGGATAGATTCGAGGCCCAGGTCTTCGTGTAGGTCAACGTTCCTCACGAACCACGGAGCTCCAACGGCTAACCTGCAAAAGCGGGATTGTAGAGATTGGAGGGTGTCTATGTGTGTGCGGGCCGCGTGAGCGAACACCACACTCGCGTAAGTCATAACGGGCCTTATGCAAGTTTTGTAAAGTGTCACCTTGTTCCGAAGGGACATTTTACTCCGGTTACAGATCATGGGGTAGAGTCTACCGAGAATAAACGCGGCACGGTCACGGACTGATTTTATATGCGGGCGGAATGTCATCGATGCATCCAGGGTAACGCCCAGGTACTTGACCTTCCTGGCCCAGGGTATGGTTTGTCTAAAGAGAGTAATCGGGGGTGTCTGACGTAGATTAACGTATTTAATCGATACACCCGACAGTCTAAATTGTTCAGAATTAATATGTATTCTGTGATAAACGATAAAGGGAAGATCTTACATAGAACGGGTGTAATTGCTTTTTTTATAGCTTAGATAGGTGGAAGAGCTCACGACCCACCTGGTGTTAAGTGGTTACCGGAGCCCATAGACTTCTACAACGTGTCAATGTCAAAATATTCAATGCCACCACCCACCTCGAGATATGAGTTATAAGGTCTCAGTTTTAACATTACAACGGCTGCCCCAACCTTCAAGTCGTAAGGCAGTACTGCTTCACGGCAAAAATAGGCAGGGTGGTGGTACGTACCCGTGCGGACTCACAAGATGTCCTACCACCAGTAAAACTTGCTTGCTTGGTAGACGGATGGTCCGGTGTTAATATTTGTATGTATTATTCAAGTTTATCATTAAAATGTCGGTAACGAGATTCAGGCCTTTGTCAAATATATTGTGTTCCATGATAGCCACCCGCTTACAAATGTCCTTGCTTCTGGCCTATTGAAATCTGTTCATATTTGAAAATGTATATATCGGTTTTCTAAATAATATTATTTTTGATATTTATGCTGTTATACTAAAATGCAATCTACTTAAATCATTTACAAAATTAGACTCGATAATGAGAACCCTATGTTATTATTATTATTAGAGTGTAAAAAAAATATTATTACATAAAATGGAACTTATGTAGCAAGTTTATTGATAAAAACTTCTTTTAGAAACCTACACTTTTTTTTTATTTATTGTTCAAATTACGCTACTAAACTGAAAACATAAATTAGTTAGCTTTCTCGCGCTTAGCCCAGTTCATAATCAATTAGAAACAAAAGATTATAATATGATATGTCCTTAAAAATCTTTAAATCGTGGTGCTAATACAATCGATTAGTTTAATTATTGGAGATATTATCGGTATACCGTCTGTGCGTCGCATCCGATTTCCCTTTTCATTCTAATGCTTCCAGAAAATGGGTCAAACCCGTTCACAATAGTTTTCTTTAATGTAAAATAAGTTTCATGTAAAATAACTTAGAAAAAATCTAAGTTATTTTAAATAAAATTATTTCCCAGACTTTTATTTGTTACATGTTAAACAAGGCCCAATTGACGTAAAACTCTATTTTAGTCCTTATCTACCCACAATTTATCATACTAGTTTAGAACAATTTTAAAGTATTTTCTGCTTCTATTTAAATAGTCTATATTTACTTTAAGAATGACTCACCGTAACCATTTCTTCGTAATCTACACCATGAGGCTGGGTTTCATTTTTCAAAGCTTTCCACACCTTCAGCCCGTCTTTCTTGATTAAACCTTCCTGCTTCTTCAGGACTAGCTTTAGCTGCCTCCCGAACGCCTCCAAGTCGATCTTATGCACACCATCTTCTTGACTCTCGGCAGAATGTTCTTTATCACTCAATGATTCACTGTCACCAAATTCACTAGATTGAACTTTGAAGTTCACACTAACTGTACTATTCGGATCTCCAATGATATCAACATCTTCGATACGCTTCTTTGCTTCGACAAACATCTCGTCATTGAGCAAAGAGGGGGCCTTGTACCCACCTTTAGTGACTTTTTCGGTTTTTAAATGGGGGGTCTTTCCTGAATCGGCGCTGTTCGAGTTCGCTGGATGAGAAGTGGGTATATTCCTTCTGGCCAAGTGATGTGTGAGCTGAACCAGGTGGTATTCTGGTACTCTGCTGTGGTGCTCGACATGGAAGACGTTCCGAAGCTCATCTATTGTCATGTGCTCGTGGATCTGAAAAGAAATTAATAATAATTTTATAAACAGTTCCTGAAGACCAAAAACAATACTTAGTGGCTTAAACATACACATTTTGAGTGACACCAAAATAAATACAATTTGCAGTATATTTTTTTAGGTTTTCATAATAACTTTTAAAAATTTGTGAGAACTATGCTGAGTCCCACGGGCTGAGGTACAATGCCAAGAAGAGTGAACTGCTAGTGTTCAAAGCGCAGAACAAAACTTACGAGAACGTACCTCCAATCTGGCTAGCGGGCGCAACGCTTACACAAGTCAAGCGCTTCAAGTACCTCGGTCACTGGGTAACAGAGGATGGTACGGATGATTGTGATATAGATAGGGAGCGTAGGGCGTTGATAGTAAGATGCAACATGCTGGCCCGCAGATTTACTGGTTGCGATAGCTATGTCAAACTTACAATTTTTAAAGCTTATTGCCAGAATTTTTACGCCAGTAGTCTGTGGACCACATACACGCGGAGAGCTTACAATGCCCTACGTGTCCAATATAATAATGCGTTTAGGATGATGTTGTCACTGCCGCGCTTTTGTAGTGCATCCACAATGTTTGCGACATCTCACACCGATGACTTCTTTGCAATAATGCGGAAGAGAAGTGCATCGTTATTGCGTCGAGTTCGTGACAGTGGCAACAGTCTTTTAAGAATCATATCGAGCAAGATCGAGGGACTGCTGATCAATAGCCTTTGCAGTAGGCACTTGGAAGGAGAAAAAAAATATATAATGGTATAAAATGTATATAATGATATGAATGTATATAATGAATTTTTTTTTTTAAGTTACTAACATAGATTATAAGTAATTATTACTAACAAAATGTTATGGTTTAAAAAAAAAAAAAAAACTGAGAAAAAGTGTTAATAATAATAATAATAATAACAAAAACTAATATGCGGCTTTGTTTAAATCACTTGAAATTTTAAATCGTAATACTTTTATTTAACGCATTAGGCAGGATTTCCGAAATAAGACCTTTATTAGAATAACCCTCAAGCATATTCTCATATTTTATATTTTGAAAATTATTAATAATAATTATTAATATTAGATAAATAAAATGCAATTTGTTGTAGTTATGGTACATTATTAGTGGCACACATCACAAAAATATCAGTCGAATAATCGAGAAATTTAATCCACCAACGTAATTAGTAGATAAAATAATTTCATGGTGTCAATATACATACATTAATTCTCTCATCAAATACTGACTTATTCGGAGGGAAACTTTTCGTTGCAGACACCTTACTTAACTTAACTAACTACTTAATTTAGTACTACATTTATTTTAAATGATCTTTCTACGAAATCGCTCAAAACTTATGTAAAACTCTACGGCAAAAAAAATCAAGTTTTTTTTAAACACACATCCGTATAGTTTGTTTGAATGTCAACATTGTGAAACACGTAAACCTTGGATAAGGTCAATACTACGAGTTTATTCGATCCTTTCTCGATTTATTTGCGGTTCTTTAGGTCGGCCGTGTGTAATGTATCGTGTTATGCGAAATATTCATAATTGCTGCGTACGCGATACTACTAGTCACTTCTATCCGTCTTTTTTTTTTTTATTGCTTAGGTTTGTGGACGAGCTCACAGCCCACCTGGTGTTAAATGTTTACTGGAGCCCATAGACATCTACAACGTAAATGCGCCACCCACCTTGAGATATAAGTACTAAGGTCTCAGTATAGTTACAACGGCTGCTCCACCCTTCAAACCGAAACGCATTACTGCTTCACGGCAGAAAATAGGCGGGGCGGTGGTACCTACCCGTGCGCGCTCACAAGAGGTCCTACCACCAGTAATTACGCAAATTATAATTTGGCGTCTTTGATTTTAATTACACGATGTTATTCCTTCACCATGGAAGTCAATCGTGAACCGTCTACTGTGGTCTACTGTCGTTGATTTTTTTTTATTACGCCAATTCTGTAGTTTGATAGGTATCTACCGTTGTCAAGTAAGTTTGGTTTCAACCGTACAGTTGAAATAGAAGCCAAATTGCACCGCAGAAAGGATGGGTACATATGCCAATCTCCCTTAGAAACATTTGAAGAAACAGCCAGTCAAAGTCAGCAGACAATGCCTGTTTTTCAATTTTCACAAACCTATTTGGTTCATATTAAAATGACTATGTTCATAATTCAGAGATTATTTTTCTCTGGATCGAAAATTAAATTATGACGGCAAATATTTTTTACGATCGCATTACTGCTTCATGGCAGAAATAGGCAGGGTGGTGGTACCTACCTGTGCGTACTCACAAGAGGTCCTTTTACCAGTAAACAGCCTACCACCAGTAATAACAGCTAAATATAAAAGTCTGTATTAAATAAGACATTGCATAACCAGTCTCTTTACAATGAGAGCCTCTAAGCCACAGTCCAAAGATAATTTCAAAACAATAACAGCACGCAGAGACCTCACATTTCTTAATCCAAAGATATTTAATTACATACATTCGCATTGCGAACGAAAACTTAAACAATTTTTCCTTATATTGTTCTTGTCCGTTCACTAAGAACTTAAATCGGACATACAAAAATGCTCTTAATTCGCATTGAGCTAGCTCCGCAAATCCTTTGAGAGCACATCGACATTTCATTTCTAAATCTTAATGTAAATATAAACTTTATTTCGTTACGGGTAAAGGTGAATTTTGTTAGTGGTTTGAGTGTAAGGGCACGGACACATGTTACGAAATGGTATCGTTCGGTTGTATTGCTCTGAGTCACGAATGTACGACTGAAACTGAGACGCAAGGTCGTGGTTGTAGAAAGTTTTTATATTTGCGCTGAAAATATGATAAAAGGTAGGCATAAAGAGTACCACCACCATAAACAAGGTAGGTTGGTAGGACCTCTTGAGACTCCGCGCGTTGCGGCAGCCGTTGTAACTATACCTGAGACCATAGAACTTATGTCTCGAGGTGGGTGGCGCATTTACGCATGTAGATGTCTATGTGCTCCAGTAACCACTTAACATCAGGTGGGCTGTGAGCTCGTTCACCCATCTAAGCAATAAAAAAAAAACAAATATACACAAACACTTTCCCGTTATCAAGCATATTAGTGAAACATTCCAATTTCTCTAAGCTTCTAATTTCGAAAATTTATGCAGTAAAATTTGTTAAATAACCCCTAAAGTCTCATGTTTATCAACGGTATTTACTTTATGTGGTCTCTGAAGCTCAGTAGTCCAATTTGTTTCAGAATTAAATCGTGAAACATGTGTCTTAATGAGTTCAAGTAGTTCACAGTACTGCTCAATTTTAGATACAATGACTCATGAGTGTTTGGACCTTCGAGCATACTACGCATCGAATCATGATTATTAACCTAGCTCGTGAGCTTCAGTAATACGAGGGGCACACCCAAGCTGGTGTTCACCACTAGAGGCTCTTTCTAAAGCCGCATTTTAAGGAGGACATTTCATAGCGCTCATGACTAATGCAACTTTCATTCCAGGACACATTGGCAAGATCTCCGAATAAAGCTGTTATAATCAATCGGGGTAAAACTTGCTACAGTAGGGTAGAAATAAATATATATAGATCTATATATGAGAGAAATATATATATATATATAGATAGGTCATAGCCAAAATTCAATTCAATGGTTTTGTCTAATCATTGCAGAAAACCCAACAAAAAGGTTTGAGATTGACATAAATTATGGGGAAAATCACGTGATCATTGACCTTGTTGAATGTGCTCATATATAGAGTGGGTGTGATATTATGTAGGGTGATAATAATAATTATTAACAAGACATGACAGTTTGCAACCTGTTTATTGGGCGACGACTCGACACAGACTGAACTAAGCTAAGCCACACCAGAAATAGAACAAACATTGTGCTGGAAGAAAAATAACTTCACCAAATCGACCGTATCTGATTTATTTTGATTATTTATTCATTATTTCAAAAGTGTTGATATTTAAACCTAATTTAGTTCGGAACAATAGCCTTTAGAAAGTTCGGCTAAAGTTATTAATGGTTACAAACGTTGCTTATACTGAAGTAATTGTAGCGTCAATGGCATTGATAATAAGGTATTGCATTTGGTAGCTTTCTAAATTAATAATACTTGTAATTAGTAGGAAAATATTCGAATGACGTCTAAATATATATTTTAAAGAAACACTGTATAAATTTTTCTACCTATTCCTTCTGTAGTTACTTGTATTGTATATAACGTATATCCAAGATTGTGTATCTTTAGATCACACGATCATCTTACTGGTGGTAGGGCCTCTTGTGAGTCCGCAGGGATAGGTATCACCGCTCCGCCTATATCTGCCGTGAAGCAGTAATGCGTTTCGGTTTGAAGGGTGGGGCAGTCGTTGTAACTATACTGAGACCTTAGAACTTGTATCTCAAGGTGGGTGGCGCATTTACGTTGTGAACGTCTATAGGCTCCAGTAATATCGTATAAAATTAAAACCATAATACTTCTGTGGAAAATTTAAAACGTGCAAACGATTAGAAAAGCTTAAGAACACATTTTAATGAATCTTCTATGATTCGATGTTGTTGTATCTGAGGCCTTGACGTGCATCAGTGATTTGATTAAAGCAAAAAATGGCATTAATCTACGGAAAGTAGTGACACAGTTACAATGGTTCGCTGACCGTAAATGTTTAATGTAATTATAAAAATGTTTTAATCAGCATACGATTTTCATTTTTGTTTTTTTTTTTTGTGTTAAAAATGAAACCTTTCATGACGTTGACTGGATTTCTTCTAAATACAAAAAAGGCTTTCGTATATACATAATAATATGTACATAATAGATGAAACGCACGCACAATAAAAAATTCAGTTCAAAGAAATCTTGCAACAAGTACCATGCATTTTTAATGGTTTGTTTGACTACCTTTTTTTTTATTGCTTAGATGAGTGGTCGAGCTCACGACACACCTGATGTTATGTGGTAACCGGAGCCCATAGACATTTAAAACGTAAATGCCGCCACCCACCGCGAGACATGAGTTGTAAGGTCTCAGCTTAAGTAATAGTACAACGGCTATCCCACCCTTCAAACCGAAACGCATTACTGCTTCACGCCGGAAATAGGCAGGGTGGCGGTACCTACTTGTGCGGACTCATAAGTAGTCCTACCACCACCAATAAAATGTAAATATATTCCCAAAAGCAGTTATTTCACAAGTGAATCTATTCCGCGCTCAGGACACAGACTTCGATTCTTTAGTTCACATTAGTTCACTTAATATTCGATACAAAAAACTGCAATATAATATATGCGGATGAGAGATTGACTACCAAAACAACGAGAATAGATAGATGTACAACGAAATACCATTCACATAACTGCTTTCTATTGTTTATTGTATAATATGAAATACATTCGTCACTCTCAAGCCAGGTTAGCGCGGTGACCTTTCTAAAACAGAATACATAATTTATTTACTGTGATATAATATAAGCCATAGATTATTTTTAGACTGAATATGAATTAGATTAGATTACTTAATAGTTTCACTTAAAATTTGCCTTACCGTTGAATTGGAATTTAATAATAATAATAATAATAATGTTTTTATTTCAAGTAACCATGACTCATATAAATTGTTAATAAGACTTAGACCTATGTTAGTAGTTATATTTACATCACAATGAATTACTGTCGTAACATCCCATAGGGGATGGCACCACAGCGACCCATGTATACACAGTCCAGCCTGCTTGCGATCATGCTCAGGATACTGTTGGAGCTGGCCCTCATTCTGTTTACCAGAGATGCACACCTCTTACGCATGGTAGCGTAAAAACAATCTATGTGCGCGTCTGCAAACATCCCTGATGCGCTACAAAAGCGGGGCAGCACCACCAGCACCCTAAACGCGTTATTGTATTGAACACGGATTAATTATTAATGTTAGCGAGAAAATAATAAAAAAAAACACTTTCGCAGATATAATAGCAGTGTGATAGACGTAACCAGAATGTTTTTAATTAAGTCTCATTCACGTGGCCATTCTCAGNTAAATTGTTAATAAGACTTAGACCTATGTTAGTAGTTATATTTACATCACAATGAATTACTGTCGTAACATCCCATAGGGGATGGCACCACAGCGACCCATGTATACACAGTCCAGCCTGCTTGCGATCATGCTCAGGATACTGTTGGAGCTGGCCCTCATTCTGTTTACCAGAGATGCACACCTCTTACGCATGGTAGCGTAAAAACAATCTATGTGCGCGTCTGCAAACATCCCTGATGCGCTACAAAAGCGGGGCAGCACCACCAGCACCCTAAACGCGTTATTGTATTGAACACGGATTAATTATTAATGTTAGCGAGAAAATAATAAAAAAAAACACTTTCGCAGATATAATAGCAGTGTGATAGACGTAACCAGAATGTTTTTAATTAAGTCTCATTCACGTGGCCATTCTCAGAATGCCTCAAAGATTTTGTAAACATATTGTTTAACGCACGAATTATTTGCGTCAATTGTCTGCTTGTGCGTCAGGGACTGAAAGGAAAATATCTGTTATTAAAGTGTTTGTTTCAACAGACTTAACCTAATAGGTGTATGGCTCTAATAAATAATAATAAAAAAGTATTTGTTTCATTAAAACTAGACGGACTTTTAGACGGACGAAGACGTGATCCCGTAAACTGTGAAGTCTTCGAATTATATGAATAAATATAATTAATACCAACAAAAAAACGCAAGAATAAACCGTAAAAGTAGTTTCCGTGAAAAATAAATACAAAATGATGAAAATACTGTAACATTTTGTATTGTTATTTCATAGTCAAATTCCGTATTGCTGGATCATAGTGAATACTACTCCACTATTAATAAATTTATGATCAAAAATACGAATATATACTGATTTATTTTTATAACACTATGTAGGAAAGTCGTCCGTAATAAAGTGACATTTGGTACATATATGCCGTAGGACTGACGATCGCTGGAGCAGACGGGTTCTCGAGTGGAGACCGCGCAGCGGAAGACGTAACGTGGAACGCCTAGGTGGTACGATGACCTCCGCACGGTGGTCGGCAAGAAGTGGATGAGGAGAGCCGCAGACCGGGCTCAGTGGTGTCGATTGGGAGAGGCCTATGTCCAGCAGTGGACGACTGTGGGCTGTTGATGATGATGATGATGGTACATATTTATTATAACCATACATACCTTTGTATCTAATTATAACAACAGATCACCAGACGTTTTATTGAGTAGTTCACGGAAATTAGCGGTTTTTAAATCCTTATAAAATAAATCTGATTTCTTGAATTGATAAAGCTGTTTTCTTTCGCTTAATATCATTCTCGAAACAAGTAGCAGTCAACAGTCAATGTCCCTCATGTTTTAGATTGTATCGCGACCTTCCAAAAACATGCTCGACAATGGTACGTGATTCCAAATTCGTCTTGATATAGCTTATCATTATATCTACTTACACCAAACAGAGGTGGCAGATTTGTATGAAAACACATGCGTGCTGCCTTCGTAATAACATATTGCTTAAGGATCTTAACAAACTGAATTTTATTTCTTATGCTAATTTCCTGAGAACAGAAGCATGAAGTTGGGTGAATACTTTGATCTCATGTCACAAGTAAGATTCATGTAGTAAGGTATAGAGCTCTCTATCTTTTTGTTTTTTTTTTATTGCCCTTGTAGGCAGATGAGCATACGGCCCACCTGATAGTGAGTGGTTACCGTCGCCCATGGACTTCAGCAATGCCAGGGGCAGAGTCAAGCCGCTGCCTACCGTTTAATACTCTCCACAAGCCTCGTTTGAAGAAGGACATGTCATAGCGCTCGGGAAACACCGTGGAGGGGAGCTCATTCCATAGCCGGATGGCACGTGGCAAAAAAGACCTCTGGAAACGCACTGTTGATGACCGCAGTGGCTCCAGGTAGTATGGATGAACTCTACTCCGGTGGCGGGCGGTGCGATGGTAAAAACGAGATGCCGGTATCATTTCGAACAATTCCTCAGAGCACTCCCCATGGAACATACGGTACAAAATACAGAGGGAACCGAAGTCCCTCCGCAGACCCAGAGGTTCCAAACGATCTCTGTTCAGGTAAGAAAAAAGAGCATATAATTTTTTTAATAAATTTCTCGGCGATCGCATTTCCCCTATAGAAACTCCTGAATTTTCAGGAAAACTTTCTAAAGTAAATTCACCATTCACTAACAAGTAAAATGAACTTCACATGATTCATCAACAAGCCCGACAATTCTATACGTTTGTATGTAAATTCGTAGTTTTGATGCAAAAACAAAGTAAGCAGTACACAAAGACAATGACCTAACGAACAATGGCTTGTTCCACAATGAAAGGAACCTTTCGGCCTATGAAGGCTCTGTTCTGATTTTAGCCTGCATTCCTTGGAGTGTACGTGTCTGTGATAGGGAATATTAATATATGACAACAATAAATTAATTAATCATGTAATAAAAATCAAACCTGCAAAGCTATAATTTGCGTAATTACTGGTGGTAGGACCTCTTGTGAGTTCGCACGGGTAGGTACCACCGCCCCGCCTATTTCTGCCGTGAAGCAGTAATGCGTTTCGGTTAGAAGGGTGGGGCAGCCGTTGTAACTATACTGAGGCCTTAGAACTTATATCTCAATGTGTGTGGCGCATTTACGTTGTAGATGTCTATGGGCTCCAGTAACCACTTAACATTAGGTGAGCTGTGAGCTCGTCCAACCATATAAGCAATAAAAAAAAGCTTTTTTTTTTATAAGGATAGGCTAACGCTAGGCTGTCAGAGTCTCAGACAGTCATAAATATAAAAAAAAATCAATTACAACACCACTTCACTATAAAACAGATTACGTCTCAACAAAAACGTTAAACGCCACAGATTACTCTGTGCATTTAGTATTTACACGAACTTCAATCAATGAACTTTACAATCGTACTAATAAATTTAACTTATCTTACATAATATGGTCCGTGGACTTGAATAAGCCGAAATGTGTGATCGGATCGATGGAATGGTTTTCCCACCGGTTTGTTGCGAAACGACTGAACAACTGGAGCAAGGTCGAGTCAAGATGGCCGCCAGCAAAATGGCGCCTAATTCTTGAGTACGAAACAATTACACAGGTATTATTACGATTATATGCTAGTGCCAAAAATATTTGTAAACTGAAGAGTTGCTTGTTTGGAAATACACGTAAAGAAAAACCATTATCTTTTAGAAACTTTTTAGTTTAAAAAAAAAGGTTTCTCTTAGACGGAATCACTCCCTGTCTGTCATTCAGTGAAGAAAGAAGTTCAGTTTTGCATTATAATAAGACTGCTTAAAATATTAAATCAAAAAGAGATTAAAGGCTTCAAATGTTGTTTTCTTATTAAATTACAGAAAATGCAATTAAGCTTTTTATTGTTAATTCACTTTGGAGTATTCTATATCATAATATATTTATTGTAACTGCATACAATTTAGTTCAAATGAACGAAGTTAATAATCAATAGTATTTAAAAAATAATGGTAATCAAATTAATCTTCATATATTAAATACATCTAAAGTAGGTTATAATTTGCGTAGGTAATTACTGGTGGTGGGACCTTTTGTGAGTCCGCGCAGGTAGGTACCACCACCCTGCCTATTTCTGCCGTCAAGCAGTAATGCGTTTCGGTTTGAAGGGTGGAGCAGTTGTTGTTTTTAAATACTTTGACTTAGACCTCATTTATCATGGTGGTTAGTGGTATTTACTTTGTTGATGTCTCCGGTAAGCACTTAACACCAGGTAGACCGTGAGCTCATCCATCTATCTAAGCAATAAATAAAAGAGTAAACATCATCATCATTCGGGCTCGTAATCTGTTCTTCGTTTACCTACTCCAAAATGATCGAGAATCGAATTGTGTTTTTGAACAATTGAAGCCGTCCTATGAAGAGTTATATAAAGAGAGCGAGCTAGACATTTACTTAGCAAGTAACTGTAACAAGATTTTGAATATTTAACTATGTACTTGTCCTTATAAATTAATCAAATATAAAAAAAAAAAATACCCGCTTAGTTTCTTGTCAATTCTTCTCAGGACGGAGGCTAGTTCTTGTGAATTGGCGGTAGTTCTTTTGACGTTCAACAAGTATGTACTTTCATTTATGTTGAATATTTTTTATTTATTTGATTTGATTTGTGATATACAAATTCGAGTAAATAAAAAGCTTTTGAGAATTATTACGAAAGGAAAGATATCAATTTGAACTGCGCTTAAAAGTTGCATTCAAAATAAGGCCGGAGCATTTTCCTCGACAATTTTCCCATAGCATTACGATTTGCATGAGACCAACTAAAGAATTACAGGTTACATTCTGCAGGTATTCTAGATGCAGGATTGTAGATGCATAATAAAGATAACGCGTAAACATCGGCTTAATATTAGCGGTACCAAAAACAGTAAAGTCGCGTCTCTGCCGAATGCATAAAGCATGTGTTCAGCTGATGTCAAAATGTTGTTGTTTACGAGGTCTGATTATGCACAGCCGGATTTTACACGAATAATTTGCAAGACACAAAAATATTTTCAAAGCGTTCTTCATGTTTTGATTACCATCGCCAGCGCCCGTTATTCTTAGTGATTAGATACCGAATAAGCCAGGTGTTACGACGCTATGGTTGCCAGTTTGACTCACCATACTCTATCTGACATACGACTCTACATACATTAATGAATGGAAGAGTTGAATATATCAGAAATAAAATTATACTATACATTATACATACATGTTCTACGAAATATGTTTTATTTTGTACAGTTTTTAATTGTAGTTTATATATTTTATATTAAAATTGCGTAAATGATGAGATCTTAATAAATTAGCATAAGTCGTATGAAAGATTCATTTCAATTTTTTTTAAGTGTGTTCATTCGTTCGTTTTTGAAATTTGGTATAAGTGATTAAGATTTTAATAAACATATCGTAATAATAAATTCAAATAAATAATATTGAATAATCTGTTTGTAATCTCAAATCTTATTACTGCATAGAAAGCATGCATGAAAGAGATTATTAATCTATATATCTTTATATATAAAAATGAATTGCTGTTCGTTAGTCTCGCTAAAACTCGAGAACGGCTCGACCGATTTGGCTAATTTTGGTCTTGCGTTATTTGTGGAAGTCCAGAGAAGGTTTAAAAGGTAGATAAATATGAAAATGCTCGGAAATAAATAAAATAGACGATTTTGTTTTTTCTTTGATGTGTCCCCCGTCGGACGAATTCCTCTTGCTTTTGTCTTTTATTTATCGATTGAGGCACTACGAAGTCTGCCGGGTCAGCTAGTTTATATTTTAATTTTTTTATTGCCCTTGTAGGCAGACGAGCATACGGCCCACCTGATGGTGAGTGGTTCTTCAGCAATGCCAGGGGCAGAGCCAAGCCGCTGCCTACCGCTTAATACTCTCCACAAGCCTCGTTTGAAGAAGGACATGTATAGAAGGACAGTTTGAAGTTTGAAGTTGACAGTTTGAAGAAGGACATTATAAAAAAATATCTCTCTGTATATTTGTACATGATGTTATAGATAACTATAATCCGATTCCAGAGACTTCCCACAGACAATATAGTAAGTACCTTTAATCCGCTTCAAGGCTAAAACGACAATTGCGATAAAAAATCAATTAAAATGAATTTATTCACATGTTTCGCTGTCATTATATTGTACAGGAAATAATAAAACCGTTGAAAATAAATACGAATCGATCATGTCTTAAAGGACATACCGGTATTTATGTTTATGGGAAAAAAATTACGGTTCGCCTCATTACCGTTCAACTTTTTTTTTTGTTAATGTCACAAATTTAAGTCAATCGTAACTATTGTTAAATTACTACGAGAACTGTGAAATTATATATGCATATGTATAATATGTCGGATCGCGGTGCACATTTAAATAATATTGCTTTTTCTTTAATATGTATTATTTGTCTATAGTAGTCTTGGCGAAATCTGTGATTATATATAGAAGCAGCATAGGTAGGCAGCAGCTTGGCTCCGGTAGGCAGCAGCTTGGCTCCGGTAGGCAGCAGCTTGGCTTCGGTAGGCAGCAGCTTGGCTCCGGTAGGCAGCAGCTTGGCTTCGGTAGGCAGCAGCTTGGCTCTGCCCTTGGCATTGCTGAAGTCCATGGGCGACGGTAACCACTCACCATCAGGTGGGCCGTATGCTCGTCTGCCTACAAAGGCAATAAAAAAAAAAAAAAAGGAAGTATAATAATACTCGTAGTTTTTGACAATAGAGCCATAATAATGTTCAAATTTATAGAATAACTAGCTACTCGCCCGCTTCGCTGGGTATTTAAAATTAACATTATTATTTATTGTCATTATTATTAGGGAGTCCAACACTCATATAAATAGTAGCCTATCCATTAAGTACATGTATTTTCTACACGGATACCGAGTTTCAAGTCAATCGGATACATAATTCAGTAGTTATAACGGAACATCCGTAAAGACCACTTTAGATTTATATATTAGTATAGATGTTGAGTTGGGTAATCTATGTTATAGGTATAATCTGTGTCATTGCATTTTTTTCCCTCCATTACTGCTGCAAAAAGTATACAAATTGTTTGTCTCTAAAAAGTTACGTTTAATAAATTCTATAAAACTATCCAAGTTATTTTTTAAATACGACAAAGTGGGTGAACAAACATATTTTGGTCCTTATCGAACCGGATTTGCAACAAACTCGAGTGTATTCAAATTGACTTGACCTCGGCAATATGAGCAAAATCACAGAACTTATCAATATTCTGGAGGAAAAAGCGGATCTGATATTAAAATGCACGACAAACATTAAAAAATGTCCGAAGACACGTATGACGAAGGGGTACGTAGAAACGAGGTTGAATACCATCGAAGATTACTGGCAAATATTTAAAGAAACACACGACACTCTTGTGAAGTCCCTCACCAAAGAAAAAAGATCGGATATATTATATTTCAAAGAAAATGTGTATAGCAATATTGAAGAGTTATATATGGATACAACATCAGATTTAAAGGATACTTTGTCCAATTTCGTACAAACTGCAGGTACCCCCACACCAATTAAACAACAAGATTTGAATATAAAATTACCCCATATACAATTACCTACGTTTACTGGACATTATGATGATTGGCCTATCTTTTATGCATTATTTAAAAAAAATTGCATTGTGCACTTCTTCTATATTCTCTATAAGTGTGGAAAATTTTATACTCCTCCATCCACACAATTTTCATAAAAAGGGATACAAAGTTTTTGCTTCACGTATTAATATATAGATTACCAACCAGAATGTCTGGAGTTTTTCATAAGTTTTTCTATATTGTATTTTTCATAAAGTAGATCATTCCTAAAGCCCTGTTAAATATTTTTCTAAGCCTCACTTCAATACAGACAAGCTTGTTGAATTTAAAACTTCAATCAGTATAAAGACATCCTTAAAAAAGGTAGAGGTGCGCTTTTGAGATGTAGTTTTCTAAATATGTGCTTCAATAATTTTATCTTGGCGTCCATTCTAAATGTCATCGATATATTTGAACATACATAATTAATGGATAATATTATGTTAGTTGATTGTTTACACGTGACGTGGGTGGTCGTGATACCTAATAGTAAATTTGAGTACGCTTTAAACGTAGGAGAAAGACGATTCGCA